>LR738710.1:667897227-667915216 GCA_902687465.1 Secale cereale | reverse complement strand
GGTGGCGCTGTTACATGGCGTACACATGGATGGCACCAGCCACAACGCGAGCAGAACCTAGGGTTGCTCAGCCCTACAGCTATAGAGAAGCTACGTCACTAAACTGGCGAGTCCCGTTGCTCCCGCCTTGGCCCAAGACCTGGCCTCCTCCTTGATGAGCGTGCCGAGGCGAGAAATAGATGGCTGCTTCCCATCAAAGATGCAGGCGTTGCGGTGGTCCCAGATGGACCAGGCAACTAGCAGAATGACAGTTGATAGCCCTTTGCGACTTGGCGCGGGAGCTGCTGAACGAGTCGTATGCCACCACTCCAGGAAGTCATCGACCAACGTCGGTGGAGGAGATGAGAGGCTGCACCAGGCCAGCACGTCGGTCCAGATCTGCCGCGAGAACGGGCAACCGATGAGCAAATGTTGCATGGTTTCGGGCTCCTGGTCGCAGAGGAAGCAGAGAGGGTCATGTTGCAGGCCGTGACGCGCCAAGCGAGCGGCCGTCCAGCAGCGGTCCTGGAGGGCGAGCCAAGCGAAGAACTTGATGCGCAGCGGCGCCCATGATTTCCAGGTAAACTTCCAGTGTGGTGCGCAGACCGAGCCCTGGAACAAGGCGAGGTAGCAGGAGCGAGCGGAGTAAGTACCCGACGATGTCCATCGCCAAAGCAGCTTATCAGGCACCGTGGATAGCGAGATCTGCCCCAGCCGGCGCCAGAGGTCGACGTACTCGATCATGGCCATGGGTGTAAGGGCGCCCTGGATGTCTCTGATCCAGGCCCGCCGGTGGAGGCCGTCTGCCACCAGGCGAGACCTGCGGCGACGGCTCGGGGCCAGGGCTGCAAGGGCCGGTGCGATGTCGGAGACGGCACGTCCCTCAATCCAGTTGTCCTCCCAGAAACGGCAAGACTGGCCATCGCCAAGCAGCCAGGTGGTCGAAGCACGGAAGATCACGGCAGTGTCGGTGTCTGCAGGGATCCCTAGGTGGCTCCACGGTCGGGTCGCATCCGTGCGCTGCAACCAGCACCATCTAGCCCGCAGGGCAACGCCGAGGCGGCGAAGGTCCGGAATGCCCAACCCACCAAAGGCTAGCGGACGGCAAACCCTGTGCCAATTAACCAGGCAGTGCCCGGCAGAGGCGTCCCGCCTCACCACAGAAGAGCATGGAGGCGCGCCATGTGGAGAGCTTTTTGGACATGCGGTTGACGAGGGGAAGAAGAGCGGATACAGGCACCTTGCGCACCGCAGGGGGAGGCCCAGATACTGCAGCGGGAACTGAACGACCGGGCAAGCCAGCTCATCGGCGACAACGTCGACCTCGTCAGGTGTGCACTGAATCGGGGTCGCCGAGGACTTGGCCAGGTTAGTATGTAAGCCGGAGGCCGAACCGAACACCCGAAGCAGGGTGCATAACGCGCGCAAGTCGGCAGCGTCGGGGTGGCAGAAGATTGCGACGTCGTCCGCGTAGAGTGATATGCTGGATGCAAAGCGGCGCGGGGTTAACCTGCGGAGGACCCCGGTGTTGGGCGTGCTGGAGGAGAGAGTTCAACGCGTCGATCACCAGCGTAAAGAGCATTGGCGAGTAGGGGTCGCCCTGTCGGAGCCCCTTGGCATGCAGAATCGGGGGTCCTGGAGAGCCATTGACGAGGACACGCGTGCTCGCCGTAGATAGAAGAATGGCCACCCAGGCACACCACCTCTCTCCGAAACCAAGGCGGCGGAGAACCTCAAGAAGAAACGGCCACGACACGGAGTCGAAAGCCCGAGAGATGTCAAGCTTGAGGAGCACCCTGTGGGCTCGCATCTGGTGCAAATGGCGGGCAGTTTGCTGCACAAGCAAGAAGTTATCGTGGATGCACCGCCCTGCGATGAACGCACTCTCATTGACGGAGACCAACTCGCCAAGCCGCGGAGCGAGCCGAAGGGACAGAACCTTGGCCACCAGCTTAGCCACGAGGTGGATAAGGCTAATGGGCCCGTAGTCTGTGAGGGAAGAGGCGCCGGGACGTTTCGGCAGCAGCGTGATGAACGCCTCGTTGAGGCACTCAAAGCCTCGACCGTCCATGTGATAAAGCTTGTCGAAAGCCTCCATAAAATCCCCCTTCACCGTGTCCCAGCAGTGCCCGCAGAAACTCGGTTGTAAAGCCATCGGGCCCCGGCGCCTTGCCAGTCGGCAGGAGTTTAATCGCACGCCACACTTCCTCCTCCGAGAAAGGATGCTCGAGCGCGGACAAGTCGAAGATCCGGGGGTCGATCTCGTCTAGCTGGAGAGAAGAGTCACACGTGTCAGCAGTGCCGAGGATGGCGGTAAAATGGTTGAATGCGGCTCGAGAGAGGGCGTCGTTCCCCGAGATGGTGGCGTTGGCAGACTGTAAGGTGAGGATCTGGTTCTTCTTCTTGCGGTGCGAGGCATGAATGCGCAGAAAGGCCGAGGAGGCGTCGCCGTCGCGCAGCCAGGCCAGCCGGACTCGTTGCCGCAGGACAGATTGTTCGAGGGAGGCTAGCCCAAGGTACGCGCCCTTGAGCCGGCGGCGGAGCCAGGCCTCGACGGCGGACAGAGGCCGCAAGTCCTGGCGGCATCTAGGCGCGCAATGAGCTCACGGGCGATCATGAGCTGCAGAGAAATATTGCCAATGGTTTTATCGCTCCAGCTCTGCAGCCGGCGGGCCGTGGATCGGAGTGAAGGAAAATGCGTCGGAAAGGGTTAAGCTCCTGATCCTCGACCGCCCAGGCTTTCGAGATAACTTGCTGGAACCCGTCCATCTTGGGCCAGAATTTTTCGAAGTGGAAACGCCGTGGCCCGGGTGATCTAGTGGTGCAATCAACCATGAAAGGGCAATGGTCCGAGGCCGCCGAGGAGAGGCAGCGCAGGAGGCAATGGGGGTTAGCCTCCTCCCAAGTAGGGGTGCAGAGCACCCGGTTTAACCGCACCAAGGTCGGCTTGTCCCGCTCGTTGGACCAAGTGTATCACCACCCATGGAGGTAGAGGTCACGCAACTCCAAATCAGCTATGAACCGCCGGAACCGACGCATCATACGTAAGTTAAGACGAGAGTTGTTCTTGTCAGCCACCGCAGAGATCATATTGAAGTCACCACCAAGGATCCAAGGACCCGCACAGGAAGCTCGCACGTCCTGGAGGTCAGCGAGGAACTGCATCTTATCGTCGTCCTCCTGCGGCCCATAGACTCCGGTGATCCACCAATGCCTATCCCCGGAAGGCGTGGAAACGGCCGCGGTGATGTGGTGATCTCCTATAGTGGGGTTGGAGACGCTGAGGACAGAGCTACGCCAAGCGAGAAGGATCCCGCCCCGGGTGCCTTGGGCAGGAAGAAAGAAGAAACCATCGAAGGAAGCGCCCAGGGTCTCGGTCACGATCGGCAAGGAGATGTAGTCAAGCTTCGTCTCTTGGATGCAAATAATAGAAGGCAAGTCCGAGGCGATCACGCTGCGGACAGCGGCCCGCTTGGCCCCACAATTAAGACCACGCACGTTCCAAAACATAATTTTGAGGTTGTGATCCATGGACATGGTCGGAATCCTTGGGGGGAGGGGGAACGCGGCGCGAGGGCTATGCAACGGAGAGCGCGGGCGACGCAGGCTGCGCAGGCTGGTGGAGGGAGAGCAAAAGCTCCTCCGAGGGCACATCCCAGCCCTAGAACTCGACAAAAGCCTGAATGACGTCGGTGGCAAGAGGGCGCTCGAACAGCTTGGCGTACTTGTCGAGGATCCCATCGGAATCCGGCTCATCATCATGCAGCAGGCCTAGACGTCGCAAGAGAACCCGCTTCGCCTTCATCTCCGAGTTGAGGCCCCTATCAGCCTTAGCAAGACGCCCGCTCCGGCGCGGGGTGAAGTCGAGGGGAATGGCAGGCCGCCGCCGACGAGGCGTAGGGAGCAAGGGGGGAGCCACCTCCTGTTGAACCGAGACGACGAAATCTTGAAGCACGGCCGCGCCTAGGGCCGGTTCCTGAAGGCAGCGCTGCGGGCTGCTGTTCACGTGGTCACATACATGCAAGGGCTGCATGGGCCGGACGTGCTGGGGCGGCAACAGTGGGACGTCAGAAGTCACGGGCGCAACTGCGGGTGGCGAAGAGCATGCAGGGGTGGTGGCGGGCCCACCGCAGAGGAGGGAATCCTGGTGAAAGCCGCGGCATCGGGTGAAGCCTGCACCAGGGCAGGCGCGCAGGCAGGGGCAGAGGGGGGCGCAGTCACAGGGTTGGTCGGTTCGGGACATGCCAGAGCACGGGCGGCAGGCGAGGGGTCCGCGCATGGCGGGCCAGGGGGGGTTGGGAGGCAGCACGGCGAGATCCAATTGGGCAGCAGGGGAGCAAACAGTCGCCAAGTTGTCGACATCCGAGGCACGATCCGCGAGAACCCCATCTGAGGCGACCTGGTCGTGCCCATTGTCCTAGTTTGAAACCGGGGCGGGCCCAGGGTGTGCATGGGGAGGCGATCCAGCCGGGCACGCGGCAGGGTTGCCAGCCGGGCGCGTAGCAGCCAAGGCTTCCGAAAGCGGAAGGTCAACACGCTCCAACGGCGGGAAAGCCAGTCTGCTGGCCAGAGGTGGGCCCCGAGGCGCACGGGCTGATGGGTGCGGACCCAGATGCCCCGCCAATCATGCTGCCCGACGTGGAGGAGCGGCGGCGCCGGGGGCATGGAGGAGGGAGCGGAGGGGAGGGCAGGTGGGCGAAGCCATCGCCGTCACCGCCACCATCACCGCCGGCCGGACGGGGAGGAGGGGGGGGGGAAGACGATAGTCCTCAGAAGTAGACACACGAATGGACACCGGGAAGCGCATCAGAGCGTGGCCGAAGCGGAAAACCAGGTTGGGGCTAGCGCGCTCGACCGCCGCGCTCGGGGCCGTGAGCAGCAACTCCGAGGAGCGTGGAATCCCGTCGGGGTTGAGAGTCCATGCCGAGAGCCGGAACGCCGACATGTCGATCGTCTCAGGCGCGAGCTCGTCGATGTCACAGAAGGGGGACATGAGAGTCTTGGCAGAGGCACGCTCCCAGGCGTGGTCGGGGATGCCCACAAGCTCGATGAAGACAAGGAAGCGCGCCGTGACCGGCTCGGCCCCAGCGATGGCACTCCAGGGATGGATGAGGAGGCGGAAGCTCTTAGACCTGAACCTGGTGGCGGCAACACGCGTGCGGGAAGCAGCGTCGCGGAAGCGGAGCAGGAACTCATCGGGACGACGCCGATGGATGGAGAACACATCGTTGGCCAGGGGGCATTTCTCGCAGAGCAGAGCCATGACATCGTCGGTGGCCACGCCGGAGCGGGTGCCGGCCACAATGACGACGAGCGCAAGCTGCTGCAGAGCCTCCTCGGACGCGACTAGGGCCGGGGAACGCGGCAGGTAGCAGACGGCACCAGCAGGCCTGAGGGAGGGGTGCCTGGACATCTCAGTAGCGGCCTGGGACGAGGCGGACGCTGGGCCAGAAGCAGAGGAGCCCGGCGAGGGGGAGGGGAGACGGTGCGCGCCGGAGCGGCGGAAGGCACCGAGGAGGCCGGCCTGGAGAACACGGGCGACGATCCTCTCCCCTCCCCTGACCCAGACGGCACGGACGTCGAGCCACCACCCGACCCGGAGAACACGGGCGTCGAGCCACCAGGCCGGAGAACACGGGCGTCGAGCCACCAGGCCCGGAGAACACGGGCGTCGAGCCACCAGACCCGGAGAACGCGGACGAGTGGGGCGAGTGGACGCGGGGGCGCTTGCTTGCGGGCGCGTCGGAGATGGAGGCCGGGGAACGCGGGCGCTCGCAGTGCCGGGCAATGTGCTCGAAGAAGCGACATCGCCGGCACCGAACGTCCTTGCGACACTCAGAAAGAGGGTGACCGCGGCCCAAGCACTTGGGGCACTCGCCGGTTGCGGGGCGAGCCGGGGGACGAGGGGGGGCGTTGGGGTCGCGCCGCGGGCGCCTGCGATGGGGCAAGCGGCGACGACGGCGGGGGTACTCCCAGCCACCCTCCAGAGGCAGATCCGCATCCTGGTGGTTCATCCATGTCCAGCTCTAGTGCTAATTTAGTTCAGGCTCATTGCTGCTGCACGCTACCATATTTGATCGCCAACTGGGATTTCCCTAAGCCCCTCTAATGGGATTGATACCCTCTGCATTTAGTTGGTTCTGTTGCTCTATTGATTGGGAGGTAGCTTTCGTTGTTATTAGGGTTAGTACTTAGTGCAAGTGGTATTAAAATGTGGTTGTTTAACTTGAATTAGATCGGAGAAGAGTATATTTTCTACCTATTTATGAAATTGCTACTTCCATTTTGCTGAACAGGTGAGGTATAAACGCTGGTTGTGGTGGACTAGATTTGGTATGGCTGTTGGTGCATTGCAGCTGGTTGGGGCAATTTATCTCATGTTTGTCATTGTGAGTGATCTTCCCAACGAAAGAAGACACACGTCCTGTTTCTTTGGTATGTTTGAGTTGGTTGATATCACTTATCAGTTGTATATTCTAGCTTTGAATCTAGCCCTTTCAAGACTTTGTTTGCTGTAAGCTCACTACCAAGTAAACCTTGTTCATATAAAACATTTGTTGAATATATTTATTCGGATTTTCTAGATGATTTTTTTAGTTGAACAGTACAAAGGGTATGCTACTTACTTTTTTGTTGCACTTGGTGTCAATGTGAATATACTGAATTAATACTAGTAAATCATGCATTTTGAGGAGGACTTGTATTTTATTCAGCGTCCACTTGCCTAATGTTTCTTTGCATCCATATGTCTATCTTGTGCTCCAATAATTAGTTTGCCTTGCTTGTAATCTAGGACAGGGTGGAGCTGAGCGGGTCTCCAGACGAGCATTAATTGCTTTGTTTCTTATCCTTTCCTGGGTTGTGGCCGTCCTTCAGTGCTTCACGGGTTCTGATGTATTGAGATGGCGATCATTCTATGCGACACATGATATGGCATGGAAAGCTCATTACAGGGAAGTATTTGATCATGGAATTCGTGAGGCTTTGTGCTGCCTAGGGCGTGCAAAGTATCTGTAAGTCTATATCCACTCATTCTACACTGTGAGGTTTTCAATATTAATATATCTGTTTACTCTAGTTCCTCTTATGTGCTGATTTAGAGCCGTATTGGAAGAAGATGAGGTATATTCTGTGGCAAGACTTCTGGGTGAATTGGTTGCATATCGTGCTTCTGGGACTGGCCATTTGGAACTGTTAGCAGGTTGGCTCTCCGTCTTGGTAATTTCATATCAAATACATGTTCGGTGTCCTATTAGGATTTTCTAACCATTTACACTTCCGCCTAACCTGCATGAGTACACTGAAAGTTTGATATCCACCTGCCCAAAAATGTGCATAGCCATATGAGTACTTCATCCAATAAAGAATATTTAAGTTCTACTACCATAATCCAACATATAATTCACATTTTACTATTTTAGTAATCACCTGTTTGCAGTATGCACTTTAAGTGTGCAATATGTCCAGTGTCCACTTCCACCTCAAAAACACGACTTCTATATAAAACCAATAACTTGAATATTTTTATTTCCTATTCCTTGACCCAGAAAACTGGAGGAGAAAATGTTCTTGTAAGTAATCGAGCTTTGCTCAGGCATATATAAGACTTTAACTTTGTATTTCAGATGATGGTGACTTTGTTGCACAAATTTAGAATACGCAAACGATAATATTGTAATCGCATATATTTGAAGTTGGCTGCAATTTGTTTTCTGCACAGAGTACAGGTGGGCTTGGTGCCATTTACTTGATAGAAAATGTAAAAACCCGTAACATTTCAGAAAGAACACCGGAAGAAAATGATGCTCAGACTGTAGCTCCATGGTCACCCTTTTCTCCTGTCTCCTAATTCAAGTAGTTGCCTTCTTACACTGGTTAGGCTAGGCAGCTCCCTTGCTATTATGCATAGATGGGTAAGTCCAAAAGGACATGGATTTACCCCTAGTATTATATTATGTGCTCCATTAGTATTAACAGCATAATAAAGATCTCTTCTATGGTATGCATTATAGGGCTTGCTCTATTGCAGAAGCATGGGAATTTGCCTGATTTGCAAACCGACCTTGTGGAGGCACCTCATAAGCTTATGCAAGAAGCTGCTGTTCTCCATCCTTTTGCTGAAGCATGTTACACGGTTGGACACTATCTAACCGGGACATATTTCCTATGCCTGCCTGCTTTGTATGACATGGAAAGGTATAATTGCAGGGGCCACTTCTTGATGTCGGAAGAAACCCCATTTTGTTTCCATGCGCATGGGTTTATCGACAAGGCGTTTTAACTCCATGGGCGCGCCTAAGGTATTTACCATGTCTTTTCTCAGTTGTCTGTTGATTATTAAACTTCCCTCGTTTTCTGTTATTACTTTGTGATCTATTTTCGGCAACTTCATCTGGAAAAGCCCGAAAGAGGAAAATAACTGACACCCCAATTGGATGGTAGAACTGAGCTATGAAATTGGGAACTGGAATTGTGTCGTTCAAATATCAGATGTTTGAATGCTGTTGGAATTTGGAATTGGTACATAACTGGGTGAGGTGAGGTCTCTCCCAATAGAGTCGCCGCCCTCTGGATCTTGCAGAATCAGGTTTGAGGCACTCAAACCTCGAAGACCACGACCACCATGGGTTCCTAGCCGACTGGGCATCCTTGCCCACCGCCGCCGCTGGCACTTGGCCGTCATTTCCCTACTTTGCCCACCAGTGCTGTCGACTGTGCCGACACTGCAGGGTCCTTGCCCATTGTCGCTGCTGGTGACTAGGTGACGCCTCCCCTAATGTCTGGCGAATGTGCTCCATGCCAGACAGCGGCGGCCACGCCGTGATATCCCTGGTGCACAACACCGCGTTGAGCAGGATGTGTGGTTGTCCGTGTTTGGCAGGCCGAGGACGTCAGCACGTGTGTGACCCAGCTAGCATCCAAGGCTTAGCCGCCTGTGTGATACTGTGATTCCATTCCATTTCTTTGGCAGCCAAACATAATTAGGATTTGGATGGTACTCCATTTCTGTACTCTTGTTTCCATAGCTGACTAAACAGAAAATTTAATTTGCCAACCCATTTGATATCTTCTTGAAATTGCATTGGACCTCCATTTCTCCAAACCCAATTCAGTTCTGACATCCAAACAGATCCTTAGTGAATTAAGCTAAATTGTACTGTTCTCTTTATCCTCATTGGTCTGAAGTAGAAAATTCTTGTTATACAGTAGCATTCTCAATCTAAATCAATGTTGTATGCACATCTTCATGATTTGTTGATCTGTGGTATTTCCCTAAAGCAGAACAGTTTATGCTGTTCTTTACTTACATAACAGTTACTACATACCAATCTCTGTTCAGGCGTCCTGCACTTGATGGTGATAACTGGTGGCGAGGGCATGCTGCAGCTTTCCTTAGATTTGTTAATATAGCACCTACATCACTTGTTCGAGGCCGTGTCCGTCAGGTAAAGCCATGTTGATGTCGAATAAAAGTGGGATTGCGTAATTATTTTAACCATTTACAAATAGCATTGGTAACATAATCTATGTTTCTCTGCTGACACCTCTTTTCATTTTGCACTCATTTACATTTAGCTGACCCTCGGTGACCAGTTTCTGTATTCTGCTTATACTTGGTGGTTGTTTTTCGGGGATTAATTCGTCCTTTTAGAGCATACTAATAGTCTAATATACATCATCTAACTACCCTGAGTAGCTGAGAACCTGAAATTGGTGTGAATGATCCATTGTGTTTGCCATCATGTGCTGAACTTTTCATAAGACTGATTCACTTCAAGCAAGGCATCATGACACAGTTAAAAATGTGGCAGAGAAAATAACGTGTTGAAATCTTTTAAGAGTATCTGATGATCACCTTTATTCAACGATGCAGAGCAAGCGTGAAGCTGCTTATTTTGTTGTGGTCCTCCATGACAAAAAAACTGTTCTTATTGGGGTGCGTGGGACAGAGACACCAGAGGATCTCATAACCGATGGACTATGCAGAGAATGTGCTTTCACTATGGAAGATTTGGATGGACTAGTAAAGTACGTCCGTCTTAATAGCCACCTATTCTGTTCTTACTTATCCATTTCTAATTATATTGTTCAAAATAGCTTGTTTACATTGTGACCACCTGCTCTGAGAGAACACATGTGAAAGGTCTATTTTGACTTTTGGTTCAGAATAGGTGGATTGCTCCAGTGTATTGCTCCTTTGCTCTATACATGGTGCTGCTAGACCTTTGTTTTTTTATATTTTGCACCGAGCACCAATTTTAGCCATGTTGAATAAATCCACATTATGTGATGTTTGAACTTGTTAGGTTGTGGCGTCCTTGAATCTGTAAGGTTGAACTCTGATAGCCTTACATAATGGAGGAGTATTTGAATAAAAAATGATGAACCAGATGGGTTAAAACAATGGCTAATCTTGGTGCACAATTGCAAAATGAATGAAGGACCCGGTCAGACCATGTACAGAGCAAAGGAAAATAAGTTGGACCATATCCTGAACCAAAGGGCAACATAGACTTTTCACGTGTGTTCCCTCTCCTATTAGCTCAAGAAATAATGTTTGAGTGATTCCTGTGTGCTCTGGTAAATAACCTGGATTTTGCAGTGGTACTGAGCAGTTGACACAAAATAAGTGTCCCATAGCCAATTTTCCCTTGGGCCTCGTTTGGTAGAGGTGGGTTGGGAGGGTTTGCAAGGGATTAACCCCGTGGGCCTGCTAATCCTCAGAAATCCACGCAAGGCCACTTGATGCACAGGGTTTTGACCGGCCCAAACCCTCCGATCCCTAGCAAACCCCTTCGTTCCACGCGGAACAAAACTCCCAAGGGACTAGGCGTGGAACTGGAAGACGGAGAGATCGGATGAGACGCTGATATGTGGCGATTGTAATCAAACGCAGGGAATTAGGAAGGGGGAGGGATTAGTGGGGATTGGGTGAGGGGGGAGAGGATTACCAAATCCCCTACAATCCTCGACCTCTTTGGGGCAGGAAAACCTCCCTTGCCAAACGAGGCCTTAATGTGTAGGCTGTGGCTAGTGTTTGTAGCCTCAGCTTTGGAGATTGCTTACCATAGCACATAGGGTTAGTATCTAAATTTTTATATACGTAAAATTTGGTCCAAGAATTTTAGTTTTATTGATTTTGATCGTTGAACTCCTTTTTCGTTCTGTACAAATTTATTGATTTTTTTTAATTTCACATACTTTTCCATCATTACCAGCTTCCCAACTATTGCATAGCTGGTTGTTTGCACAGTTAAACAAAATGGATATTGTGGTGCTTTAGATTAATATATTATTAGGGTTTGTGATAAAATACAGTTACTGTAGCAGTGTAATTTTGGTGTAATGGCTCATGTAGCGCTTTGAACATCATCATTACCGTAGTCCATAATGCTGCTTGTAAGCTCGTGGTATGGTGAGGTAAATCAGATAATTGTGTTAGAGTTATAATATAAGTCATGTACCCCTTTGTATTTATCCCGTTGTATAAGGGGTTTTCTGCATATGTTCCACACCTGTACATGTATATATATATCGGCCTATGGCCTCATGGGAATACAAGTTGCATATTCCTAACATGATATCAGAGCTAAGGTCTTGAGTTCAAGTCCTGGCTTTCGCAATTTATCTAAAAAATCGCTGCTGCCCCCCTTTGTGTCAACGTATAGGCCTCTTGAGTCATACGTGAGTTTCGCGCGCCGTCACTCTCTTCCGGTTGCGCATGTTGGCTTGTCTTCCCCGTCACATGTGAGAGGGGGTGTTACAGTATATGTGGATTGTCTAGCCCTTTCCAGTTTCCATCAGTTCGGACTTTTGGTTGCGTTGGCTAGTGCATGAAGCTTAACATGGTATCCTAACAAATTGGACTTAGTGACTTGGTGTGGAATTATATTTCAGTAGAAAAACTGACACAAAGAATAAGTTGAATAAGTACTGAGTTGAGGAGCCAACTTAGAGGTTTGAGACCATTTAAGTGCACTATTCTATTTTTGGGGGTGATATCCCGTATCCACAACCCCTTTTGTTTCTCACACTTTGCTATAATTTTTATCTTCAGTAGTGAACTATTACCTGTAACTACGAGGGAGAGAGTTATTTCTACATTCCCGCACTATGGACATGGTGGAATTGTAGAGGCTGCTCGGGAGCTTTTCATGCAACTCAACGACTGCACAGGAGGTTTGATTTTTCAAATAAAATGTTTATAACTTAGTTAGTTCAGCAATTCAAGTTCCTGTATCTGAAATGGCTTAATCATGCTCGTGTCTGCTTTCTTTAAATACCTTGTAATCTTGTATAGTGCATGTTTCAGTATATTTCACTGTATTAACTATACTATACTTAAACAGGCTGGGTACAGTGCTGGTACAAAAAGTATGCTACTCCCTCCGATCCATATTACTTGTCGCAGATTTAGTACAACTTCAAGTAATGTGGATCGGAGGGAGTACTATGTTTGGAACCATGCCATCCAATTGTTATTGGCTAATAGTACTATTTTTAATTTTCTTCTGTATCATTATTTGATTTGGTTTGCAACATAACTGTACTGCTCATTACATTTGATTTCGTTTTTACTAAACTACTCTCGTTAGTAGAATATAGGAATCGTTGAGAAAGATTTTTCATTTGAATCATGCAAAAAAAGTTTTCACCTGGGATTGGAAGACTAGATGCAATATCTGTATTTATTGACCACTTTACGTGAAAGAATATTTGTGGTGATTAATCTGTTCTCTTTCTCTTAGATAATGACAACTCAGAGAACACGTCCTCCAAAAAACTTGGATTTCTGTCTACGCTAGTCCAGGAGGGCAGTGAGTGTCATGGATATAAAATTCGTCTCGTTGGACATTCTTTAGGAGGCGCTGTTGCTACAGTCCTAGGAATGATGGTAAAACATGTTGGACCGTCACTATTATTTGCGTACACATTTTTTGTTAATTATATTCCTTTTCCACTGTCATTCTTATTTTAACTTCCTGGGAACTGAACTGTAGCCCAATAGTGACCATGCAGTTGTGCCACTCCACCCACCAGGGTACTCCTGTTGGGCGAATTAAGCTCTCGGTTACTTAATGACGAAACTTTATATGCATAAATCTTTCATCAACACATATGATTTCACTAGCTGTTTTCTACCTCTGTTCATGATCTGTTTTATATCCTACCTGTAGATGCTGATTAGTGGCTCTTCAAAGCTTAACTTGTTCTTGAACAGCTTTTTGGCAGATACCCAGATGTGCATGTGTATGCTTATGGCCCACTTCCTTGTGTGGATTTGATAATAGCTGAAGCCTGTTCACAGTTTGTTACCACGTAAGAGTAAACTGGAAGCTGTTTTATAGCCTGATTTATCCATGGAACTTCCATCCTTGATGTGATGTCCTGTTAACAATGTTTATTAGCATCTTTCACTGATTATTTTCCTCTTCCTTACAGCATTGTGAACAATGACGAATTTTCTTCTCGCCTTTCAATCAACTCAATCCTCAGACTACGTTCTGCTGCAATAAGTAGTCTTTCAGATAACAATCCAGATGATACAGCAATGATACAAAAACTTGCTCGCAGAATTTTGAATGCAAACAAGTATCATGAAAGGCGGTCTCGACACCAGGATGCACTATGCAATACTGAGCCAGACCTTCAAGATTTGCAAAATGGCTTTGGTGCCTACAATGGACCCAGTTCATCCATAGATGAGCCCAGAAGCTATCGAAACCTACAAATTGATCAGGATGTCCGGAGGATTCCACTTGATGGGCATGATTCCGGTTTGGAAGAGGCTCAGACATCTTCCGGGGAAATACTAGTTGAGTCTCGAGAGATGTTTCTTGCAGGCTTAATTATTCATGTGGTGCGGAACAGAAGAGGCCTCTTTCCTCTTTGGAGATGCTGGAACCCTCAGGAAGCTGAACAACCATATAAAGCTGTTTTTGCGAAAAGAGAGAACTTCAGGGATATCGCTGTTACTCCTTCTATGTTCATGGATCACTTACCATGGAGGTAAAACTGAAATTATTTTTAACCATCTACAGCTAAGACTTTACACTGCAGGCAGTTTAGTAAAGCCATTAACCTCTTACAGTCATACCTGATATAGTAGCAAATGCTTTGTACTAACTAGTAATTGGAGCGTGACTACCTTTCTCGGGAAGGATATATCATACACAGACCATTATCCATAGAAATGACATAAATTTCAAAGAAAAGGGCATAGAACCATAGTCAGGTCCCATTACTCTTTCGTGTCAAATATGCATCTGAATCGGACATGCATGTTTGTTAGACTCATGTCTCGGTCAAATAACACTGACACCTTGGCCAGTACACATTGAATTGCACTAGCATGTGATGTTGGTTGGCCCAAATTGTAGCACTACTGGGCTAACCTTTTCTGATGAGAAGCAAGCACAAAAGGTTAAGGGTGGTGCTATGCGTGGGTAGGCTGTGTCTGGGGTGGGTCTTAGAGCGATTTTTTTATGGAGGGTATTACATCCTGCCTCATGTCAAATACAAAGCCATTGCTCTGTCATGCCAAATATGCTGGGTCTGAGTACCAGATACATGTGTTTCTAAGCTCATCTCATTGGATTGTTTTTCCCTGAGGCAAAAGGTGGCATTGGAGTTTGTTAGGACTAGAAGCAACATGTTTAACAACTGTTGACAATTAAAGCGCACAGCTGTGCTTATACCATACTTCACCCTTTTCCTTTAGCTGCATTTAAAGGCTGCAAATTCAGTTGCTATGCATCTGCAGTTCTGCACTGATTTATTCGCCTAAAGTTACGCTAACATCTCATGCTTTTGAAATCAGGTGTCGGTTTGCTATGCAGAGAACCCTGGAAGGCCAACCGTCACAGCGTCTAGCTAATTCTGATTCACCTGTACAACATTTGGTCTGACCAGGGCAAAATTTGCCATCCATGCTTCAGGACTATGAAAGGAACAAGTCATCCTATGCCGCAAGCATGTTTTTTATAAGTTGCAGCTATTTGTCTGCATACAAGAGATATGCGTGGTGATGGTTCCGCTCTAACATTGTGCTGAGCTTATCGACACTGCCAGACTGCCTCGGCATGGGCATGCACCAACTGGTGATATACTATCTGGCTGAAAGGAAATCTGATGACTTGATACACAGCAATACAGCACATCAAGTCATCAGTCAACAATATCCTCTAGTTATCTACTTGCCCTGGCAGTGTCCTGCATTGATCGATGGTGCCCTGCTAGCACCTGATTGTTGTTCTCATTCATTATCGTGCAGCAGCGCCTGCTTGTTCATATCCATTTTTTTTAATTCATGCCAACATGTACATATTTACACAGCAGAGTTAGCTAGATTTACCGACTAACAAGTGACAATAAAAATGTGGTTGTTTAATCTAGAGGTTAATGAAACACTTTGATAGCTGTGTCCCCGAGCACTTCTGTCGGCCTTATGTCAGTTTACAGTTACTTGTATTGAGATGCTACTCTCTTTCTCTGTCCAGAAAGCGCGTTGCGTATTTCTTGTCGACGATATTCCATGGCCAAAGCAAGTTCTAGTGCTAGTTTTTTTTTTAAAATCTATTGGCACTTTATTGCATAACTGAAAAAGTTACATCCTTCATTACACGCGGTAATAAAAAACCTGGAGGCTCATTCTCCCAGGAGAACTCTAACTGCATATCATACGCATGTCTAGCTATAAAGTGTGCCAAAGTATTTGCTTCCCTAGGACAGTACATGAACTTTAAGGTTGGTATTTCATGAGCCACTTGAAAACAGTCGGCTAATAATGCTGAGTATGGTGCTCTAATTTCCTTCTCACCATCGCATGCTTCTATAATTTCTAGGCAGTCCGATTCCGTAGTCACCCTTGAGCAGTTTTTCTCACTGGCCAGCAACAAGCCACACCGTAGTGCTAGCTTTTTGTTGTATTTACATATATACAGTACTTTGTCTTCAGATGGCATACTTGCTCTATCTATCTGAAAACACGAGGACCTATATTTATATTTGGACGAGGGATCACAGATCTTGTATGTTGCCTGTCCTCCTTGAGTTGCTTGGATGCCATCTGAAGGATCCCAGGTACGTACTTACCACTGATCTTGTCCCCAATAATATTGTTTCACTCGTGTACTTTAAGCATCAAACTCTGGCTTGCACACTTGATCATGTTGTTGCTCTGTACAATTGTACTCCCCTCTTTAAATGAGCACGGACCCACGATGGATGCCATGCATGACACTCAGACCGCCACAGTGTTTGTTAGTTAGCCCAGCAATGGAATTCGCAATTCAGGGACATGGGTGGGCCGGCCATGACCTGTCTCGCCGTTGCCCTGGTGGAAACGGAACATGGAACGTGCGGCGGCAGCAGCCTCGTGAATGCGCCGTGCCAAATGACAGCGCACGCACGCACGCACGCACGGCCTACGGGCCAGTTGCAGTTGCAGTTGCAGGGAGGGAACCATCGGAATGAGTACACTAGTTCGGCATTCAACCATCTGCATGCCTGTGCATTACAGCGCGCGGACGCCCACCACGTGCTCCTTTTATGGCACATATGGCTTCTGAGGATACGAGCCGTACTTGCGATACGCTTTGGGGTAGGTCTGACGGTGTGGTCACTCGCCGAGTCACTGCTGAGTGGCTGGTTTAACTGGTTCGCCTCACATGCGCCGCTGGCTCGGGGAATCAATCAGTTGCGCAGGCCGGAGGTGGACCTGCAAATTAAGGCCGGAGCTCAAGAGGACGATCGTGTAGCAATCCCACTCTTCACGCAATCCATCGACGACCGCATCATCATTCCGAGGAGAAGGTAACGACCGGGACCGGCTGCTGCTAATCATCATTCAGGCAGAGGACAGGATCGAACACAACAATCTTGGCGCCGCCCGCCCGCACACTACTTCCAATTAACACCTCCAAAGTTGGGGGAAGCTAGAGCTAGCGGCACCGAACGGGACACGAATGCATCAATGCCGCCGGGTTCGGCCTCCGTGCGTGCATAGGCTGATGGGCATGGCTGATCCACTGATGAGTAATCAGGCGCCGAATCCGGACCAGCACCAGCCAACGCGTCGCGTGCGTGCTATGCGTCGTGGTAGCTCAGGCAGTCTGGCAGGCAGGGCAGCGACCGATGGAGGCGGCGAGGCACCGGCACGCTTGGGACGTGGGAAGTTGCAACCCCAACTGCCCCCGTCCCGAACCGGACCAGCATTGCATGTCACCTCTTGCACGGGCAGTTCACTTTGCCCCTCTCGCTTTCGCTTTGTCCCAGCTCGATCGCGGGCAGGTCAACGCCTAGTGCCTATGCCGCTGCAATGACCTGCAGTAATAAGCTCTTGGGAGAGTGGAACAAGGGAGATCTGCACAAGTGATAAGTACTCCCTCCGTCCAAAATTAACCGTCGCTAAAATGAGTGTATTAGCAGCCATTGTTCGTTGGCCCCGGCTTCGAGCGATGCTGGCTGGCTCCGTTCCCTTCGCCGAATCCTGTAGGTGGTACGGAGACCTTCACACATGAAGGGTCCACTTTAACGCGCGGCCATCCGATTCACGAGATTTCCCTGAGCTGAGAGTGGTGGGCATCCGTTCCCTAGAGAGCTGGCAGGTTTGCTGCATGCATGGTCCATGATCCCCATTCCCCAATAGAGGAAAGGAAAAAGGTTTCTTTCACTAATAATAAGCGAGTTGGGATCACAACCAACCTGCAGTCGCCTCTGTGGTTTAGCTATCAACAGTCAGCCTTTTCTCATGCATGGCGATGGCGGCTTGCATCCTCCCTCAAAGCCAGGTCGCTTTCCCTCTCCTCTTTTCTCATGCATGGCGGCTGGCCGCACTCAACTTGCGCAGCAGCGAGTACTTTTGCTGTGTCTTATCAGTTTTCACGGGCTCCCCGGCCGCATGGGTCTGGTCGGGCAGCAGCCAGGTTAATAGCGACCGAGGCCTAACTGTCACTATTATATTAGGATGAGATAGATGGTTGGTTCATGATCGCAGACCTTTTTTTTT
>LR738710.1:667733935-667893467 GCA_902687465.1 Secale cereale | reverse complement strand
TCTTGATGTAGCAGACAGGTGTTCGAAATCCCAGAGACACTCATTGAAATCCCCGATCACAAGCCAAGGCAGGTTTGATGCTGTGTGTAGATTCTGCAACTTCTGCCACATAAAATGCCGATTCTCAACTCTAGGCTCCCCATACACAAAGGTTATCCTTGAGGGTTCCGCGTCAGCATGCGAACGTAGCATCACATCAACATATCTGTCATCCTTGTCGAGAATATCCACCAGCAAATTCTCATGCCAAAAAAGAGCAAGGCCCCCACTAAGGCCATTGCTGTCCACACCCGTAAACCCTTTCAAGCCAAGTCTACCTCTTAATCTTCTCATCTTTTCCTCTTTCTGTCTTGTTTCACACAGGAACACCAACATGGGGGAATGCGACTGCACTAGCGTCGCTAACTCACGAACTGTCCGGGGGTTCCCCCCCCCCCGGCAGTTCCAGCTCATTAGATCCATTAAACCCGGCGGCGCTCCTCCTGGGAGCCCGCCAAAGAAAGGTTTTGCTTCTGAACACTTGTTGTAGCCACGCTCTTGCTTGAGTTGTCCGCTTTCATTCTCTTGATGTCAATTTTCGGGGGCGGGCTTGCTGGGACTGACCCCGGCCCACCCAAGGACAGGATGTTCTTTGGTGTCGCTTGCCCTGAAGCACCTGCATCAACCCCCCTTTTCCTGTTAACATCTTCATCTGAAACCACGGTTTCTGCTCTTTTATCCAAGTCCATTGCAATAGACTGCCCCAAAGGTCTTGCCGAATTTTCGTCAGACTCATTGGTTCTGCCTCCTCCTCTACTTCCCCCCCTCATACTCCAGGTCGCCCTCAGCTCCTTGAAAATCAAGGCTTTTTTGTCATGAACACCATCGCCATGCTCCATATATAGATGGCCAATCATCCCACAGACCGCACACCAGTCCGGTAATCGCTCGTATTTAACCTTGAAGATCTGCCTTTTCTGTTTTTTCACAATGGAAACATGGTTCTTAAGAGGCTTTCTCACATCCAACGTAACCCTAGCCCTGTAGAAGTTGCCAGCAAAATCTCCCGGATCATCATCTTCCTCGCACACAGCTCCCACTTTCGCAGCTAAGGCTTTTACCAGCGGGCCGAAGCCATCAGGCAAATCATGTATTTGGATCCATATTTTGAAACTGTTCAGATCGATCAACGATGGTTTTGTAAATCCATCATAAACTGCAAGGACCACAGGCTGTCCTCTAAACGCCCAAGGTCCACCCTCCATCACCTTGATCCAGTCTCCCAAGCACGAAAATTGCATTGTATACAGGTTGTCCCCCAGTGATCTGAACTTTACTGGTTTTGCTAGATCCCAGGCGCTCCTCATGTTCTTGTAGAACCAGAAATCACCGTAATCCTTGGAAGTGTGAACCCTACCGATCGCAAGCCACCTGGGGATGGCATCAGCATCTGTAACCTCATCTTCAAAGATCAGATCATCACACTCGTCCTCCACTATCCCAAGATCTGCCATCATCTCCTCCAGCTCCTTGTCCTCCTGAGATCTAGACGTCGAAGGAGCCGCCATCCTAGCCCTAGGTCAATCCAGGGCCGGCGCGGTGCAGTTATCCTGGCCTCTCCAACAAACCCCCTGCGGCGGGGGTGAGAGAGGCGGATCAACAAACGTATCCGTCGTTCTCAACGGCCGCTGGTGCCGAGAGGAAGAAAACCCTAGACGGGGAAAGATCGCGGCGGAGTTTTTCTCAACGGCGGCGGGCGCCGAGAGGAGGAAACCCTAACGAGAGGGGAGGCATAACCATCCGATCCAATTCATGATCGCAGACCTTGCAACCATGTCCTTAATTTGTGTATTAGTACTTGCTACACCTCCTCCGTTCCTAAATATTTGTCTTTCTAAAGATTTCAACAAGTGACTACATACGAAGCAAAATGAGTGAATCTACACTCTCAAATATGTCTATATACATCCGTATGGTGTAACCATTTGAAAAGTTTAGAAAGACAAATATTTAGGAACGGAGGGAGTAATAGGTTCTCTCACTAAATATGTTCTACTACCTACTAGTAGATGAGAATACGAGGCCATACGGATGCAGAGGGTAGCACAAGACCACTAGGAGCGTGCATGGAACATAGTGGTACCACGCTATATTAGTATGAATTCTCTAAGAACAGCGGAACGGTCAACATGATTGAGAGAGAGTGTCCCGATAGTTCGGTCTCTCTTTCGCCTTTGTAATGCGTTAAACATTACACCATTGAAAAGTGGGGGCAAAGCTTTGTAGCAACTTGTCTCTTGGGGTCAAGGAATCTCCAAACGCATCCTCTTAGTGGAGGGAATTGGTGCATCAACTATCAGTCACGTCACACAAGATGCCCACTCCACTCTCTAGACAAGCGCGATAGCTTGCAATAGGCAGAGAAGCGTGCAAAGATGATGTCAAGCGAGGCTTATGTAAGTGCCCACAATCCAGTGTAACATAGATTATCCTCTCTTCTCACCAATCTAGTGATCAAACTTGGTTCTTGTTGCACTTGCAGTTTACAACTATAGTTTAGTCAGTGTCGCATGCACTCACCCGTGTAGGCATATAATTAGTGCCGCTGGGAAGGAATAATTTGACCATGGAGAAGCTAAAGCAGCTGGAGATCCCCCACTCCTATTGTGTAAGGAAAAGAGCATCCGTCCGGAGCATGTCACCAGCGGTCTAGTAGTTTTAAACAATGTGGAATCAACGGATAGGGGTCACCAACCTTGTGATCTTGTGTGCTTTCGATCTCGTTAGAAAGATGCTCTTTTGTTTTGTTTTGTTCCTATGGGGACAGGATGAGTGCACAGCGGCCACCTTCGAATATCCATCCTATTGTTGACAGAGAAAAAAACGTCTCTAAATTGCTTTTGGACCATTTGGTCATGCAATGGACCTGTCTTTCAGAAGAGAGGGACGAAAAAAAACCAGTGAGGAGATACGATTTTTTTTCTCCTCTCGATTAGTGATTGATTTTCTTTTGCCTGGTTTAAAAAAAGTTAGTGGTTGATCTGGACCATCATTAGTCGAATCATAATGCAGTCCTGAGCGGACTAGTTATAGAGTACGTAGTGTATTAGCCGTCCGAGAAAAGAAATTCATGGGAATAGACCCGTCGTTTTAAAAGAGCGAGGAAAAAAGGGAAAAGGGTATAGGAGATGGCAGATACTTGTTGTTTTCGGCCACTAATGGATTTGGACCATACTATACCACACATGAGCAGTGGATTCATCATGCAGTGTAGCCTACAGTGGATTAGTTATGACGGAGAAGAGAAATTGACAGCCCCCACCCACGAAACGACACAACACGAAACAAACAAGCAACTTGTGTGGCGCTGCATCACGTCTGTCATTCCTGACCGCTCCATCGGCAAACAGAGAGTCCCCTTCCCTGTGTCCACTCCGTAGCTAAACCGGGTGTACGTTCTCTGCTCTGTTCCTGACTCCTGAGTCGTCCCAACAGTTTACCCAAGGGGAAACGGGATAGGAGTATCTCTATATACGGTGGTGGATGTTTTGGGGAAAATGGAGCTCGATGGCGATCAGACCAGTGCACGGGACATACGTATCCCATTTTTTGCGTTCCAGGGTGATAAGTGACCCAGGCCTTGCGAGAAATGGAGAAAGCCGTACGTGCATGCATGCGTCTCAAGCTCGATCACGAGCTTTCTAGGGGGAAAGCTGCGTAATACGTGCTGCCGCCCATTGGATCGCATGCACCGCACGGCTATCGGCTTCTACACGCGTGTTGATTAACGTCCACAGCCACTGCCCCACAGCGGAAATCGTCTTCCCTGTCTGTGAACCACCACAGAACCTCTCACGTCTGCCTAGCTAGCTTATCCCGGTCACTGTTATAAACCTGTATAGACAACCGCGGTATTAATTGCTCCACTGATCGCGACGGCGCTGCAAAAGCTAAAGTGGCAAATTTGACAATTTTGACCTTTTGATGAAATCAATTCACAGAATGAACCGTCCGTAAAACAATTTCACATCCCTGACCTTTTTATGTAGCGCCCGCCACGACGGCGCCACACTACACTGTGCAACGCCTAGCTCGGGGGCGCTACACGCCTGGCCAGCGTCGCACCCCGAACTGCCGAAAAATTACTAAGTCAGTGTGCAACGCCTGATAGCTAGGCGCCACACTATACAGTGTAGCGCCTAGCTCCTAGACGTTGCATTAGTGGTTGCTTCATTTTGTAGTGCAACCACTAGTACAACGCCTAGGAGTAGGCGCTACACTGTATAGTGTGGCGCCTAGCTCTTAGGCGTTGCACACTGACTTAGTAATTTTTCGGATCACCCGGGTGCGACGCTGGCTAGGCGAGCAACGCCCCCGAGCTAGACGCTGCACCGTAGGGTGTGGCGCCGTCGTGGCGGACGCTACGCAAAAAGGTCAGGGGTGTGAAATTATTTCACGGGTAGTTCATTCTATGAATTGATTTCGCCCAGAGGTCAAAATTGTCAAATTTGCCGGCTAAAGTCGAGTCCCCGGTCCGGTGCCTGCCCGTCGTGCATTTTAACAGCCCAAATCGATAAGACGACAGGGCGCCCGTCGTCTTCTCAACATGGATAACACTCGCCCACGTAAGGTAATAAGGGCATCTCCAGCCGTTGGCCTTCACGAGGGGCTAAAAATCGTCCCCTGGGGGCGCACCGGCGCTAAACCGCGCACTGGGGCGTGATGCCCTCCAGTCGCTGTCCCCCACGGGTTTTTAAAAAGTTCAAATTCGGCGCAAACACGGCTCAAATTTAATGCAAACACGGGCGAGTTCATTCAAATTTAAACATATTTTACAAAAAAAGAAAAAACTAGCGCGGGCTACCCTCGTCGTCTCCCTCGCCGCCTGCCTCGCCGCCCGCCCACGCGGTTCTACAGCCTCCTTCTACATGCCGAGAAGGCTGTAGAACCGCGTGTAGTCACCGTCGTCGTCGTCGTCGTCGTCCCCGCCCCCGCCTCCGCCGTCCCTGCTGCATCCCTCCCCCGGTTGGCGTGGCGGGTTGGACGGTCCCGGGGCGTCGTCGTCGTCGCTATCGAGGACGACGACACCGTTCTCGTCCTCGCGCCCACGTTTGCGGGCGAAGATCTCCTCCAGGGCCCGGCACTGCTGGACCATCTCCTCGTGTAGGTAGTCGTCGCGCGACCACCGCATGGCGTCCTCGTCCGAGAAGCCGCGTCAGGCTATCTCCTCGTACTCCGGGGGGAGGCCGGGCTCCGCCTTGGGCTCGACGAGGGCGCCGGAGCTGCGGGTACGCGCGCTGACAGGCGTGTCCTGGGCTCCGGCTTGACGGGGCGGAGGTGGAGGCAGGGAGAGCCACCGGACGAGGACGAGGATACCCCGGGCTCCATGCGCCTCGGCGTCCAGTAGCTCCCCCGGCGGCGTGAGAAGGACGGGGGAGCGGGGTACTCGAGGCGCGGCGTGTTGCCGCCCTCGATGTACTCGAGGACGGATTCCAGCGTGCGCCCGGTCACGCCCCACCATCGACGCCGGCCGTCGGCGTTGAACCTGCCGGAGGGCACGACGCCGTTGGTGGCCTCGAGCTGCTCGTCGTGCCGGCGGCGGAAGTAGGGCTCCCAGATTGGGCTGTCAGGGACATACCGGGGCCCCTCCCTCGCCGCACGCGGCAGGGACGAGCGGATACGTGTGATCTCCGCACGCCGCGCCGCGCCGGTGGGCAACGGGGGCACCGGCACGCCGCCGGCGCTGATCCTCCACGCCCCGGGCACCCGCATGTCCGACGGGACCGGGTACTCGGCCTCGAAAAGGAGGCGAGCCTCGTCCTCGTGCAGATGACGGCGCCCGAATCCATTCGCCGCCGCGCCGTCGCCGGGGAAACGCTCGGCCATGCTTCTCAACTGGGGATGGCGAGAGGAGGAATGGGGGAGAAATGGGCGTGTCGGCGGTGGATGATCTGTGCGAGTCTCTGGCGCGATTGCGGTCGGCTTTTATAGGCGGAGGCGCCGCGTGGTAGGCTTGGCCGGCGCGTTACGCGTGGCGTGATTGCGTGGCGGCCGAGGGACGCATCGCCCAGCCTTTACTGCGCCGTCCGTGAGGCATCAATGGAGGCTGACCGGCGCGGCAGCGCACGCAGCTTTGACATTGATTCGCCGCGGGAAACGAGGCGATGAGGACGACGAAGCGGCGAGAAGAGAGTCGAGTCGCTGACGCGGCGGGCTCGCGGCTCTTCGCGCCAAAAATGACTCACCCGACACCCCCGAGCGACCCCCAGCGCGCCGGGTTCGGGTTGGGTCCGCCGGCGCCAATTTTGGCACGAGCCGGCGAAAACTGGGCTCTTGGGGGCGTGACTGGGCCGATTTTTTCGCGCCGGCGGACGAATAAACGCCTGGGGGCCTTCTTGGGGGCGCGGCTGGAGATGCTCAAGCTAGCAGTCATCTCCAGGACCAGCGGTGGTGCGAAAAAGCAGGCGCGCGCACGGCAAGGGTCTTGATCGTTGATCGATCGTTCGTTCCGTAGTTCGTCCTGCCCTCGCCTCAGCCGGAGTAAAGTCTGAAAAAACCTTAAACTCGTAGAGTTAGTCGGAATCGAACCTCGAACTTCTAATCCCTGAAATTGACACTCTGTATTTAGCAATCCCGGTCAATTTCAACCCTGAATCGACCCTAGACTGTTTGTCGCATCGGGAAAAGGTCATTCCCTGCCGGGATTATAGCTTCTTTCACTGACTATGCGGCCCTACTTGTCATATTCATCTTCTCCCTTTGATCTCTCTCCTCTCCCACGTGATGCAGAGTTGCAGACCCCGTTGTGGCGAATGTCCACAGCCGAGACAAGTCAGCTAGGAAGGGTGAACGTTATTGTCGCCGTCGTCGTTAACATCGTTCAGATTGGGATTTGGGAACGCATCGGCGAAGACCTCCTGGTGAAAGCTGTCACTGGTACGGCAACAACATGTAGGGTCGAGGAAGCTGGTGACGAACGGCCCCAAGGCGAGTCAAAACCCACGCCATATGTGGGGGTCGGTGGCAAGGTCGTGGAAGCTGGAGCTCCTGCACCTGAGCGCGCCCAGAGAGGCACCGTCAAACCAGCATGGGGCGCCAAGTAGAACGACGGGCACAACCAGATGATGTTGATTAGCAACGGCAACAGTGGAGGCACGAATGAGAATCTCCGGAGCTCGAAATGACGAGGTCATGCATATTGGTAGTGTTATTGAAGGGCACCTGATGTATTCGACATGGATATCCCTGTAACAAGCATGCTAATCTTGTCCTCTGTGTAAGCCACTTCTAATTGGTAGCACAGACCACCACAACAAGCCATTAATACTGTCCAGGAGCATGTTATTGGGTCTGCACATGAGAGGGGGAGGAAGAAGATAGAGATGACATGTGGGCCACATAGTCAGTGATGGAAGTCACCGATCCCGGCCAGGATCGACCTTTTCCCAACGCGACAAACAGTCTATGCTCGATCTAGGGTTGAAATTGACCGGGATTGTCACATACAGGCTGTCAATTTCAGCGATTAGGACTTCAAGGTTTGATTCCGACCGGCTTTACGAGTTCAAGGTTTTTTTCAGACTTTACTCTCTCAGCAGCCAACACCCAACAGCCCCGCGCCCGCAACAAACAACTTCTGCGCGCCCCGCCTACTCGAGTACGTAGGCTACAGTTGATGCATCATGGTTCGGTACAGCGGCTCCAGTCAACTCATATAAGTGTACCGCCAGGTTTTAAAAATGCACCAACAAGCCAGACTTATGGGGGCGTGGCGTGAGTCCGCACGACTACTACTACTGCTCACATTATTCAAAGACGTGGAGTTTCCATCTCCTCACATGACAATGGAGATATAGTCACGTTTCAGTGCAAAGCAGACCTGGCTCATCATGTATGCATGTAGTGGGGTAGCTGACGCTTTAAAATGCAACTTCCCAAACATGTGCAAACACCCCAAAACTGCAAAGGCGGCATCCGTCGACAAAGTAGAGCATGTACTCCACTCGAGTGCACGCACGGATAAAGGCGTGTGGTTTTGAGTAAAATTGATCATGTGCATATTAAGGTGTAGCGTGATGGATCTAGCATTAATATTTGGAGGGATAATTGGTTATCCAGTAGCACTGGCCTTAAAATCTCAGCTAAAAGGCAGAATACTAGATTGAAGTGGGTTTCTGATTTGTTCTTGAGCGGGAGAAAGGTGATGCAGAGAAGATTCTTAAGATTCGTATTCATGCTTATATATGGGGATGATGATTTTATTACGTGGCACTATGAGAAGAACGATATATTTTCCGTTAAAAGTGCGTACAATTTAGCGCTTAAGTTGAAGGGTAATCAAGATAAATTGGGTCAATCTAGTGGTGATCCATGTGGAGAAAGAAGGCTCTGAAATTTAATTTGGAAGGCTAATATCCCTCAGAAGATAAGGATTTTTGCTTGGCGGACCGCAACCGATACCTTGGTGGTCCAAACCAATAGAATTAAGCACCATCAGATTACTTCATGTATGTGCTCTATTTGTGGAGTAGAAGATGAAAGCACTTTTCATGTCCTCGTTATTTGTTCTAAGGTTCGTGCTCTGCGACTGGCCTTGAGAGAATCGTGGAATATTCCTCATGAAGAGTGGTTCAAATACTCGGGACCAGATTGGTTATTGATTTTGTTGGATCATTTGAACTTGCAACGGCGAGAGCAAGTTTTGTTTCTTTTCTGGCAAGCATGGCACGTGAGAAATGATTTAATTTCTGGAAAAGGGCAGAAATCCATTGCTGCTTCTACATTTTTTGTGGTAAACTATTGGTCTTCTTTTACGTCCTGGGACACTGTCGAGGTTGCTCCTACTAACACAGGTAAAGGAAAAATGGGAGGTGCTAGACCAGTTTTCGCAACATCACAAGAACAGGTGCGATGGAAACCTCTACCAGATGATTATATCAAAATCAATGTCGATGCCAGCTATGTGGAGAGTATTAGTGCGGCCAGTGTGGGGTTGTTAGGAGCTCATCTCGTGAAGTTATTATTTCTTTGTAGGACTTTCTGGGTCAGTGTTACAACATGAATGAAGTTGAACGGCGTGCTTGCCTGGCAGGCCTTTATATATGTATTACTCTTCACCAATTCATTATTTTGGAGACTGATTGTGCTTTTATCCGTTCTTTCCTTGCAAATGAGAATCTGGACAGGTCCTCGCTCGTTGATCTGAAGAAAGAAGCCTTGAGTATATCGAAGATGCTCAAGAATTTTGAAATTGCGAAAATTAATCGGCAGGCCAATAAGGTGGCTCACGAAATTGCGAAGTTTAGCTTTATAAGTAAATCTGATTGGAGTCTTCTTAATAGTGTTCCGTCCTGTATGGCAAATTTGCAATGAATGATTGTAATAACATTGTTAATTAATTTATATATGGGAGTATTTCAAAAAAATGTAACGTGATGTGGTAGAGTACTAACCTGCTCCTGATTTGTCAGTTTGTCCAAAATAATTAACTACAGTATAGTTGGATGGCAAGAGGAAACTAATAACTACTAGTAGAGTGCCCGTGCGTTGCTACGAGCTAAAATGCATATAAATAAATTAAACAGATAATTAAGGTTGTCTCCAAGGTCAAAGCTCATTTCTCTCCCTCATACGGCCGAGCTAGACGATGTACGGGAGAAATGTAATTGTACGGACATTCCATCGTGTTATCTTCAATTGGCAGGCCTAACAGAAAAACCCCGCCCCACGACACACCTTCATTTTTCTTGTTGGACTCTCCCCTTCCCGCTCGGTTTATCGCTGGAGCCCTCTCCTTTAAAATCGGATGATGCCCACCTCACATTCGCCATGGTGCCCTCTTTTCTTCACACCGTACTTATCCACACCCCGCTTATCCCTTCCCCACGTGTTTGTGCCCATTCGCCACCTCCACAAGGGGGAGGATGCGTGCGTCACCCATGACGCCCTCGAACCAAGTAGGCATATATGATGTCTCTTAAGTTTAATGTTATGCATTACCACGAAACTAAAATATGACTAGTACAATGCCTGTGCGTTGCCACGGGCCATGAGATGTTTTTTTTGCGGTTGCATATATAAACATAATGCATGTCAAATTTTGCATCTATAGAAATGTTAGCGTGTAACAATCGAAGAGTAATTGTAATCAACTTCATTTGTGTTGTAAGTTGATAAAATAGTAAAAGAAAGTTGTGTATGTAGAGGGAAATGATCTAACTAAATATCAGTCACAAACTTGGATCTTCTTGATGTGTTTAAGATATTTCCGTACAATGTGAAAAATGTTGTCTTTAGCTTCATTTGCATGGTACAATGTGAGTTGAATCCCATTTTCATAAATTGTAGGTACATATAGATCATTTAGATGGTATTTTCTCTAAAGAAGACTTGTTAGGCTATGACACATTTATGTCACCACATAGCATATGATCCTTTCTTCTTTTCTTGGAGAATAAAAAAAAGCATCAAAGAGTGCATCACACAATCTCAGATTCATCTATTCAAACCAACACAAAGAACTCAAAAAGTGCCCCAAAGTTTCTACCAGAGAGTCAAGATGAAAATGTGTGCCAACCCCTATGCACAAGTTCACAAGGTCACATAACCCGCAAGTTTATCACCAAAACATACATCAAGCGGATCACGTGAATATCCCATTGTCACCACAGATAAGCACATGCAATACATACATCAAGTTTTCTCAAATACTTAAAGACTCAATCCGATAAGATAACTTCAAAGAGAAAAATCAATCCAGTACAAGAAGGTAGAGGGGGAGAAACATCATAAGATCAAACTATAATAGCAAAGCTCGCGGTACATCAAGATCGTGCCAAATCAAGAACACGATAGAGAGAGAGAGAGAGATCAAACACATAGCTACTAGTACATACCCTCAGCCCCGAGGGTGAACTACTCCCTCCTCGTGATGGAGACCACCGAGATGATGAAGATGGCCACCGGTGATGGTTTACCCCTCTGGCAGGGTGTCGGAACGGGCTCCCGATTGCTTTTTTATGGCTACAGAGGCTTGCGGCGGCGGAACTCCTGATCTAGGTTTATTTTCGAGGTTTTCCCTATTTATAAGAATTTTTGGCGTCAGGGACAAGTCAGGAGGACCCACGAGGCGTCGACAAGGACAGGGGCCACGCCCTAGGGGGGACGCCTTCCACCATTGTGGTGGCCTCGGGACTCCTCTGGTGCATATCCGGTACCTCGTGGGCTTCTTTTGGTCCACAAAAAATCATCGAAAAGTTTTAGCTCGATTGGACTACGTTTGATATTCCTTTTCTGCGAAACTCAAAAACAAGGAAAAAAACAGAAGCTGGCATTGGGCTCTAGGTTAATAGGTTAGTCCCAAAAATCATATAAAATAGCATATAAATTCATATAAAACATCCAAGATTGATAATATAATAGCATGAATACTTCATGAATTATAGATACGTTGGAGACGTATCACACCGTCCTCGTGCGCGCTTGCGGTGGCCATGATGGTGGAGGCGCTCTCGCCGGCGGAGCCACGCTAACTCAGCCTGGTGGACCTCAGAGCGTCTACAGCCAGGCACCCCAAACCCGTCACAAACGCCTGGGCGGGCCGCCCGGTCACTTACCAGTCACAAAATTTTGACCCAGACGGGCGCCTCAAACGGGCCTCAGACGTTCGGGCTGACTGACATCCCTCATATCCAGCCCAGATATAGGAAGGTTACGGGGGCACCCGGGCGCATCCACCGACCCCGCTGCAGGTCGTAGCGGTCCCATCTGCAGCGCCAAAAGCTCCGTCCTCTCTCATAGGCGCACCCAAATTTTAGTCCCACATCGCCACGGGAGGCGGATGCCGACCGGCTTAAATAGTCATGCCGTGCATAGCGCCAAGCTTCTCTGTTGTTGTGTAGGTCTATCAATTCTTGCTTCATGAGTGAGATAACTTGGCACTAGATTGCATTTCATTAACATATGATTGTTCATCGAGTGTCAAGTTAGTTTCGTTCATATACGTTGCCACGCTACCACAATGACAATAGTTTTTCTTCGTTCATCGTTTTTTATCAAACACATTGCGATTCATAAAAAGCAGTAGTGACATGAATATTTCCCTTTTTTTGACACCCTAACCGTAGAACAATAGTTCTACGGTATATTTTCATTAAAAATTAAAGTATGTACAAAAAAACAAGGCTACAAAGCCTCAATCAATGCGAGTGGGTTCTAACATAGTACAAAATTACAATGTGTTATCCATCCAGAACTTGATCCGAAGGAAATATGCCCTAGAGGCAATAATAAAGTTGTTATTTATATTTCCTTATATATCGTAATAAATGTCTTTTATTCATGCTAGAATTGTATTAACCGGAAACTTGATACATGTGTGAATACATAGGCAAAACAGAGTGTCCCTAGTATGCCTCTACTAGACTAGCTCATTGATCAAAGATGGTTGTGTTTCCTAACCATAGACATGTGTTGTCATTTGATCAATGGGATCACATCATTAGGAGAATGATGTGATGGACAAGACCCATCCGTTAGCTTAGCACTATGATCATTTAGTTTTATTGCTATTGCTTTCTTCATGACTTATACATGTTCCTCTGACTATGAGATTATGCAATTCCTGAATACCGGACGAACACCTTGTGTGCTATCAAACGTCACAACATAACTGGGTGATTATATATATGCTCTATAGATGTTTCCGAAAGTGTTTGTGGTGTTGGCATAGATCAAGAATAGGATTTGTCACTCTGAATGTCGGAGAGGTATCTCTGGGCCCTCTCGGTAATACACATCATAATAAGCCATGCAAGCAAATGACTGATGAGTTAGTCACGAGATGATGTATTACAGAACAAGTAAAGAGACTTGCCGATAACAAGATTGAACTAGGTATGATGATACCGACGATCGAATCTCAGGCAAGTAACATATCGATGACAAAGGGAACAATGTATGTTGTTATGCGGTTTGACCGATAAAGATCTTCGTAGAATATGTATGAGCCAATATGAGCATCCAGGTTCCGCTATTGGTTATTGACCGGAGATGTGTCTCGGTCATGTCTACATAGTTCTCGAACCCGTAGGGTCCGCACGCTTAACGTTCGATGACGATTCGTATTATGAGTTATGTGTTTTTGATGACCGAAGATTGTTCGGAGTCCCGGATGAGATCACGGACATGATGAGGAATCTCGAAATGATCGATACATAAAGATTGATATATATGACCATGTTATTCAGACATCGGAAGTGTTCCGGATAGTTTCAGATAAAACTGGAGTGCCGGAGGGGCTACTGGAACCCCCCGGGGAAGTAATGGGCCTTAGTGGGCCTTAGGGGAGAGAGAGGGCAGCAGCCAGGAGGTGGCGCCCCCCAAGGGGAGTCCGAATAGTACTAGGGGAGGGGGCGCGTGCCCTCTTTCCCTCTCCCTCTCCCTCTCCCTCTCCTTCCTTCTTCTCCTAGTTGGACTAGGAAAGGGGGGTCCATCTCCTACTTGGAGTAGGATTCCCCCCCTTGGGCGCGCCCTATGAGGCCGGCCGGCCTCCACCTTGCTCCTTTATATACGGGGGCAGGGGGGCACCCTAGGACACACAAGTTGACAATTGTGATGTGATATGGTCAAGACTTGATGAGTTATATGATATTGTATGAGATGATCATGTTTTGTAAATTACCGGCAACCGGCAGGAGCCTTATGGTTGTCTCTTTATTGTATGAATTGCGAAAGCCATGTAATTGCTTTACTTTATTACTATGAGTTAGCGATAGTAGTAGTAGCAATAGTTGGCGAGACGACCACGACGCTACAATGAAGATCATGGTGTCAAGCCGGTGATGATGGAGATCATGACGATGCCATATCATCTCACATATTTTGATTGCATGTGATGTTTATCTTATTATGCATCTTATTTTGCTTAGTACAGCGGTAGCATTATAAGATGATCCCTTAGAAAATTTCAAGGTACAAGTGTTCTCCCTGAGTATGCACCATTGCGACAGTTCATCGTGCCGAGACACCACGTGATGATCGGGTGTGATAAGCTCTACGTTCACATACAATAGGTGTAAGACAGTTTTGCACATGCAGAATACTCGGGTTAAACTTGACGAGCCTAGCATGTACAAACATGGCCTCAGAACACTGGAGACCGAAAGGTCGAGCATGAATCATATAGTAGATATGATCAACATAAGATGTTCACCATTGAAAACTACTACATCTCACGTGATGATCGGGCATGGTTTAGTTGATTTGGATCACGTGATCATTTAGATGACTTGAGGGATGTCTATCTAAGTGGGATTTCTTTAGTAATATGATTAATTGAACTTTAATTTATCACAAACTTAGTCCTGATAGTTTTTGCATATCTATGTTGTTGTAGATCAATGGCCCGTGCTACCGTACCCTTCAATTTTAATGCGTTCCTAGAGAAAGCTAAGTTGAAAGATGATAGTAGCAACTACACAGACTGGGTCCGTAAGTTGAGGATTATCCTCATTGCTGCATAGAAGAATTATGTCCTGGAAGCACCGCTAGGTGAAAAGCCCGCTGCAGATGCAACACCGGACGTTATGAACGTCTGGCAGAGCAAAGCTGATGACTACTCGATAGTTCAGTGTGCCATGCTTTACGGCTTAGAATCGGGTCTTCAAAGACGTTTTGAACGTCATGGAGCATATGAGATGTTCCAAGAGTTGAAGTTAATATTTCAAGAAAATGCCCGAGTTGAGAGATATGAAGTCTCCAACAAGTTCTATAGCTGCAAGATGGAGGAGAACAGTTCTATCAGTGAACACTTACTAAGAATGTCTGGGTACTACAATCACATGACTCAACTTGGAGTCAAAGTTGATGAAGATAGTGTTATTGACAGAGTTCTTCAGTCACTGCCACCAAGATATAAAGGCTTCGTGATGAACTATAATATGCAAGGGATGCAGAAGACAATTCCCGAGCTCTTTGCTATGCTCAAAGCTGCAGAGGTAGAAATAAAAAAAGAGCATCAAGTGTTGATGGTTAACAAGACCACTAGTTTCAAGAAAAAGGGCAAGGGAAAGAAGGGGAACTTCAAGAAGAATAGCAAGCCAGTTTCTACTCCCCAGAAGAAACCCAAGTCTGGAGCCAAGCCTGAAACTGAGTGCTTCTACTGCAAAGGGACTGGTCACTGAAAGCGGAACTGCCCCAAGTATTTGGCGGATAAGAATGATGGCAAAGTGAACAAAGGTATATTTGATATACACATTATTGATGTGTACGTTACTAATGCTCGTAGTAGCGCCTGGGTATTTGATACTGGTTCGGTTGCTCATATTTGTAACTCGAAACAGGGGCTAGAGATTAAACGAAGATTGGCTAAGGACGAGGTGACGATGCGCGTGGGAAATGGTTCAAAAGTCGATGTGATCGCCGTCAGCACGCTACCTCTACATCTACCTTCGGGATTAGTTTTAGACCTAAATAATTGTTACTTGGTGCCAGCGTTGAGCATGAACATTATATCTGGATCTTGTTTGTTGCGAGACGGTTATTCATTTAAATCAGAGAATAATGGTTGTTCCATTTATATGAGTAATATCTTTTATGGTCATGCACCCTTGATGAAATGTCTATTTTTGTTGAATCTCGATCTTAGTGATACACATATTCATAATATTGAAGCCAAAAGATGCAAAGTTGATAATGATAGTGCAACTTATTTGTGGCACTGCTATTTAGGTCATATTGGTGTAAAGCGCATGAAGAAACTCCATGCTGATGGACTTTTGGAATCACTTGGTGCTTGCGAACCATGCCTCATGGGCAAGATGACTAAAACTCCGTTCTCCGGAACAATGGAGCGAGCAACTGACTTATTGGAAATCATACATACTGATGTATGCGGCCCAAAGAGTGTTGAGGCTTGCGGCGGGTATCGTTATTTTCTGACCTTCACATATGATTTGAGCAGATATGAGTATATCTACTTGATGAAACACAAGTCTAAAACATTTGAAAAGTTCAAAGAATTTCAGAGTGAAGTAGAGAATCATCGTAAAAAGAAACTAAAGTTTCTACGATCTGATCATAGAGGCGAATATTTGAGTTACGAGTTTGGTCTTCATTCGAAACAATGTGGAATATTTTCGCAACTCATGCCACCTGGAACACCACAGCGTAATGGTGTATCCGAACGTCGTAACCGTACTTTATTAGATATGGTGCGATCTATGATGTCTCTTACCGATTTACCACTATCATTTTGGGGTTATGCTTTAGAGACTGCTACATTCATATTAAATAGGGAACCATCTAAATCCGTTGAGACGACACCTTATGAATTGTGGTTTGGCAAGAAACCCAAATTGTCGTTTCTTAAAGTTTGGGGCTGTGATGCGTATGTGAAAAAGCTTCAACCTGATAAGCTCGAACCCAAATCGGAGAAATGTGTCTTCATAGGATACCCAAAGGAAACTGTTGGGTACACCTTCTATCACAGATCCAAAGGCAAGATATTCGTTGCTGAGAATGGATCCTTTATAGAGAAGGAGTTTCTCTCGAAAGAAGTCAGTGGGAGGAAAGTAGAACTTAACGAGGTAATTGTACCTTCTCCCGAGTTGGAAAGTAGCTCATCACATAAATTAGTTTCAGTGATTCCTACACTAATTAGTGAGGAAGCTAATGATGATGATCATGAAACTTCAGATCAAGTTACTACCACTTTTCAAGAATTCACCTGATTAATCAGTTGACGGGCCAATTAATCTCTACTCATGGCATGGCCGAATCGAATAACACATATTCGCCGCATTTGTTAGGTCGATTAATTGGCCAGTTAGACCTATTAATCAACTGTCATGCCGATTAATCCCTGCTGGCCCATTAACGGGTGGGAAAACAAAGCCTGAATTTTTGGCCCGTAACCCCTTCCGGCTCCATGCCGCTCCTTAATTGCTAGGTTTAATAATTTTACAGCCTCCCTATGCTTTTCATATGTGTATGGCAGCATGTTTTAGTATAGTACATAGCTGGGAGCATGAGAGTATGGTATAATACAACATCTAGAGATATGTTGGCAAAGTCCTATTCAGTCTACCGATTAATGGTCAACTGATTAGTCCAGTTAATAAGCCGATTCACCGATTAATCGCTACTCCTAAACCGACTGAGCAGCTACCAGTTAACGATTTCTTAAACATTGGTAACTACTGAACCTCTTAGGTCAACCAGAGTACGTACCGCACTAGAGTGGTACGGTAATCCTATTCTGGAAGTCATGTTACTCGACCATGATGAACCTACGAACTATGAGGAAGCGATGATGAGCCCAGATTCCGCAAAATGGCTTGAGGCCATTAAATCTGAGATGGGATCCATGTATGAGAACAAAGTGTGGACTTTGGTTGACTTTCCCGATGATCGGCAAGCCATTGAAAATAAATGGATCTTTAAGAGGAGGTTCAAGGAGTTGACTACGATGAGACTTTCTCACCCATAGCGATGCTTAAGTCTGTCCAAATCATGTTAGCAATTGCCACATTTTATGATTTTGAAATCTGGCAAGTGGATGTCAAAACTGCATTCCTTAATGGATATCTCAAAGAAGAGTTGTATATGATGCAACCAGAAGGTTTTGTCGATCCTAAAGGTGCTAACAAAGTGTGCAAGCTCGAGCGATCCATCTATGGACTGGTGCAAGCATCTCGGAGTTGGAATATACGCTTTGATGAAGTGATGAAAGCATATGATTTTATACAAACTTTTGGAGAGGCATGTATTTACAAGAAAGTGAGTGGGAGCTCTGTAGCATTTTTGATATTATATGTGGATGGTATATTGTTGATTGGAAATGATGTAGAATTTCTGGATAACATAAAAGGATACTTGAATAAGATTTTTTTCAATGAAAGACCTCGGTGAAGCTGCTTATATATTAGGCATCAAGATCTATAGAGATAGATCAAGACGGTTAATTGGACTTTCACAAAGCACATACCTTGATAAAGTTTTGAAGAAATTCAAAATGGACCAGTCAAAGAAAGGGTTCTTGCCTGTGTTACAAGGTGTGAAGTTGAGTCGGACTCAATGCCCGACCACTGCAGAAGATAGAGACAAAATGAAAGTCATTCCCTATGCTTCAGTCATAGGTTCTATCATGTATGCAATGCTATGTACCAGACCTGATGTGGGCCTTGCTATAAGTCTAGCAGGGAGGTACCAAAGTAATCCAGGAGTGGATCACTGGACAGTGGTCAAGAACATCCTGAAATACCTGAAAAGGACGAAGGATATGTTTCTCGTTTATGGAGGTGACAAAGAGCTCGTCGTAAATGGTTACGTCGATGCAAGCTTTGACATTGATCCGGATGACTCTTAAGTCACAAACTAGATACATATTTTTGTTGAACGGTGGAGCTGTCAGTTGATGCAATTCCAAGAAGAGCGTCATGGTGGGATCTACGTGTGAAGCGGAGTACATAGCTGCTTCGAAAGCAGCAAATGAAGGAGTTCATATCTGATCTAGGAGTAATACCGAGTGCATTGGGTCCAATGAAAATCTTTTATGACAACACTGGAGCAATAGCCTTGGCGAAGGAATCCAAGTTTCACAAGAGAACCAAGCACATCAAGAGACACTTCAACTCCATCCGCGATAAAGTCAAGGAAGGAGACATAGAAATTTGCAAAATACATACGGATCTGAATGTTGCAGACCCGTTGACTAAGCCTCTTCCATGAGCGAAACATGATCAACACCAAGACTCCATGGGTGTGATACGTCTCCAACGTATCTACTTTTCATCACGCTTTTCCTCTTGTTTTGGACTCGAATTTGCATGATTTGAATGAAAATAAACCCGTACTGACGCTGTTTTCAGCAGAACTACCATGGTGTTGTTTTTGTGCAGAAATAAAAGTTCTCGGAATGAAATGAAACTTTGCGAGGATTTTAGATGGAATAAAAGAGAATTACTAGAGCCAAGACCCACCATATAGGGCCCCCTGGGTGGGCACAACCCACCAGGGCGCGCCCCCCGTCTCCTGGCGCACCCAGGTGGGTTGTACCCACCTAGTGGCCCCGCAGACGACAACCCAGACCCTATAAATTCCTATTTTTGGAGAAAAAATTGGAGAGAAAGAATTGTTGGGGAATGATGACCCACAAGTGTAGGGGATCTACCGTAGTCCTTTTGGTAAGTAAGAGTGTCGAACCCAACGAGGAGTAGAAGGAAATGATAGGCAGTTTTCAGTAAGGTATTTTCTGCAAGCACTGAAATTATCGGTAACAGATAGTTTTGTGATAAGGTAATTGGTAGCAAGTGAAAAATACTAAAAGTAAATAAGGTGCAGCAAGATGGCCCAATCCTTTTTGTAGAAAAGGACAAGCCTGGACAAACTCTTATATGAAGGAAAGCGCTCCCAAGGACACATGGGAATTATCGTTAAGCTAGTTTTCATCATGTTCATATGATTCGCGTTCGTTACTTTGATAATTTGGTATGTGGGTGGACCGGTGCTTGGGTGCTGCCCTTACTTGGACAAGCATCCCACTTATGATTAACCTCTATTGCAAGCATCCGCAACTACAAAAGAAGTATTAAGGTAAACCTAACCATAGCATGAAACAAGTGGATCCAAATCAGCCCCTCACGAAGCAACACATAAACTAGGGTTTAAGCTTCTGTCACTCTAGCAACCCATCATCTACTTATTACTTCCCAATGCCTTCTATAGGCCCAAACAGTAGTGAAGTGTCGTGTAGTCGACGTTCACATGACACCACTAGAGGAAAGACAACATACATCTCATCAAAATATTGAACGAATACCAAATTCACATGACTACTTATAGCAAGAATTCTCCCATGTCCTTAGGAACAAAAGTAACTACTCACAAGACATAATGTTGTTCATGATCAGAGGGGTATTAATATGCATAATGGATGTGAACATATGATCTTCCACCAAGTAAACCAACTAGCATCAACTACAAGGAGTAATCAACACTACTAGCAACCTACATGTACCAATCTGAGGTTTGGATACAAAGATTGGATACAAGAGATGAACTAGGGTTTGAGAGGAGATGGTGCTGGTGTAGATGTTGATGAAGATAACCCTCCCCAAGATGGGAGAGTTGTTGTTGATGACGGCGGTGACAATTTCCCCCTCCCAGAGGGAAGTATCCGCGGCAGAACAGCTCCACCGGAGCCCTAGATTGGTTTCCGCCAAGGTTCCGCCTCGAGACGGCGCCGTCTGGTCCCGAAAGCCTCCTTATGATTTTTTCCAGGTCAAAACACCTCATATAGGAGAAGATGGGCATCGAGGGGTCACCGACTGGCCCACGAGGCAGGGGGCGCGCCCAGGGGGAGGGGGCGTGATAACCCACAAGTGTAGGGGATCAGTTGTAGCCTCTTTCGATAGGTAAGAGTGTCGAACCCAACGAGGAGCTAAAGGCAGAACAAATATTCCCTCAAGTTCTATCGACCACCGATACAACTCTACGCACGCTTGACGTTTACTTTACCTAGAACAAGTATGAAACTAGAAGTACTTTGTATGTGTTTTTGATAGGCTTGCAAGAATATAAAGAACACGTAAATAAAACTAGGGGTTGTTAAGATAAAGAAGCAATAAAGTTAATGATAGCGAGTGTGGAAAAGTCGTGGTAGGAGTTGCGAAATTGCCCCTAAGCAATTGACTACCTTACTTGACTGATAGCAAGTTTTATGTGGGAGAGGCCACTGCTAGCATGTCATCCCTTACTTGGAATAATCTGCACTTATGATTGGAACTATTAGCAAGCATCCGCAACTACTAACGTTCATTAAGGTAAAACCCAACCATAGCATTAAGATATATTGGTCCCCCTCCAATCCCGTATGCATCAATTTCTACGCTAGGTTGAAGCTTCTGTCACTCTTGCCCTCTAATACGTAGTCCTATCAACATACAACTAACCCTATGGTGTGATCCACGCGCACACTCATATGTTGGGTACCAAAGGACAACAACATAACCACAAGCAATTTAAATCAATCATAGTAATTCACCAATCACCGATAGGACAATGATATTCTACTCAGACATCATAGGATGGCAACACATCATTGGATAATAATATGAAGCATGAAGCACCATGTTCAAGTAGAGGGTACAACGGGTTGCGGGAGAGTGGACAGCTGTAGATAGATGGGGGAAGGTGATGGAGATGTTGGTGAAGATGACGGAGGTGTTGGTGTAGATCGCCGTCACACGATGATGGCCCCGGTGGCACTCCGGTGCCACCGAAAGCGAGGGGGAGAGAGCCCCCTCCTTCTTCTTCTTCTTCCTTGACCTTCTCCCTAGATGGGAGAAGGGTTTCCCCTCTGGTCCATGGCCTCCATGGCGGCGGAGGGGTGAGAGCCCCTCCGAGATTGGATCTGTCTCTCTCTGTTTCTGCGTTTCCAGATTTTGGCCTTCCACCGTTTCTTAAATTCCCGGAGATCTGTAACTCCGATTGGGCTGATTTTTTGACACGATTTTTATCCGGATATTAGCTTTCTTGCAGCAAAAGAAGGGCATCAACCGCCTTATGGTGTGGCCACGAGGGCCCAGGGCGCGCCCACCTGCCTCGTGGCCCACTCGGGCATCGTTTCGTGTTGGTTCCGCTTCCCAAAATTCACATATGTTCCAAAAAAAATCTCCGTCCGTTTTTATTCCGTTTGGACTCCGTTTGATATGGATATTCTGCAAAACAAAAAACATGCAACAAACATGAACTAGCACTGGGCACTGGATCAATATGTTAGTCCCAAAAAATAGTATAAAAAGTTGCCAAAAGTATATGAAAGTTGTAGAATATTGGCATGGAACAATCAAAAATTATAGATACGACGGAGACGTATCAGCATCCCCAAGCTTAATTCCTGCTCGTCCTCGAGTAGGTAAATGATAAAAAGGATAATTTTTGATGTGGAATGCTACCTAGCATAATCTTGATCATGTAATCTAATCATGGTATGAATATTAAGACACGAGTGATTCAAAGCAATAATCTATCATTTGACATAAAAGAATTTAATACTCGGGCAACCCAACAAACAATCAAGTCTTTCAAAATATCAATGCTAAAGAATGTTATCCCTACAAAATCATATAGTCTTTTATGCTCCCCTTTCTTAACATAAGGTACCCCTCATGCCTATCCCGGTGTCAGCCAAGCAATTGTTTTCATACTTTACTTTTTCGAACTTTTCAACCCTTCACGCAATACATGAGCATGAGCCATGGACATAGCACTATGGTGGAATAGAAGGTGGTAGTAGACAAAAGTAGGGAAAACGTCTCACATCGACTAGGCGTATCAATGGGCTATGGAGATGCCCATCAATAGATATCAATGTGAGTGAGTATGGATTGCCATGTAACGGATGCACTAGAGCTATAAGTGTATGAAATCTCAAAAGAAAACTAGTGGGTGTGCATCAACTTGCTTGCTCATGAAGATCTAGGGCAGTTGAGGAAGCCCATCGTTGGAATATACAAGCCAAGTTCTATAACGAAAAATTCCCACTAGTATATGAAAGTGACCACATAGGAGACTCTATCATGAAGAACATGGTGCTATGATGAAGCACAAGTGTGGAAAAAGATAGTAGCATTGCCCCTTTTTTTCTTTTTCTTTTTTTCTTTCTTTTTCTTTTTTTGGGCCTTTCGTTTTTTTGGCCTTTCTCCCTTTTTTTATTTGGCCTTTTTTTCTCTTTTCTTTTGGCCTTTCTTTTCTCTTTTTTTTCGAGGGACAATGCTCTAATAATGATGATCATCACACTTCTATTTACTTACAACTCGATATTACAACTCAATACTAGAACAAAAATATGACTCTATATGAATGCCTCCGGCGGTGTACCGAGATGTGCAATGATCTAGCATAGCAATGACATCAAAAAACGGACAAGCCATGGAAACATCATGCTAGCTATCTTACGATCATGCAAGGCAATATGACAATGATGGTGCGTGTCATAATAAACGGAACGGTGGAGTTACATGGCAATATATCTCGGAATGGCTATGGAAATGCCATAATAGGTAGGTATGGTGGCTATTTTGAGGAAGGTATATGGTGGGTGTATGGTACCAGCGAAAGTTGCACGGTACAAGAGAGGCTAGCAATGGTGGAAGGGTGAGTGTGTGTATAATCCATGGACTCAACATTAGTCATAAAGAACTCACATACTTATTGCGAAAAATCTATTAGCCCTCGAAGCAAAAATACTACGACGCAGGCTCCTAGGGGGGAGGTTGGTAGGAGTTAACCATCGCGCGCCCTCGACCTTCACGCAAAGATAAACAATCAAAATACAATGCGCGCCCATTTGGTTACATAGTTAGGAGACCATATGTGCATGCTTCGGGAATCACAAACCTTAACACCAATATTTTTACTAAACCATAATCATTCACTAATTCCTCCCACATATTAGCATCTCTATATCGCAAAACTATTGCAAGGAATCAAACATATCATATTCAGCGATCTACAAGTTTATATAGGATTTTATGACTAACCATGTGAATGACCAATTCCTGTCAACTCTCTAAATAGATATAAGTGAAGCAAGAGAGTTCTAATTTTTTCTACAAAATTTATGCCCACTCTCTAACAATTATAAGTGAAGCAAAAGAGCATTCTACAAATGGTGGTTTTCTACCTGAAGAGAAACAGGCAATCCAAACTTCAAATGATATAAGTGAAGCACATGAAGCATTCTATAAAGCCACACTCAAAAGATATAAGTGAAGTGCAAAGAGCATTCTATAAATCAACCAAGAACTATCTCATACCAGCATGGTGCATAAAAGAAAAGGTGAAAACTAAATGCAAAAGATGCTCCAAGATCTGCACATATCACATGAATGAAACGAATCCGAAAACATACCGATACTTGTTGAAGAAAGAGGGGATGGCTTCTGGGGCATCCCCAAGCTTAGACGCTTGAGTCTCCTTGAATATTTACTTGGGGTGCCTTGGGCATCCCCAAGCTTGAGCTCTTGCCTCTCCTTCTTCTCCTCACATCGAGACCTCCTCGATCTTCGAACACTTCATCCACACAAAACTTCAACAGAAAACTCGGTAAGATCCGTTAGTATAATAAAGCAAATCACTACTCTAAGTACTGTTGAAAACCAATTCATATTTTGTTTTTTAATTTTATCTACTGTAATATAACTTTTCCATGGCTTAATCCAATGATAGAAGTTGATAGTTTCATCAAAACAAGCAAACTATGCATCAAAAACAGAATCTGTCTAAAACAGAACAGTCTGTAATAATTTGAACATCCACCATACTTCTGGTACTTTAAAAATTCTGCCAAAATTTGGAAAAATACAAAATTTGTGTAGAAAGATAGTTCAAAAAGTTTCAGAACCATTTGACGTTCTAGCAAAAAATGTAAAATCGCGCACTATAGCTAAAGTTTCTGTCCTGCACCGCACAAACCAACAAGCATTGTAAATATCCTAAAGGCAAACATTGGCACATTATTTTTATAATACAATGGAATTGTACAAGGGGATAATTATTTTTGATCAAAAGTTTCTGTAATTCAAGATTTGCAAAGTTTCCATGGGCATGAACAAAGTTCAAGGAGCTCCCCCATTTCAACGGTGGTCGTCCTTCTTACTTTCACTTTTCTTTTTGAAAAAGTTTTAGGTTCCCCTCTTTATTTTTTTGTTTTTAAACTTTATAAAAGCACACAACAGAAATAAATGACTCTCTAAAACTTCCGGGTTGTCTCCCTGGCAGCGCTTTCTTTAAAGCCATTAAGCTAGGCATATAGTGCTCAAGTAATGGATCCACCTGGATCCCAAGGTATATCAAAGCCAATTTTAATAAACAATGATTTGGCATTTAGTAGTGAGCACAAAATGATATATATCATGCAACAACGAAGTCTAACTCTCTTCCTATGCATCGGCATGTCATAAAAGAACAATTCATGCACATCAAGTAAAGGCCAATGCATAGTATAAGCAGTTTCTTGCAATTTTATCGTGTTGGAAACATAGAGAGGCGGAGATGTAGTTCCTCTCTCATAATAATTACAAGTAGGAGCAGCAAGCACATGCATATTATATTCATCAAAATCATCATGTGTAACGGAAAAAGGCAACCCATCAATATAATCCTTAATAAGTGCAAGCTTCTCCGATATAGTGTAGTTTGGAGAACTCAAAAAGATAATAGGACTATCATGTGTGGGTGCAATAGCAACTATCTCATGTAACATAAGGAACTATAGCAAGTTCATCTCCATAAGCATAATTCATATTGGCATCTTGGCCACAAGCATAGCAAGCATCATCAAAAAGGGATATTTCAAAAGAATCAACATGATCATAACAATCATCATAGCAATCATCCTTCGGTAAGCACGAAGGGAAATTAAACAATGTATGAGTTGAAGAGTTACCCTCATTAGAAGGTGGGCACGGGTAGCTAATCCGCTCTTACTCCTTTTGTTCTTTGCTCTCCTCCTCATCTTTTTCATCCAATGAGCTCACAATGTCATTAATTTCTTCTTCCATAGTTTCCTACAAAATATTAGTCTCTTCTTGGACAGCAGAGACTTTCTCAATAAACGCATCAATATTGGAGTTATATTCATAATTCAAATAGCAATATTTCAATATAGCAAGATTTTCAGGCCTATAAACATCATCATCAAAAGCATCATTCTTTTTAAACAGAGATTCAATTTCATAAGCACCCTTAAAAGCAATTAATTCTTCTATTTGTTCCACATCATAATAATCATATATACCATTAACATAAGAAGCTAAGGTTTGATTATCATTAAATTTGCATGAAAAGGGAAAGTGTGGAGCCTTCATCCTAGAGCAACAAGTATAATCATATCTCAAGCATAGTTGCCGAGCATACCAATGCAACAAATGAATATGATCCCATAACAGTTTCCCTTTTTGTGTCAAGCGATAATCCCTAAAGTATTCACGTTGATCCAATGTTACTCCCATTACATAGTTGAATGGGGTTTTCTCAGGATTATCAAAGTAGTACATAATACCTTTCACATAATGAGCATCGAAGGTTTTAGGAGGTTCCCCATCTCCATGAGTAGCAAGTACACCTAAGTTTTTTGGTATTTCATGTTCCATATCCATAACTAAAGATAGAGAACAACTTAGAACAGCAAATAAAATCTACTTAGTGATAAAGCAAATAAGCACACACGAGAATATTCACCCCACGCTATTGCTCCCCGGCAATGGCGCCAGAAAAAGGTCTTGATAACCCACAAGTGTAGGGGGTCAGTTGTAGCCTCTTTCGATAAGTAAGAGTGTCGAACCTAACGAGGAGCTAAAGGCAGAACAAATATTCCCTCAAGTTCTATCGACCACCGATACAACTCTACGCACACTTGATGTTTACTTTACCTAGAACAAGTATGAAACTAGAAGTACTTTGTAGGTGTTTTTGGATAGGCTTGCAAGAATATAAAGAACACGTAAATAAAATTAGGGGCTGTTAAGATAAAGAAGCAATAAAGTTAATGATAGCGAGCGTGGAAAAGTGGTGGTAGGAGTTGCGAAATTGCCCCTAAGCAATTGACTACGGTACTAGACTGATAGCAAGTTTTATGTGGGAGAGGCCACTGCTAGCATGTCATCCCATACTTGGAATTCTATGCACTTATGATTGGAACTATTAGCAAGCATCCGCAACAACTAACGTTCATTAAGGTAAAACCCAACCATAGCATTAAGATATATTGGTCCCCCTTCAATCCCGTATGCATCAATTTCTATGCTAGGTTGAAGCTTCTGTCACTCTTGCCCTCCAATATGTAGTCCTACCAACATACAACTAACCCTATGGTGTGATTGAAGGAAATATGCCCTAGAGGCAATAATAAAGATGTTATTTGTATTTCCTTATATCATGATAAATGTCTTTTATTCATGCTAGAATTGTATTAACCGGAAACTTAGTACATGTGTGGATACATAGACAAAACAGTATGTCCCTAGTATGCCTCTACTAGACTAGCTCATTGATCAAAGATGGTTATGTTTCCTAGCCATAGACATGAGTTGTTATTTGATCAACGGGATCACATCATTAGGAGAATGATGTGATGGACAAGACCCATCCGTTAGCATAGCACTATGATCGTTTAGTTTTACTGCTATTGCTTTCTTCATGACTTATACATGTTCCTATGACTATGAGATTATGCAACTCCCGAATACCGTAGGAACACCTTGTGTGCTATCAAACGTCACAACGTAACTGGGTGATCATAAAGATGCTCTACAGGTGTCTCCTAAAGTATTCGTGGTGTTGGCATAGATCAAGATTAGGATTTGTCACTCCGAGTGTCGGAGAGGTATCTCTGGGCCCTCTCGGTAACACACATCACAATAAGCCTTGCAAGCAAAAGACTAATGAGTTAGTCACGAGATGATGTGTTACGGAACGAGTAAAGAGACTTACCGGTAACGAGATTGAACTAGGTATGGAGATACCGACGATCGAATCTCGGGCAAGTAACATACCGATGACAAAAGGAACAACGTATGTTGTTATGCGGTTTTGACCGATAAAAGATCTTCGTAGAATATGTAGGAGCCAATATGAACATCCAGGTTCCGCTATTGGTTATTGACCGGAGATGAGTCTCGGTCATGTCTACATAGTTCTCGAACCCGTAGGGTCCGCACGCTTAACGTTTGATGACGATCGGTATTATGAGTTTATGAGTTTTGATGTACCGAAGGTAGTTCGGAGTCCCGGATGAGATCACGGACATGACGAGGAGTCTCGGAATGTCCGAGACATAAAGATTGATATATTGGACGACTATATTCGGACACTGGAAGTGTTCCAGAAAAGTTTCGGATTTAACTGGATTGCCGGAGGGGGTTACCGGAACCCCCTACGAAGGGGGATTGTCCATAGTGGGCCTTGAGGAAAGGAGAGAGGCAACCCATAGAGGCTGGCCGGCGCCCCACCTAGGGATCCTAGTTGGACTAGGATTGGGGGGGCGCCACCTCTCCCTCTTTTCCTTTCCCTCTCTTCCTTCTTGGTGGACTCCTACTAGGAATAGGATTGCAATCCTATTCCTAGTAGGATTGCCCTAGCCGCACCATAGGAGGCCGGCCGGCCCTCCCCTCTTGCTCCTTTATATACGGGGGCAGGGGGGCACCCAAAGACACACAAGTTGAATTGTTCCAGCCATGTGCGGTGCCCCCCTCCACAGAAACACACCTCGGTCATACCGTTGCAGTGCTTAGGCGAAGCCCTGCGCCGGTAAATACATCATATCCGTCACCACGCCGTCGTGCTGACGAAACTCTCCCGTGAAGCTCAATTGGATCAAGAGCTCGTGGGACGTCATCAAGCTGAACGTGTGCTGAACGCGGAGGTGCCGTACGTTCGGTGCTTGATCGGTTGAATCGCGAAGAAGTTCGACTACATCAACCGCGTCACTTGACGCTTCCGCTTCCGGTCTACGAGGGTACGTAGACACACTCTTCCCTCTCGTTGCTATGCATCTGGTAGATAGATCTTGCGTGATCGTAGGAAAATTTTAAAATACTACGTTCCCCAACAGTGGCATCAGAGCCAGGTCTATGCGTAGATGATATGCACGAGTAGAACACAATGAGTTGTGGGCGATACTAGTCATACTGCTTACCAACATGTCATACTTTGCTTCGGCGGTATTGTGAGATGAAGCGGCCCGGACCGACATTACGCGTGCGCTTACGCGAGACTGGTTTCACCGTTACGAGCACTCGTTGCTTAAAGGTGACTGGCGGGTGTCTGTCTCTCTCACTTTAGCTGAATCAAGTGTGGCTACGCCCGGTCCTTGTGAAGGTTAAAAGAGCACATACTTGACGAAACATCGTTGTGGTTTTGTATACGTAGGTAAGAACGGTTCTTGCTAAGCCCATAGCAGCCACGTAAAACTTGCAACAACAAAGTAGAGGACGTCTAACTTGTTTTTGCAGGGCATGTTGTGATGTGATATGGTCAAGACATGATGAGTTATACGGTTTTGTATGAGATGATCATGTTTTGTAATGTTATCGGCAACTCACAGGAGCCATATGGTTGTCGCTTTATTGTATGAAATGCAATCGCCATGTAATTGCTTTACTTTATCACTAAGCGGTAGCGATAGTCGTAGAAGTAATAGTTGGCGAGACGACAACGATGCTACGATGGAGATCAAGGTGTCGCGCCGGTGACGAAGGTGATCATGACGGTGCTTTGGAGATGGAGATCAAAAGCACAAGATGATGATGGCCATATCATGTCACATATTTTGATTGCATGTGATGTTTATCTTATTATGCTTCTTATTTTGCTTAGTACGACGGTAGCATTATAAGAGGATCCCTTACTAAATTTCAAGGTATAAGTGTTCTCCCTGAGTATGCACCGTTGCGAAAGTTCGTCGTGCCGAGACACCACGTGATGATCGGGTGTGATAAGCTCTACGTTCAAATACAACGGGTGTAAGCCAGTTTTGCACACGCAGAATACTCGGGTTAAACTTGACGAGCCTAGCATATGCAGATATGGCCTCGGAACACTGGAGACCGAAAGGTCGAGCGTGAATCATATAGTAGATATGATCAACATAAGATGTTCACCATTGAAACTACTCCATCTCACGTGATGATCGGACATGTTTTAGTTGATTTGGATCACGTGATCATTTAGATGACCGGAGGGATGTCTACCTAAGTGGGAGTTCTTTGATTAATATGATTAAATTGAACTTTAACTTATCATGAACTTAGTCCTGATAGTTTTTGCATATCTATGTTGTTGTAGATCAATGGCCCGTGCTACCGTTCCTTTGAATTTTAATGCATTCCTAGAGAAAGCTAAGTTGAAAGATGATGGTAGCAATTACACGGACTGGGTCCGTAACTTGAGGATTATCCTCATTGCTGCACAGAAGAATTATGTCCTTGAAGCACCGCTAGGTGACAAGCCCCCTCCCGCTAATGTAGACGCTTTGAACGTCTGGCAGTCGCGGTCTGATGACTACACGATAGTTCAGTTTGCCATGCTTTACTGCTTAGAACCGGGACTTCAACGACGTTTTGAACGTCATGGACCATATGAGATGTTCCAGGAGTTGAAGTTAATATTTCAAGCAAATGCCCGAATTGAGAAATATGAGATTTCCAATAAGTTCTACAGCTGCAAGATGGAGGAGAATAGTTCTATCAGTGAACACTTGCTCAGAATGTCTGGGTACTACAATCATATGACTCAACTTGGTTGCAAAGTTGACGAGGATAGTGTTATTGATAGAGTTCTTCAATCACTGCCACCAAGCTATAAAGGCTTCGTGATGAACTATAATATGCAAGGGATGCAAAAGACAATTCTCGAGCTCTTCGCTATGCTTAAGGCTGCGGAGGTAGAAATCAAAAAGGAGCATCAAGTGTTGATGGTTAACAAGACCACTAGTTTCAAGAAAAAGGGCAAGGGAAAGAAGGGGAACTTCAAGAAGAATAGCAAGACAGTTGCTACTCCCACGAAGAAACCCAAGTCTGGAGCCAAGCCTGAAACTGAGTGCTTCTACTGCAAGGGGACTGGACACTGGAAGCGGAACTGCCCCAAGTATTTGGCGGATAAGAAGGATGGCAAGGTGAACAAAGGTATATGTGATATACATGTTATTGATGTGTACCTTACTAATGCTCGTAGTAGTACCTGGGTATTTGATACCGGTTCGGTTGCTAATATTTGTAACTCGAAACAGGGACTACGGATTAAACAAAGATTAGCTAAGGACGAGGTGACGATGCGCGTGGGAAATGGTTCCAAAGTCGATGTGATCGCCGTCGGCACGCTACCTCTACATCTACCTTCAGGATTAGTTTTAGACCTAAATAATTGTTATTTGGTGCCAGCGTTGAGCATGAACATTATATCTGGATCTTGTTTATTGCGAGACGGTTATTCATTTAAATCAGAGAATAATGGTTGTTCTATTTTTATGAATAATATCTTTTATGGTCATGCACCCTTGAAGAGTGGTCTATTCTTATTGGATCTCGATTGTAGTGATACACATATTCATAATATTGAAACCAAAAGATGCAAGGTTAATAATGATAGTGCAACTTATTTGTGGCACTGCCGTTTAGGTCATATTGGTGTAAAACGCATGAAGAAACTCCATAGTGATGGGCTTTTGGAATCACTTGATTATGAATCACTTGGTGCTTGCGAACCATGCCTCATGGGCAAGATGACTAAAACTCCGTTCTCCGGAACTATGGAGCGAGCAACAGATTTGTTGGAAATCATACATACTGATGTATGTGGGCCAATGAGTGTTGAAGCTCGCGGCGGGTATCGTTATTTTCTGACCTTCACTGATGATTCGAGCAGATATGGGTATATCTACTTAATGAAGCACAAGTCTGAAACATTTCAAAAGTTCAAAGAATTTCAGAGTGAAGTAGAGAATCATCGTAACAAGAAAATAAAGTTTCTACGATCTGATCGTGGAGGAGAATATTTGAGTTACGAGTTTGGTCTTCATTTGAAACAATGTGGAATAGTTTCACAACTGACGCCACCCGGAACACCACAGCGTAATGGTGTGTCCGAACGTCGTAACCGTACTTTATTGGATATGGTGCGATCTATGATGTTTCTTACCGATTTACCACTATCATTTTGGGGTTATGCTTTAGAGACAGCTGCATTCACGTTAAATAGGGCACCATCTAAATCCGTTGATACGACACCTTATGAACTATGGTTTGGCAAGAAACCAAAGTTGTCGTTTCTTAAAGTTTGGGGCTGCGATGCTTATGTGAAAAAGCTTCAACCTGATAAGCTCGAACCCAAATCGGAGAAATGTGTCTTCATAGGATACCCAAAAGAGACTGTTGGGTACACCTTCTATCACAGATCCGAAGGCAAGATATTCGTTGCTAAGAATGGATCCTTTCGAGAGAAGGAGTTTCTCTCGAAAGAAGTGAGTAGGAGGAAAGTAGAACTTGATGAGGTAATTGTACCTTCTCCCGGATTGGAAAGTAGTACATCACAGAAAATTGTTCCAGTGATTCCTACACCAATCAGTGAGGAAGTTAATGATGATGATCATGAAACTTCGGATCAAGTTTCTGCTGAACGTCGTAGATCAACCAGAGTACGTTCCGCACCAGAGTGGTACGGCAACCCAGTTCTAGAAATCATGTTACTAGACCATGATGAACCTGCGAACTATGAGGAAGCAATGATGAGCCCAGATTCCGCAAAATGGCTTGAGGCCATGAAATCTGAGATGGGATCCATGTATGAGAACAAAGTATGGACTTTGGTTGACTTGCCCGATGATCGGCAGGCCATCGAAAATAAATGGATCTTCAAGAGGAAGACCGACGCAGACGGTAATGTTACTGTTTACAAAGCTCGACTTGTTGCGAAAGGGTTTCGACAAGTTCAAGGAGTTGACTACGATGAGACTTTCTCACCTGTAGCGATGCTTAAGTCTGTCCGAATCATGTTAGCAATTGCCGCATTTTATGATTATGAAATCTGGCAAATGGATGTCAAAACTGCATTCCTGAATGGATATCTCAAAGAAGAGTTGTATATGATGCGACCAGAAGGTTTTGTCGATCCGGAAGGTGCTAACAAAGTGTGCAAGCTCCAGCGATCCATCTATGGACTGGTGCAAGCATCTCGGAGTTGGAATATATGCTTTGATGAGGTGATCAAAGCATATGGTTTTATACAGACTTTTGGAGAAGCCTGTATTTACAAGAAAGTGAGTGGGAGCTCTGTAGCATTTCTAATATTATATGTGGATGACATATTGTTGATTGGAAATGATATAGAATTTCTGGATAGCATAAAAGGATACTTGAATAAGAGTTTTTCAATGAAATACCTCGGTGAAGCTGCTTATATATTAGGCATCAAGATCTATAGAGATAGATCAAGACGCTTAATTGGACTTTCACAAAGCACATACCTTGATAAGATTTTGAAGAAGTTCAAAATGGATCAGTCAAAGAAAGGGTTCTTGCCTGTATTACAAGGTATGAAGTTGAGTAAGACTCAATGTCCGACCACTGCAGAAGATAGAGAGAAAATGAAAGTCATTCCCTATGCCTCAGCCATAGGATCTATCATGTATGCGATGCTGTGTACCAGACCTGATGTGTGCCTTGCTATAAGTCTAGCAGGGAGGTACCAAAGTAATCCAGGAGTGGATCACTGGACAGCGGTCAAGAACATCCTGAAGTACCTGAAAAGGACAAAGGATATGTTTCTCGTGTATGGAGGTGACAAAGAGCTCGTCGTAAACGGTTACGTCGATTCTAGCTTTGACACTGATCCGGATGACTCTAAGTCACAAACCGGATATGTATTTTTATTGAACGGTGGAGCTGTCAGTTGGTGCAGTTCCAAGCAGAGCGTCGTTGCGGGATCTACGTGTGAAGCGGAATACATAGCTGCTTCAGAAGCAGCAAATGAAGGAGTCTGGATGAAGGAGTTCATATCCGATCTAGGTGTAATACCTAGTGCATCGGGTCCAATGAAAATCTTTTTGTGACAACACTGGAGCAATAGCCTTGGCGAAGGAATCCAAGTTTCACAAGAGAACAAAGCACATCAAAAGACGCTTCAATTCCATCCGCGATCTAGTCAAGGAAGGAGACATAGAGATTTGCAAAATACATACGGATCTGAATGTTGCAGACCCGTTGACTAAGCCTCTTCCACGGGCAAAACATGATCAGCACCAGGACTCCATGGGTGTGAGGATCAACACTTTGTAATCTAGATTATTGACTCTAGTTCAAGTGGGAGACTGAAGGAAATATGCCCTAGAGGCAATAATAAAGATGTTATTTGTATTTCCTTATATCATGATAAATGTCTTTTATTCATGCTAGAATTGTATTAACCGGAAACTTAGTATATGTGTGGATACATAGACAAAACAGTATGTCCCTAGTATGCCTCTACTAGACTAGCTCATTGATCAAAGATGGTTATGTTTCCTAGCCATAGACATGAGTTGTCATTTGATCAACGGGATCACATCATTAGGAGAATGATGTGATGGACAAGACCCATCCGTTAGCATAGCACTATGATCGTTTAGTTTTACTGCTATTGCTTTCTTCATGATTTATACATGTTCCTATGACTATGAGATTATGCAACTCCCGAATACCGTAGGAACACCTTGTGTGCTATCAAACGTCACAACGTAACTGGGTGATCATAAAGATGCTCTACAGGTATTTCCGAAAGTATTCGTGGTGTTGGCATAGATCAAGATTAGGATTTGTCACTCCGAGTGTCGGAGAGGTATCTCTGGGCCCTCTCGGTAACACACATCACAATAAGCCTTGCAAGCAAAAGACTAATGAGTTAGTCACGAGATGATGTGTTACGGAACGAGTAAAGAGACTTACCGGTAACGAGATTGAACTAGGTATGGAGATACCGACGATCGAATCTCGGGCAAGTAACATACCGATGACAAAAGGAACAACGTATGTTGTAATGTGGTTTTGACCGATAAAAGATCTTCGTAGAATATGTAGGAGCCAATATGAACATCCAGGTTCCGCTATTGGTTATTGACCGGAGATGAGTCTCGGTCATGTCTACATAGTTCTCGAACCCGTAGGGTCCGCACGCTTAACGTTTGATGACGATCGGTATTATGAGTTTATGAGTTTTGATGTACCGAAGGTAGTTCGGAGTCCCGGATGAGATCACGGACATGACGAGGAGTCTCGAAATGTCCGAGACATAAAGATTGATATATTGGACGACTATATTCGGACACTGGAAGTGTTCCGGAAAAGTTTCGGATTTAACTGGATTGCCGGAGGGGGTTACCGGAACCCCCTACGAAGGGGGATTGTCCATAGTGGGCCTTGAGGAAAGGAGAGAGGCAGCCCATAGAGGCTGGCCGGCGCCCCACCTAGGGATCCTAGTTGCACTAGGATTGGGGGGGCGCCACCTCTCCCTCTTTTCCTTTCCCTCTCTTCCTTCTTGGTGGACTCCTACTAGGAATAGGATTGCAATCCTATTCCTAGTAGGATTGCCCTAGCCGCACCATAGGAGGCCGGCCGGCCCTCCCCTCTTGCTCCTTTATATACGGGGGCAGGGGGGCACCCAAAGACACACAAGTTGAATTGTTCCAGCCGTGTGCGGTGCCCCCCTCCACAGAAACACACCTCGGTCATACCGTTGCAGTGCTTAGGCGAAGCCCTGCGCCGGTAAATACATCATATCCGTCACCACGCTGTCATGCTGACGAAACTCTCCCGTGAAGCTCAACTGGATCAAGAGCTCGTGGGACGTCATCAAGCTGAACGTGTGCTGAACGCGGAGGTGCCGGACGTTCGGTGCTTGATCGGTTGAATCGCGAAGAAGTTCGACTACATCAACCGCGTCACTTGACGCTTCCGCTTCCGGTCTACGAGGGTACGTAGACACACTCTTCCCTCTCGTTGCTATGCATCTGGTAGATAGATCTTGCGTGATCGTAGGAAAATTTTAAAATACTATGTTCCCCAACAGTGATCCACGCGCGCGCTCATATGATGGGCACCAAAGGACAACAACATAACCACAAGCAATTTAAATCAATCATAGCAATTCACCAATCACCGATAGGACAACGATAATCTACTCAGACATCATAGGATGGCAACACATCATTGGATAATAATATGAAGCATAAAGCACCATGTACAAGTAGAGGGTACATCGGGTTGCGGGAGAGTGGACCGCTGTAGATAGATGGGGGAAGGTGATGGAGATGTTGGTGAAGGTGACGGAGGTGTTGGTGTAGATCGCCATCACACGATGATGGGCCCGGTGGCACTCCGGTGCCACTGGAAGCGAGGGGGAGAGAGCCCCCCTCCTTCTTCTTCTTCCTTGACCTTCTCCCTAGATGGGAGAAGGGTGTCCCCTATGGTCCATGGCCTCCATGGTGGCGGAGGGGCGAGAGCCCCTCCGAGATTGGATATGTCTCTCTGTCTCTTTCTGTTTCTGCATTTCCAGATTTTGGCCTTTCACCGTTTCTTAAATTCCCGGAGATCCGTAACTCCGATTGGGCTGATTTTCTGACACGATTTTTATCCAGATATTAGCTTTCTTGCGGCGAAAGAAGGGCATCAACCGCCTTAAGGTGTGGCCACAAGGGCCCAGGGCGCGCCCCCTGCCTCATGGCCCACTCGGGCATTGTTTCGTGTTGGTTCTGCTTCCCAAAATCCACATATATGCCAAAAAAAATCTTCGTCCGTTTTTATTCCGTTTGGACTCCGTTTGATATGGATATTCTGTGAAACAAAAAACATGCAACAAACCGGAACTGGCACTAGGCACTGGATCAATATGTTAGTCCCAAAAAATAGTATAAAAAGTTGCCAAAAGTATATGAAAGTTGTAGAATATTGGCATGGAACAATAAAAAATTATAGATACGACGGAGACGTATCAGGGCGCGCTCCGTACCCTCGTGGACAGGTGGTGGCCCCCCTGGCAGATCTCTTTCGTCAGATATTTTTTATATTTCCCGAAACGGTTTTTCGTGGAGTTTCAGAGCTTTTTGAGTTGTGCAGAATAGGTCTACAATGTTTGCTCCTTTTCCAGCCCAGAATTCCAACTGCCGGCATTCTCCCTCTTCATGTAAACCTTGTAAAATAAGGGAGAAAAGGCATAAGTATTGTGACATGACGTGTAATAACAACCCATAGTGCAATAAATATCAACATAAAAGCATGATGCAAAATGGACGTATCAACTCCCCCAAGCTTAGACCTCGCTTATCCTCAAGCGAAGCCGATATCAAAAAATATGTCCATATGTTTATAGATAGATGTGTCGATGAAAATAAAATACGGACATGAGGGCATCATGATCATTCTTATAACAGCAACACACATACAATGTCATATGATTCTTATGCTAAAGTAACAATTCATTCACAATGTCAAGTATGAATCAGAAACTTCATTGAAAACCAAAAAACTATGATCTCAGTCATTGAAGCAATTGCAATTTATTGTAACATCGGAAAGAGTCAGTATAAGAGCTTTTCAGCAAGTCCACATACTCTACTATCATCTAGTCTTTCACAATTGCTCACACTCATGCAATACTTATTGGTATGGAGTTTTAATCGGACACAGAGAAAGATAGGGGCTTATGTTATTTCCTCCCAACCATTTACCTCTAGGGTAATGTCAACAGTAATAGATTATGATAACTTACATCCAAGTGGGTATATATGTGAGGATCTTTCCAACACAATGTGCTTGCCAAAGGAAAAAAATGTAAAAAGGAAAGGTGATAATCACCTTCACTCTTATAAGGCAAGAATAATAGATAGGCCCTTCGCAGAGGGAAGCAGAGGTTGTCATGTGCTTTTTTGGTTGGATGCACAAAGTCTTAGCGCAAAAGAACGTTACTTTATATTGCCACTTGTGATAAGGACCTTTATTATGCAGTACGTCAGTTTATTACTTCCATATCACAAGATCGTATAAAGCTTATTTCCTCCACACTAATAAATCATACATATTTTAGAGAGTTTGCAACAATGACAACTTACGTGAAGGATCTTACTCAATCCATAGGTAGGTATGGTGGACTCTCATGGCAAAACTGGGTTTAAGGATGTATGGAAGCACAAGTAGTATCTCTACTTGGCGTGAGGAGTTTTGGATAGCATGAGGGGGGAAGGCAAGCTCAACATGTTGGACGATCCATGGCAATATACTTTATTTTGGATATAGGAAGACATAACCCATTATGTTGTCTTCCTTGTCCAACATCAACTCTTTAGCATGTCATATTTTAATGAGTGCTCACAATCATAAAAGATGTACAAGATAGTATATTTGTATGTGAAACCTCTCTTTCTTTATTACTTCCTATTAATTGCAATGATGACCAAAATTATGTTTGTCAACTCTCAACAACTTTTATTCATCATACTCTTTATATGTGAAGTCATTACTTTCCATAAGATCAATATGATCTCTTTGATACTTGTTATATTTTCTTTTATTCTCTCATGACCAAAGTTAGGAAATCAAGCCCTTGACTCAACACTAATCTTTATTATATAGCTCACGGACTCGATTACAAAGATAAAGATCAAAAGAAAAAGCTCACAACTAGATCATGCTAACTTTATTCTACTAGATCAAGATATTACCAAAAGGATCAAACTAAAAAAAAAGGTAAAGATAGGAGTGTGATGGTGATACGATACCGGGGCAACTCCCCCAAGCTTGGCAGTAGCCAAGGGGAGTGCCCATACCCATATGGTTATGTCTCCTTCTTCGAAGTTGGTGATGAAGTTGGCTTGTTCCTTGACTTGCGCTTAAGAATATAATTTTGCTCCCTTAGGTCATTGATCTCCTGCTCAAGGTTTAATATCTTCTTGCACAGTGCCTGCTTGTTTTCCCGCAAGAGGCGAAAAGGGATAAACTCAATCTTAGGTTTCTTTGCTCTGTCGGGGAGGCATGACGTTTTGAACTCCACATGCATGTACCCAGGTTGAGGTAGTGGGACTTCGTCTTCATCTAAGCTGGTCCAATGCTTTCCCTTGGAATCATGGTCTTCTTCTTCCTCCATGGTCCAACCATAATGCTCCATGTCCCCATAGATCTTAGGGTCAGCAAGGAGATCGGCCACATAGCTTTCTCCCTCTGAATCCTGGGATGACATATCACTCCAGTCTGCAATAGAAACAGCTCGAAACAAAAACAGAGGATTTTTGCCTGATACGGTGGTCAAAACCTTCGGGAGAATATATAGTGAATTTTTATCGACCAAAATAAGTAACGTGCAAGAAATCGGAGTCCGGGAGGCACATAAGGTGCCCACGAGGCAGGGGGCGCGCCGTCCACCCTCGTGGACATCTCGTGTCCTTTCCGGACTGCCTCTTATTTTTCTGTTTTTTTAAATAGTCCAAAACGGTGAAAAAAATGCCATTAGAACTGTTTTGGAGTCGGTTTACTTACCGTACCACATACCTCTTCCTTTTCGGGGTCTGAATCGTTCTGGAAAGTGTCCCTTATGTATTCCTTCGGGGTTACGGTTTCAATAACATTGGTTTCAACATTTATAGGATTACCTGAGATATAATGTTTGATTCTTTGACCGTTCACCACCTTCGAATTTGTGCCTATGAAGTTGTTGATTTTTATGGCACCGGAACGATAGACCTCCTCGATAACGTAAGGACCTTCCCATTTAGAGAGAAATTTTCCTGCAAAAAATCTTAAACGAGAGTTGTATAGCAAGACATAATCACCTACGTTAAACTCACGTTTTTGTATCCTTTTGTCATGCCATCTTTTAACCTTTTCTTTGAACAGCTTGGCATTCTCATAAGCCTGGGTTCTCCATTCATCAAGAGAGTTAATGTCAAATAACCTATTCTCACCGACGAGTTTGAAACCATAGTTGAGCTCTTTAATAGCCCAATATGCCTTATGTTCTAGCTCAAGAGGTAAGTGACACGCTTTTCCATAAACCATTTTATACAGAGACATACCGATATGATTTTTATATGGAGTTCTATAAGCCGATAATGCATCATCAAGTTTCTTGGACCAATTCTTTCTAGATCTACTAATAATCTTTTGCAAAATTAGTTTCAGCTCTCTGTTACTTAGTTCTACTTGACCACTAGACTGTGGGTGATAAGGGGATGCAATTCTATGATTAACATCATACTTAGCAAGCATTTTACGGAAGCACCATGAATAAAGTGTGAACCACCATCAGTCATTAAGTATCTAGGGACTCAAAACCTTGGAAAAATAACTTCTTTAAGCATCTTAATAGAGGTGTTATGATCAGTACTACTAGTTGGAATAGCTTCTACCCACTTAGTAACGTAATCAACAGCAACTAAAATATGTGTATACCCATTAGAGGAAGGAAACGATCTCATATAATCAAATCCCCAGACATCAAATGGTTCAATAACAAGTGAATAATTCATAGGCATTTCTTGACGTCTACTGATATTGCCAATTCTTTGACATTCATCACAAGATAAGACAAACTTACGAGCATCCTTGAAGAGAGTAGGCCAATAAAAGCCAGATTGCAGTAGCTTATGTGCAGTTCTATCTCCAGCATGGTGTCCTCCATAAGCTTCGGAGTGGCACTTGCGTAGGATATGTTCCTGTTCATGCTCAGGTACACAACGTCTAATAATATCATCTAGTCCTTCTTTATAAAGTTGTGGGTCATCCCAGAAGTAATGTCTGAAATCATAGAAAAATTGTTTCTTTTGCTGGTATGTGAAACTAGGCGGTATAAACTTAGCAACAATGTAATTAGCATAATTAGCATACCAAGGAGCAGTACGAGAAGTATTTATGACAGCTAATTATTCATCAGGAAAGCTACCATCAATAGGTTGTGGGTCATCAAGAATATTCTCTAGCCTAAACAAGTTGTCTGCAACGGGGTTCTCAGCTCCCTTTCTATCAATAATATGCAAATCAAATTCTTGCAGCAAGAGAAACCATCTAATAAGTCTAGGTTTAGCATCTTTCTTTTTCATAAGGTATTTGATAGCAGCATGACCAGTGTGAATGGTTACTTTAGAATCAACAATATGAGGTCTAAACTTATCACATGCAAATACGACTGCTAAAAACTCTTTCTCAGTAGTAGCATAATTTCTCTGGGCATTGTCTAGAGTTTTACTAGCATATTGGATAACATTCAATTTCTTACCAACTCTTTGTCCTAGAACAACACCTACAGCATAATCACTAGCATCGCACATAATCTCAAAGGGTAAATTCCAGTCAGGAGTACAATAGGTGCAGAGATCAATGCTTTCTTAAGTATTTCAAATGCTTCTAAACAATCATCATCAAAGACAAAAGGAACATCTTTTTGTAAGAGATTAGTCAGAGGCCTGGAGATTTTGGAGAAGTCCTTAATGAACCTCCTATAAAACCCTGCATGGCCAAGGAAACTTCTTATACCTTTGATGTCCTTGGGACACGACATCTTTTCAATAGCATCGACTTTAGCCTTGTCAGCTTCAATACCTCTTTCAGAAATTTTATGTCCCAAGACAATGCCTTCATTAACCATAAAGTGGCACTTCTCCCAATTTAAAACAAGATTAGTGTCTTCACATCTCTGCAAAACTCGATCAAGGTTGCTCAAGCAATCATGAAAAGAAGTTCCGTAAACGGAGAAATCATCCATGAAAACCTCAACAATATTTTCACAAAATCAGAGAATATAGCCATCATGCATCTTTGGAAGGTAGCAGGTGCATTACATAAACCAAAAGGCATACGTCTATAAGCAAAGGTACCGAAAGGACAAGTAAAAGTGGTCTTTTCTTGATCCCGTTTTGGCACATGTATTTGAGAGAAACCAGAATAACCATTTAGAAAGAAAAAATGAGTATGTTTGGATAACCTTTCTAACGTTTGATCAATAAAAGGCAAAGGGTAATGATCTCTCTTAGTGGCTTTATTTAATTTCCAGAAATCAATTACCATCCTATAACCTGTAACAATTCTTTGCGAGATCAATTCATCTTTATCATTAGGAACAACAGTCATACCTCCCTTCTTAGGGACACAATGGACATGACTTACCCACTGACTAACATCAACTGGATAGATTATACCTGCCTCTAGAAGCTTTAGTATTTCCTTCCTTACCACTTCTTTCATCTTAGGATTCAACCATCATTGATGATCGATAACCGGTTTAGCGTCCTCTTCCAACTTTATCTTATGTTGGCATAAAGTGGGACTAATGCCCTTAAGATCATCCAGAGTATATCCAATAGCAGGACGTTGCTTCTTCAGAGCTTCCAATAATTTTTCTTCTTCCTGCTCTGAAAGGTTAGCACTGATAATAACATGATATATCTTCTTTTCATCGAGATAAAAATACTTAAGATTATCAGGTAATGGTTTAAGTTCAAACACGGGATCACCCTTGGGTGGAGGATGATCCCCTAGAATTTCAATAGGAAAGTTGCTTTTCAATACGGGTCCCTGCTTAAAGAATATTTCATCTATTTCCCTTCTCTCATTCATATAAATATCATTTTCATGGTCTAGCAAATATAGTTCTAAGGGATCATTAGGGGGCACATCAATAGAAGCAAGACCAATAATTTCATCCTTACTAGGTAATTCTTTATCACGGGGTTGCGTCCGAAATTTAGCAAAGTTAAAATCATGAGACATATCACCTAAACCAACAGTAACAATATCTTTTGTGCAGTCTATCTTAGCATTAACAGTGTTCAAGAAGGGTCTACCAAATATAATGGGACAAAAGTCATCTTGTGGGGAACCGAGAACAAGAAAATCAGCAGGGTATTTGACTTTCCCACACAAGACTTCAACATCTCTAACAATCCCAAGTGGGCTAATAGTGTCTCTATTAGCAAGCTTAATAGTGACATCAATACCTTCTAACTCAGCAGGTGCAATATCATGCATAATTTCTTTATATAAGGAAATAGGTATTACACTAGCACTAGCACCTACATCACATAAACCATGATAGCAATTATCTCCTATTTTAACAAAAATAATAGGCAAGCCTACAACAGGTCTATGTTTATTCCTTGTATCGGGTTTGGCTATTCTAGCAGCTTCCTCTTGGAGGTAAATAACATGTTCATCTAAATTTTCAACCAAGAGACCTTTAACCATAGCAACACTAGGTTCAACTTTAATTTGCTCAAAGGGTGTAGGTGCTCTAGTATTACTCTTACGAACCACAGTTGAAGCTTTAGCATGATCCTTTATTCTAACTGGGAAAGGTGGTTTCTCAATATAAGCAGTAGGAACAATAGGATCAACATTATAAGTGATAGTATTTTCTTCAACTTTAACAGGTTCAACTACTTTTACTTCAATGGGAGGATGGTATTTAAACCACTTATCCTTAGGGGGATCAACATGAGTAGCAAATGATTCACGGAAAGAAGCTACTATCTCAGAGTCAAGTCCATATTTAGTGCTAAATTCACGGAAAACATCGGCATCCATAAATGCTTTAACACAATCAAACTTAGGGGTCATACCTGACTCCTTACCTTCGTCGAGATCCCAACCTTCAGAGTTGCGTCTAATTATTTCCAATGAATCCCATTTGAATTCAATAGTATTCATCATAAAAGAACCAGTACAAGAATTATCAAGCATTGAGCGATTATTGAGAGAAAGCCGAGCATAAAATTTTTGAATGATCATTTCTCTTGAGAGCTCATGATTGGGGCATGAATATAACATCGACTTAAGCCTCCCCCAAGCTTGAGCGATGCTTTCTCCTTCGCGAGGCCAAAAATTATATATATAATTACGATCACGATGAACCTGCTGCATAGGGTAGAACTTATGATGAAATTCCAACTTCAGTCGATTATAGTTCCATGATCCAATATCATCACATAGCCTAAACCATGTCAATGCATCTCCCTTCAAAGATAAAGGGAAGACCTTCTTCTTGATAACATCCTCTGGCATACCTGCAAGCTTAAATAATCCACAAACTTCATCCACATAGATTAGGTGCAAATCAGGATGCAGTGTTCCATCTCTTGTAAAGGGATTATCTAGCAGTTTCTCTATCATACCCGAAGGAATTTCAATGCAAACATTTTCAGTAGTTTCAGTAGGTTGAGGATAAACTCTTTGCTCTTCTGGTCGGGGTGAAGATACCCCGAACAAGCCCCTCAAAGGATTATGAGCCATAATAACAAGTGATAGTAAATTTCAGCACACTATATCAATTTTTCCTTACCAAAGGCGCTTCACTCCCCGACAACGGCGCCAGAAAAGAGTCTTGATGACCCAAAAGTGTAGGGGATCTATCGTAGTCCTTTCGAGAAGTAATAGTGTCGAACCCAACGAGGAGCAGAAGGAAATGATAGGCAGTTTTCAGTAAGGTATTTTCTACAAGCACTGAAATTATCGGTAACAGATAGTTTTGTGATAAGGTAATTGGTAGCAAGTGACAAATAGTAAAAGTAAATAAGGTTCAGCAACATGGACCAATCCTTTTTGTAGCAAAGGACAAGCCTGGACAAACTCTTATATGAAGGAAAGCGCTCCCGAGGACACATGTGAATTATCGTCAAGCTAGTTTTCATCACGTTCATATGATTCACGTTCGTTACTTTGATAATTTGGTATGTGGGTGGACCGGTGCTTGGGTGCTGCCCTTACTTGGACAAGCATCCAACTTATGATTAACCTCTATTGCAAGCATCCGCAACTACAAAAGAAGTATTAAGGTAAACCTAACCATAGCATGAAACAAGTGGATCCAAATCAGCCCTTACGAAGCAACGCATAAACTAGGGTTCCAGCTTCTGTCACTCTAGCAACCCATCATCTACTTATTACTTCCCAATGCCTTCCTCTAGGCCCAAACAATGGTGAAGTGTCATGTAGTCAACGTTCACATGACACCACTAGAGGAAAGACGACATGCATCTCATCAAAATATCGAACGAATACCAAATTCACATGACTACTTATAGCAAGACTTCTCCCATGTCCTCAGGAACAAAAGTAACTACTCACAAGACATAATATTGTTCATGATCAGAGAGTATTAATATGCATAATGGATCTGAACATATGATCTTCCACCAAATAAACCAACTAGCATCAACTACAAGGAGTAATCAACACTACTAGCAACCGACATGTACCAATCTGAGGTTTGGGTACAAAGATTGGATACAAGAGATGAACTAGGGTTTGAGAGGAGATGGTGCTGGTGAAGATTTCCCCCTCCCGAAGGGAAGTATCCCCGGCAGAACAGCTCTGCCAGAGCCCTAGATTGGTTTCCTCCAAGGTTCCACCTCGAGACGGCGGCGTCTGGTCCCGAAAGCCCCCGTATGATTTTTTCCAGGTCAAAACACCTCATATAGGAGAATATGGGCATCGGGGGGTCATCGGCTGGCACACGAGGCAGGGGAGCGACCAGGGGGAGGGGGCGCGCCCCCCACCCTCGTGGACAGGTGGTGGCCCCCTGGCAGATCACTTTCGCCAGATATTTTTATATTTTCTGAAACGGTGTTTCGTGGAGTTTCGAAGCTTTTTGGGTTGAGCAGAATAGGTCTCCAATGTTTGCTCCTTTTCCAGCCCAGAATTCCAGCTGTGGGCATTCTCCCTCTTCATGTAAACCTTGTAAAATAAGAGAGAAAAGGCACAACTATTGTGACATAACGTGTAATAACATCCCATAGTGCAATAAATATTAACATAAAAGCATGATGCAAAATGGACGTATCAGGAAACGTAGTATTTCAAAAAAAAATCTACGATCACGCAAGATCTATCTACTAGAAGCATAGCAACGAGAGGGAAGTGTGTGTCTACGTACCCTCGTAGACCAAAAGCGGAAGCGTCTTGTGACGTGGTTGATGTAGTCGAACGTCTTCGCAATCCAACCCATCGAAGCATCGAACGTACGGCACCTCTGCGTTCAGCACACGTTCAGCTCGATGACATCCCACGAGCTCTTGATCCAGTTGAGCATCACGGGAGAGTTTCGTCAGCACGACGGCGTGGTCACGGTGATGGTGAAGCTACCGGCGTAGGGCTTCGCCTAAGCACTGCAACGGTATGACCGAGGTGTGTATCTGTGGGGAGGGGCACCGCACACAGCTAAAATCAACTTGTGTGTTCATGGGATGCCCCCTGGCCACGTATATAAAGGATGGAGGGAGGAGGAGGCTGGCCCTCATAGGGCGCGCCAAAGTGTGGAGTCCTACTAGGACTCCCTAGTCCTAGTACCTCTCACATGGAATAGGAAAAGGGGAAGGGAGAAGGAGAAGGACGGAAGGGGGCACCCCCTTTCCCTAGTCCAATTCGGATCAGTCCATGGGGAATGGGTGCGGCCACCCTTGAGGCCTTTCTCTCCTTTCCCGTATGGCCCATTAAGGCCCAATACGAATTCCCGTAACTCTCTGGTACTCCGAAAAATACCCGAATCACTCGGAACCTTTCCGATGTCCGAATATAGCCTTCTAATATATCAATCTTTACGTCTCGACCATTTTGATACTGTTCGTGTTGTCCGTGATCTCATCCGGGACTCCGAACAAACGTCAGTCATCAAATCACATAACTCATAGTACAAATCGTCATTGAACGTTAAGCGCGCGGACCCTACGGGTTCGAGAACTATGTAGACATGACGGAGACACATCTCCGGTCAATAACCAATAGCGGAACCTGGACTCATATTGGCTCCTACATATTCTACGAAGATCTTTATCGGTGAAACTGCATAACAACATACGTTGTTCCCTTTGTCATCGGTATGTTACTTGCCCAAGATACGATCGTCGGTATCATCATACCTAGTTCAATCTCGTTACCAGCAAGTCTCTTTACTCGTTCCGTAATGCTTCATCCCGCAACTAACTCATTAGTCGCATTGCTTGCAAGGCTTATAGTGATGTGCATTACCGAGAGGGCCCAGAGATACCTCTCCGACATTCGGAGTGACAAATCCTAATCTTGATCTATGCCAACACCACAAACACCTTCGGAAAAACCTGTAGAGCATCTTTATAATCACCCAGTTACGTTGTCATGTTTGATAGCACACAAGGTGTTCCTATGGTATTCGGGAGTTGCATAATATCATAGTTAGAGGAACATGTATAAGTCATGAAGAAAGCAATAGCAATAAGACTAAACGATCATAGTGCTAAACTAATGGATGGGTCTTGTTGATACGTCCCAAACGTATCTATAATTTCTGCTTGCTCCATGCATGTTTTGGGGTGATATTGCTATGCTTTTGATACACTTTCATACACTTTTGATCATATTTGGACTAACCTATTAACTCAGTGCACCCCAGTGCCAGTTTCTGTTTTCTGCTGTTTTTGTATTTCAAGTTTTCCCATTACTTAAATTGCCAGAAAAATTCCGGGAAAAATATATAAAAAATCAGTGCTCCAGAAGCTTCCATGTGCCAGAAGTGGGGCCAGAGGGGCCCCAGGCGCCCTGATGGCGCGGCCCCACCCCTGGCCGCGCCGGGGGGCCGCCTGGGGGGCTCCCACCTCCTCTGGTGCCCTACTTGGCCTCCTATTTATTCTCCCGTCGCGGAAACCCTGATTCCAGAACCCTTTTCTCCAGAAGCAATTCCGATCTCCACCGCCATCGCCACCAAGTTTCGGGGGACCAGAATTCCTGTGCCGGCATCCTGCCGGGACGGGGAAGTGCCCCCGGATTCATCTCCATCGACGTTGCTTCCTCCCTCCATGATGCGGGAGTAGTTCCTCCTCGGGGCTGAGGTTTCTACCAGTAGCTATGTGGTCAATTCTTTCTCCCATGATGTGATCTTCGTTGTGATCATAGGCTATGTTAATCTAGGGTGATCCCATGATATTTCCCCTTCCTCTATGTATTGGATTGATGTACTCACTTGTCTTTATCTAGTATAATCACTGAGACCAAGGTGACAGCGGTCTATTGGACATGGATTAGAAGAATATTTTCATGAGTGATTTCCTCTTTTGTGTGTTGATTGAAGATTGAGAGTCTCTTGGTGCTTGTCTTTGACTATCCTTGAGATATGTTGTGGTGATTGTGGTACTCTCTTTGGATGGCCGCGGTGACATTGGGAAATCCATAGATTGATAACTATGAACTTAGAGGTGTGCTTTTGTAGTCCTACATAATTCTCGTCCTCTCTTGACCACAAAGGAATGACCTCCGAGTGCGTCTCCATTGCATGTTTTATGGGAAATATCATGTGATTAGACTATGTTAATGTTGTTGGGAGTTGCCACTAGTGAAAGTATGAAGCCTAGGCCTTGTTTCCACCATTGCAATACCATTTGTGCTCACGTTTACCACTTGTTTGCTTGCTGCACTTTTTATTACAGATTTATATTACTTTGCTTTGCCACTCCTATCATCCATATTTTACCATCTCTTCGCCGAACTAGTGCACCTATACAACTCCTAGTTGTATTAGGTGTGTTGGGGACACAAGAGACTTCTTGTATCTTAGTTGCAGGGTTGCTTGAGAGAGACCATCTTCAACCTCTACTTCCCTGAGTTCGATAAACCTTAGGTCATCCACTTGAGGGAAATTGCTGCTGTCCTACAAACCTCTGCGCTTGGAGGCCCAACATAGTCTACAAGAATAGAAGCGTGTGTAGACATCAAGCTATTTCTGGCGCCGTTGCCGGGGAAGTAAGTGTTTGAAGGTATATCTTTAGATCTTGCAATTAAATCTTTTCGTTTCTTGTTTTTAGTTTCACTAGTTATGTTTATGGAAAACCGCACTCTTAGTTCGCTGCTTGGGGAAGGCCGCTTTACCACACCCGTGGTAGAGAAGTCTCCTCCACCTACTGAATGTATCCCGTTCCGAATACCACTTGGGATAATTGAAATAATTAGGAATGATTGTTATGATGGGACAGTCAATCCTAGTATTCATTTGTTGAAACTTACAGAACTTTGAGAGTTGTTTAAGATTTCAGGTTTGACAAGAGATGGAGTCACGAGGAAATTATTTGCCTTGTCACTGAAAGGAAAAGCATTGGAATGGTATAGGCTACTAAATGACTCTCACCTGCTGGATTGGGAAGAGATCCAGTCTCTCTTTTACTCCAAGTTTTATCCTCTTCATGAAGTCCATGAGAATAGGAATTATGTTTATAATTTCTATCCTCGTGACGGAGAGAGCATAGCTCAAGCTTGGGGGAGACTGAAAACGTTAATGCTAAAATGTCCTAACAATGGGCTCCCCAAAGATATGATTATTACTAATTTCTATGCGAGGCTCTCTCGACAGGATAAAGATTTGCTCGATGCTTCCTCTATGGGTTCTATCACAAACGAAAAGATTGATGCTAAATGGGAACTCCTTGAAAGAATTCAACGCAACACTGAAGATTGGGAGATCGACAAAGGTAAAGAGTCAGGTATAATTTATGAGTATGATTGCATTAAGTCCTTTGTTGAAACTACAAGTTTTAATAAGTTTAGTGCTAAGTTTGGGCTTGATTCTCAACTCCTTGTTGATTTCCTCAAATCTTTTGCTTCACATCTTAATATGCCTAATGAGGATTGGATCAAGCATCATGAACCTTTTAAAGAGATTTGCAAAGAAAATGAAATTGTTCATGATGATTGCAACATGCATGATCCAATTCCTAAAAATGAAGTTTTATATAAGCATGTTAATTTTTGTGGAGTGGATAGACCTTGTGAAAGGCCTATGATTGAAGAAGAGAAGTATTGTAAGCAACATAAGCATGAAAGAACAATCACTTGGGTCAAAGATTTAAATGAAATTGCTAGAGAATTGTGTGACCTTTATCCTTTTACTTGTGAACTTTGTTGTATAGAGGGTCACTTTAATTTTCAATGCATGCACTTTCAAAACATAACTGTTAACCAGTTGTGTGATAACATGATCACCCCTGATCTTTATGATGAGCTTATGTTATTTTTGATGTGTGAAGAGTTGTCAGAAAAGACTTCTTGGCTAGATGTTAATGCCATAGGAATAAAAAATACTTTGTAAAATTGCCATCTCTATTGTGGTGTTAATTGCCATAAAAATGATTACATAAGTAAGATTAGAAAGGAGGGAACTTTACCAAAGTATAAAAATGTCTCTTATATTTCTGCTAATAAAAAGGAGAGTTTCTCCCAAGTTTCCCCTATTGTTTCTAATGATAAACCAGGATATGTGGAGAAGCTTCATCTCCAACCACTCCCTCCTAAGGTGAAGAAGAAGAAAAAGAAGAGGAGGAGGAAGAGGAGCAAGAAGGAAGAAGAATGGGTATCAACCTGGCCTGAGCATATTCCTCCCATCAACTTTTATCCTAAGGGTTGTAAGTTTAAAGAAGAAGGTGAAGTTTATTTCCTTAATTATCATCTTGATGATACGTCCGTAGGTACTATTGAAGATGATTTTGATTATGATATGCATGTTACTTATTGTGATTGGGAAAATGATGATAATGCTACTTATGATCTTGAAAATCTTTTTGGTACCAACTCTGAAAGTGATGATATGGAAAGCTCTAAGCTTGGGGATGATAGGATTGCAAATCCTTTACCCACTAGTGATGTGATAATTGATAATTCTTTTGCTAGTAAGAATAAAGACAACATGATTACAAATATAGTTGCTAGCAATGATAATGCTCTTCTCTACTATGATGATGTTATAACTCCAATCTATAGTGATTATAAAGGTACCTATGACATAAGGAGAAATTATCCTTATGAAACTTGTCATAATCATGGAGGGAATTACTCCCTTGTTGAACACCATCTTCCTAATACACAATTAATCTATAGTGTTCAAGTTGTTTATGATAGTCCTACTCCCACTATTACCAATGAGAAAGATTATGCTTATGTGGAGAGTAAGAGTACCTTTTTGCATGTGGATCATGGTAACAATGCTTTATGTGATGCTTATATTATTCGTGATCCCACTGAAAATTATTATGAGAAGGGAACATATGCTTATAGATATTTCAATAATATGAAGTTCCCTCTCTTTATGTTGAAGGTTTTGAAGCTGCACTTGTTTTGTCTTCCTAAGCTTATTGCTTTGTGCTTCAATGAATTATTCTATTGCAATATTCCTATGCATAGGAAGCATGTTAGGCTTAAATGTGTTTGGTATTTGCTTCTTGATGCTCTCTTTTGTTCTTCAACTCTTATTCCTACGAGGGCATCATTAAAGTCTTAAGCCTATCTTTATGGCTATAAGAAAGAGCTCTAGGGAGACAACCCTTGTTATCTTTGCTTTCAGTTTGTTCTTTCAGTTTTTAGTGGTCTTGATGTTTGTTACTACTGTAGCAACATCATTGTATCTTTATTTTTCAGCTTTGTGCCAATTTTAGCCTCTGATTGCAAGAAAGTTCAAAAGTTGTGACATGCTGTCCAGAAAACAGATTCTGTCCTTGGAAAGAAAAATTCGAATAAAATCACCAGATCATCTTTTTGATCTGAATTTTTTTGACAGTATGCTCTATACAATTGGCTTTCGAGCGTCCGTTCTGAGTTTTTTTGATTTGAGTTGCAGAAGTACCCCAAAAAAATTATTTATTACCTACTGGTCTGTTTTTCATAGATTCTGCCCTGTTTTGCCTTTTCTTCGTTTTGCAGACCTTAAGCTTGCTTTTTCTTTGCAAAAACTTTTTGGCGATCTTGAGAAACAGTAGACCTTCAAGAATATCTTTGTTTCCAGTAGAGAAAAAATATTTTATTGTGGGTACTAACCTCTCTAATCAGATTATGATGAGTTATGTATGAAGGGAGTTTTCAAGTGTGCGAGGGAAGATGATAAGAGAAGATTCAGGAGTGTCAAACGCTCAAGCTTGGGGATGCCCCCATGCACCCCCAAGAAATATCCAAGGAGACTCAAGCATCTAAGCTTGGGGATGCCCCCGTGCATCCCCTTCTCCATCAACAATTATCAGTTCGTCCTTCGTTCCACTATATTTTTATCACTTCATGTGTTATGTGCTATGCTTGGAGCGTCTTGCTTTTTTCTTTTTAGTTTATTTAGTTTTACTTGCTGTTCTTAACAAGTTGGATCCTAGCCTTCATTGTTTGGGAGAGAAACATGCTCCACTCCACTGTAAAACACAACATAGGCTTGCATGCGTATCTTCTTGTGTGTGTTCTTTATCTTTTCATAGCTGCTGTCATGCTTAGCTCTTAGTTTTCATGCTTATCTTTTTAAGTGCTTTTGTTTAGGTTGTTGCTTCTGGAACTCTCTTGAGTTATCATGCTTATCTTGTTAAGAGAGTTGGCTTCTGTGGCACTGGTTGATATGTCTATGATAAAAATGCTATGTGCATAATGGTGCTTAGTACTTCATGTTTTCTTATGGTTAGTCTCAAATAGCTGGGGGTTCTTAATGTGTTATTGAAGTACCAACATGATTTGTTTGCCTATGATGTGGTATGGTTTAGTGATATCTTCCTCCAAGAATTTATTTTGATTGACTTGGCATATGCTCACGCATATTTAAGACTGTAAAGAAAGTCTATCAAGCCTTGATGATCTTTAATTTCTGAGTAGTGATATAACTTCCATGCCCAATTCAATGTTGCTTTGTCGCTCTGCATGATTATGGCCGTCATTGCTCTCTTAGTTGGTCGCTCCCAGTCTTTTGCTAGCCTTCACCTGTACTAAGCGGACTGACTGCTTGTGCATCCAAAATCCTTGAAACCAATTATGCCATATGAGTCCACCATACCTTCCTATATATGGTATTTACTTGCCATTCCTAACGAAGACTTTCTTGTACCATCTCAAAATTATTCAAAAGCATTTTGTGCCTCTGTTTTAGCTCATGAGGAAGTAGTAGGTAATTCATGATCTTCTTATGTTGGACAAATTTTACCCCGAGATTGCATGTCTAATCTGCAAACCCCTAATACGAGGAGGGACTGGCATGAGTGCACCCAACTCACAAAAGATAATAGCAACAAACAAACCATCCTTCACGCTTTGTTCATGAGAAATCGGAAAACTCTGGCAGTGATAAACAAAGGAGATTAAGGGGATGTGATCGTCCCCGCGTGGGAGCCGTTCCTCGAAACTTGTCCAGCATAAGAAGTAATTGGGTTATCTACTAGCATTCGTTGACGAATTATGCACCTCCCAAAAGCTTTTTATCTCTGTTTTTAAAACCACGAGCTCTGGTACTTGTTTAGTCTTTGCTTCTAGCCACGGGTTTTCAACCTTGCCATCAAAATCCACGGTTCGAGAGTCTCCACCTTCTTTCTTCAAAGCACCAACTATTGAGAGCATGATTGTCATTCTGAGTGTAATGTGCATTGTCCCAAAGTACCATTGTCTTCTGCATGATTGTGATATCGCTTTTTCTGAAATCATTGTATCTAGTCGTCACTTAAACTTCGGAGGTGCTCCTGCATTTATGTTTTGCTTCACTAAAGGGGGCAAGCGAGGTATCACTTTGTCATGTTTGCACACCATGCTCACTACAAATCTATTGGGTGTTTCAGTATCATATTGTAAACTTTCAGTTCTTTGTGATATTCTCATGAGGCAACTTAATTACTAAAGATTCATTATCTCAATAAGCATTTGTCATGTGATTGTGAAAGACTCTTTGGTAGCATGTCACCACAGAAATTGTGCTTGTTATCATTTACCTACTCGAGGACGAGCAGGAATTAAGCTTGGGGATGTTGATACGTCCCAAACGTATCTATAATTTCTGCTTGCTCCATGCATGTTTTGGGTGATATTGCTATTCTTTTGATACACTTTCATACACTTTTGATCATATTTGGACTAACCTATTAACTCAGTGCACCCCAGTGCCAGTTTCTGTTTTCTGCTGTTTTTGTATTTCAGGTTTTCCCATTACTTAAATTGCCAGAAAAATTCCGGGAAAAATATATAAAAAATCAGCGCTCCAGAAGCTTCCATGTGCCAGAAGTGGGGCCAGAGGGGGGCCAGAGGGGCCCCAGGCGCCCTGATGGCGCGGCCCCACCCCTGGCCGCGCCGGGGGGCGCCTGGGGGGCTCCCACCTCCTCTGGTGCCCTACTTGGCCTCCTATTTATTCTCCCGTCGCGGAAACCCTGATTCCAGAACCCTTTTCTCCAGAAGCAATTCCGATCTCCGCCGCCATCGCCACCAAGTTTCGGGGGACCAGAATTCCTGTGCCGGCATCCTGCCGGGACGGGGAAGTGCCCCCGGATTCATCTCCATCGACGTTGCTTCCTCCCTCTATGATGCGGGAGTAGTTCCTCCTCGGGGCTGAGGTTTCTACCAGTAGCTATGTGGTCAATTCTTTCTCCCATGATGTGATCTTCGTTGTGATCATAGGCTATGTTAATCTAGGGTGATCCCATGATATTTCCCCTTCCTCTATGTATTGGATTGATGTACTCACTTGTCTTTATCTAGTATAATCCCCGAGACCAAGGTGACAACGGTCTATTGGACATGGATTAGAAGAATATTTTCATGAGTGATTTCCTCTTTTGTGTGTTGATTGAAGATTGAGAGTCTCTTGGTGCTTGTCTTTGACTATCCTTGAGATATGTTGTGGTGATTGTGGTACTCTCTTTGGATGGCCGCGGTGACATTGGGAAATCCATAGATTGATAACTACGAACTTAGAGGTGTGCTTTTGTAGCCCTACATAATTCTCGTCCTCTCTTGACCACAAAGGAATGACCTCCGAGTGCGTCTCCATTGCATGTTTTATGGGAAATATCATGTGATTAGACTATGTTAATGTTGTTGGGAGTTGCCACTAGTGAAAGTATGAAGCCTAGGCCTTGTTTCCACCATTGCAATACCATTTGTGCTCACGTTTACCACTTGTTTGCTTGCTGCACTTTTTATTACAGATTTATATTACTTTGCTTTGCCACTCCTATCATCCATATTTTACCATCTCTTCGCCGAACTAGTGCACCTATACAACTCCTAGTTGTATTAGGTGTGTTGGGGACACAAGAGACTTCTTGTATCTTAGTTGCAGGGTTGCTTGAGAGAGACCATCTTCAACCTCTACTTCCCTGAGTTCGATAAACCTTAGGTCATCCACTTGAGGGAAATTGTTGCTGTCCTACAAACCTCTGCGCTTGGAGGCCCAACATAGTCTACAAGAATAGAAGCGTGTGTAGACATCACTTGTCTATCACATCATTCTCCTAATGATGTGATCCCATTGATCAAATGGCAACACATGTCTATGGTTAGGAAACACAACCATCTTTGATCAACGAGCTAGTCTAGTAGAGGCATACTAGGGACACTCTGTTTTGTCTATGTATTCACACATGTATCAAGTTTTCGGTTAATACAATTCTAGCATGAATAAAATACATTTATCATGATATATAAGGAAATATAAATAACAACTTTAATATTGCCTCTAGGGCATATTTCCTTCAGTCTCCCACTTGCACTAGAGTCAATAATCTAGTTCACATCGCCATGTGATTTAATATCGATAACTCGCATCGTTATGTGAATAACATCCACAGTTCACATCGCCATGTGACCAACTCCCAAAGGGTTTTACTAGAATAATCTAGTTCACATCGCCATGTGATTTAACACCCAAAGAGTACTAAGTTGTGATCATGTTTTGCATCGTGAGAGAAGTTTTAGTCAGCGGGTTTGTTACATTCAGATCCGTATGTATTTCGCAAATTTCTATGTTTACAATGCTCTGCATGGAGCTACTCTAGCCAATTACTCCCACTTTTAATACACATCCATATTGATACTTAGAGTCATCTAGATTAGTGTCAAAGCTTGCATCGGCATAACTCTTTACGATGAACTCTTTATCACCTCCATAATCGAGAAACATTTCCTTAGTCATCGAGTAACTAAGAATAATTTTGACCGCTATCCAGTGATCTACTCCTAGATCACTATTGTACCTCATTGCCAAACTCATGGCAAGGTACACAATAGGTTTGGTACACAACATGGCATACTTATAGAACCTATGGATGAGGCATAGGGAATGACTTTCATTCTTTCTCTATCTTCTGTCGTGGTCGGGTTTTGAGTCTTACTCAACTTCATACCTTATAACTCAAGCAAGAACTACTTCTCAGACTGTCCATTTTAAACTACTTCAAAATCTTTATCAAGGTATGTACTAATCGAAAGTCTTATCAAGCTTCATAATCTATCTCTATAGATCTAGGTGCTTAATATGTAAGCACCTTCATCGAGGTCTTTTATTGAAAAACTCTTTTTAAATAATCCTTTATGCTTTCCAGAAAATTCTACATCATTTCCGATCAACAATATGTCATTCGCATATACTTATAAATTTTTTTGTAGTGATCCCACTCACTTTCTTGTAAATACAGGCTTCACCGTAAGTCTGTATAAAACCATATGCTTTGATAACCTTATCAAGGCGTATATTCCAACTCCGAGATGCTTGCACCAGTCCATACATGAATCGCTGGAGCTTGCACACTTTGTTAGCACTTTTAGGATTGACAAAACCTTCTGATTGCATCATATATAACTCTTCTTTAATAAATCTATTAAGGAATGCAGTTTTGTTATCCATTTTCCGGATTTAATAAAATGCGGCAATTGCTAACATGATTCGGACAGACTTAAGCATCGCTACGAGTAAGAAAAACTCATCGTAGTCAACACCTTGAACTTGTTGAAAAAAATTCGCAACAAGTCGAGCTTTGTAGACAGTAATATTACCGTCGGCGTCGGTCTTCCTCTTGAAGATCCATTTATTTTCAATGGCTCACCGATCATCGGGCAAGTCAACCAAAGTCCATACTTTGTTCTCATACATGGATCCCATCTCATATTTCGTGGTCTCAAGCCATTTTGCGGAATCTGGGCTCATCATCGCTTCCTCATAGTTCTTAGGTTCATCATGGTCTAGTAAGACGACTTCCAGAACTGGGTTGCCATACCACTCTGGTGCGGAACGTACTCTGGTTGAACTACGAGGTTCAATAGTAACTTGATCCGAAGTTTCATGATCATCACCATTAGCTTCCTCGCTAATTGGTGTAGGAATCACTAGAACTTGTGATGTACTATTTTCCAATTTGGGAGAAGGTATAATTACCTCATCAAGTTCTACTTTCCTCCCACTCACTTCTTTCGAGAGAAACTCTTTCTCTAGAAAGTATCCATTTTTAGCAACGAATATCTTGCCTTTGGATCTGTGATAGAAGGTGTACCCAACAGTTTCCTTTGGGCATCCTATGAAGACACATTTCTCCGATTTGGGTTCGAGCTTATCAGGTTGAAACTTTTTCACATAAGCATCGCTGCCCCGAACTTTAAGAAACGACAGCTTAGGTTTCTTGCCAAACCACAGTTCATACGGTGTCGTCTCAACGGATTTGGAGATGCCCTATTTAACGTGAATGCAACTGTCTCTAATGCATAACCCAAAACGATAGTGGTAAATAGGCAAGAGACATCATAGATCGCACCATTTCTAATAAAGTGCGGTTACGACGTTCGGACACACCATTACACTGTGGTGTTCCAGGTGGCATGAGTTGTGAAAATATTTTACATTGTTTTAAGTGAAGGCCAAACTCATAACTTCAAATATTCGCCTCCGTGATCAGATCGTAGAAACTTCTATTTTCTTGTAACGATGATTTTCCACTTCACTCTGAAATTCTTTGAACTTTTCAAATGTGTCAGACTTCTGTTTCATTAAGTAGATATACCCATATCTGCTCAAATCATCTGTGAAGGTCAGAAAATAATGATACCCGCCGCGAGCCTCAACACTCATCGGACCGCATACATCAGTATGTATTATTTCCAATAAGTCAGTTGCTCGCTCCATTGTTCTGGAGAACGGAGTTTTAGTCATCTTGCCCATGAGGCATGGTTCGCAAGCATCAAATGATTCATAATCCAGTGATTCCAAAAGCCCATCAGCATGGAGTTTCTTCATGCGCTTTACACCAATATGACCTAAACGGCAGTGCCACAAATAAGTTGCACTATCATTATCAACTTTGCATCTTTTGGCTTCAATATTATGAATATGTGTATTACTACGATCGAGATCCAATAAACTATTTTCATTGGGTGTGTGATCATCGAAGGTTTTATTCATGTAAACAGAACAACAATTATTCTATGACTTTAAATGAATAACTGTATTGCAACAAACATGATCAAATCATATTCATGCTCAACGCAAATGCCAAATAACATTTATTTAGGTTCAACACTAATCCCGAAAGTATAGGGAGTGCGCGATGATGATCATATCAATCTTGGAACCACTTCCAACACACATCGTCACTTCACCTTTAACTAGTCTCTGTTCATTCTGCAACTCTCGTTTCGAGTTACTAATTTTAGCAACTGAACTGGTATCAAATACCCGAGGGTTGCTATGAACACTAGTAAAGTACACATCAATAATATGTATATCAAATATACCTTCGTTCACTTTGCCATCCTTCTTATCCGCCAAGTATCTAGGATAGTTCCACTTCCAGTCACCATTTCCTTTGAAATAGAAGCACTTAGTTTCAGGCATTGAGTTTGGCTTTGGGTTTCTTCATGGGAGTGACAACTTGGTTGTCATTCTTCTTGAAGTTCCCCTTCTATCCCTTTGCCCTTTACTTGAAACAAGTGGTCTTGTTAACCATCAACACTTGATTCTCTTTTCTTGATTTCTACCTTCGCCGATTTCAGCATCGCGATGAGCTCGGGAATTACTTTTGTCATCCCTTGCATATTATAGTTCATCACAAAGTTCTAGTAACTTGGAGATAGTGACTAGAGAACTTTGTCAATTACTATCTTATCTAGAAGATTAACTCCCGCTTGATTCAAGCAATTGTAGTACCCAGACAATCTGAGCACATGCTCATTGGTTGAGCTATTCTCCTCCATCTTGTAGGCAAAGTACTGTCAGAGGTCTCATACCTCTTGATACGGGCATGAGTATGAAATACCAATTTCAACTCTTAGGAACATCTTATATGTTCCGTGCCATTCAAAACATTTTTGAAGTCCCGGTTCTAAGTCGTAAAGCATGGTGCACTAAACTATCAAGTAGTCATCATACAGAGCCTTTGTCAAAACGTTCATAACATCTACATCTGCTCCTGCACTAGGTCTGTCACCTAGCGGTGCATCAAGGACATAATTCTTCTGTGCAGCAATGAGGAAGATCCTCAGATCATAGAACAAGTCCACATCATTGCTACTATCATCTTACAACTTATATTTCTCTAGGAACATATAAAAATGAACGGGGAGCTACATCGGGAGCTATTGATCTACAACATAGATATGCTAATACTACCAGGACTAAGTTCATGATAAATTAAAGTTCAATTAATCATATTACTAAAGAACTCCCTGTCGGTGTACTAAGATAGGGGTACCTTAGTACCCCAACTTGTGCACGGGCAGTAGCAGCTTCCCGCGGCAGGGCTCACCACGTGCTCGCCGGAGACCTTTCCGATCCATATAAAGCCATTCAAAAACAAAGTATACAAGACAGAAGATCAAGGCCCCGGCAAGTGGAGCTTGCCGGGAAGGCCGCACCAGGCTCAAGACTGTCACATTAACACAAGACCCTGGCAAGAGGAGCTTGCCAGGAAGACCAGAAGACTGCATTTCAGAAGACATGCCTCGGCGCACCCTGCGCCCCGGCAGGGCCCGGGGAGCGACAAGCTTTAGGGCCCGGCAAGGTCAAGGCCCCGGCAAGGTGCTTGCCGGGGGGAACTCACGCTGTGTGCCCGCGCTCCAGCTCATCGGCCCACTCGTCGCCCTGGGGCCCTTCCAGGGACGCGTGGCGGATGGCTGTGCAGCCTGAGGGACACGGTGGCACTCCACGGTGACGAGGCTACCGCCGTGGCGAACGGAGACGCATGGGCGGGCGCTTTTGGGGTCGACGGTGACGGGCATTTAATGCTCTTGTCCCCCACTGTCAAAGTAGGTGATGACCACTGTTCATCCACTGTTCACGCACTATTCCCGCACTGTTACAACTACCACCAAAGTTACATTTTTTACCCTCCTCTACGTTGACACCTGTCGGTGACCCCCTGATCTATAAAAGGAGGCCCATGCACAACGTAGAAAGGGTTCGAATCCTTAGCAACTCTCACGCTCGGTGTAGCTAGTACTGTAGCTCTTCAAGCTCCCGAGCTCAATACAACCAAGGCAGGAGTAGGGTTTTACGCGTCCGCGCGGCCCGAACCTGGGTAAACTGCCCACGTGCTCTCCTCGATCTGCTCTTCGTGCTCCCTCCGCTCCCTTACCGCAACGTACAAGGGGCTCCGGTCCCGTAGGTGTTCGTGGTGGACAGTTTCCCCCGACATCTTTGGCGCGCCAGGTAGGGGGCGTCGAGGTTGTGCGAACCTGATCCGGCGCTCACGCGGGCGCATTCTTCATCAACTTCATCAGCAACACCATGGCTCCGAAGAAGAAGGCTTCGGAGGTCGCAGGCCCGTCCGCGTCTGTTCCACCGCCACCAGAACCAACGGTGGGTGGAGGAGACGCCGGCGGAAGAGTGGTTGCCGGCGAGGAAACTCACGGCGTCACCAAATCCAAGGACAAGGCGGACGACCGGACCAATTCCAAGGCCTCGGTGTCCGTAGACGCGCCACGTCCATCTCAACAGACGACAGGCCAGCAGCGCCGTGGTACAGGAGGTACCATCCGCTTGCTAGGCCAAGGACAAACCGGAGGTTCGCGGGATGCTCCAGGCCAGCGTCCTGGCACGAGCAAGTCGCGGTCGCCGGGGCGGGAAACTGCTCCTTCTAACCCTGTTAGGAGTCCGAGCATATCCCTCTCCTCGCACCGCTCGCCCCCGCTCCCCTCCTCTCCAGCAGAAGCTCTCGCAAGAGCGCAACTGCTCCTCGACTTCCCTCCGGCGGCAGACAAAGCCGAAGACTGGAGGGCGACGATCCAAAGCCTCATCGCCTTCGCCAACAACGACACGCCGCAGCAGCCGGCGACATCGCGGTCACGGCAAGTCGAACAGACGAAGGCCGATGGCGACAAGACCGCCGGGGGTGCAACCACCGTGCACTCCCCGCCGCGGAAGCAGAAGACGCCTCCCCGCCGGATTAACGTCGACGACGACTCTACGACGTCGTCGGATCCGCGGGCTCGTCGGGACCAGCGCCAAGTCCTTGACGATCGGCGACAAGAGGACGCTCGGACAACAATCGAGCGCCGACGAGAAGCCCGGCGACAATCGGATCAGCGTGCTGGGGCCGCTGTCGACACGCACGCGCCCGGTGAACCAGGCGACTTGCCGTACGCAGCAGGTTGCCCTGCGTTCACCCGTGAGCTGCGGCGCGTCGAGTGGCCCAGCATGAAAAATTTCAAGCCCGACGTACCGGAGAAGTACGACGGCAAGACGCACCCCTCGGAGTTCCTCAGCATCTACACCATCACGGTGCAGGCTGCCGGGGGACGTGACGAGAAGATACTGGCGAACTACTTCCCGCTGGTGCTTAAGCCAAACGTTCGTTCTTGGCTTATGCACTTGCCGGAAGGCTCCATTTTTTCGTGGGCAGATCTGTGCCACCAATTTGTTGGCGCCTTCACAGGCGGCCACAAACCCCATGGCCAGGAGAGTGATCTCCACATCTTGGCCCAGAAGGAAGGAGAACCCCTGCGCAAGTACATTCAACGGTTCAGCCGCGTGCAGCACAATATCCCTGACGTCCACCCCGCCGCGGTTATCAGCGCGTTCCACCAGAACGTGCGTAACCGCCGCATGCGGGAAGAGATGGCCATGACCAAGATACGGGATGTCAGCGAGCTCTATGCTCTGGCTGACAAGTGCGCGCGCGCCGAAGAGGGGAGGAGACTCCCCGGAGAGGATGCTGGCGCAGGGGGAAGCGACAGCGAGGACGCCGCCCCGGCAAAGAAGAGCCGACGGCGAAATAATAGAAAGAAGAAGAGCAAGGAAGTGCTGGTCGTCGAGCAGTCCGGCAAGGGGGCTCCCGCCAAGAAGGCACAGGCTGGCGGCTCCGGCAAGGAGCCTGCCCCTGTGGCGGCAGCCGACAAGCAGGACGGCTCCGACATTGCAAGATCCACCGCACCAAGGGTCATGACCTTTCGAACTGCAAGCGCGTCGAGTACCTCGTAGAGCAGCAGAAAGCTGAATACGAGCGGTGCGACAAGGAGAAGGCCCAAGGTGGCGGAGGAGAACCCAGCAAGAAGCGGCCATTCAATGGCCGGGGAGGACGCCGCGGCAAGGCCAAGCAGCGGCAAGGTGATCGACCTCCCCGGTGCCGCGACAAGGATGAAGAAGACGACGACGACGACGACATGGAGGAAGGTGATAACAGCGAGCAGGAGTTCCAGAAGGCCACAGAAGTCCTGTGTGTCGACGGAGGAGCCTCTCTGCATACTTCCCACCGCCAACTCAAGCAGTGGGTGCGGGAAGTAAACGCAGCAGAGCCGCCCGTTGAGTCACGCAGGCTACTGAAGTGGTCCAGCACGCCCATCATTTTTGATCTTGAGGATCACCCTGACCGCACCACTGCGGTCGGGTGCTTGCCGATGTTGGTCTCACCAACTATCCGCAACCTCAAGGTCACCAAAATGTTGGTTGACGGCGGGGCCGGCCTGAACTTGATCTCCTCAACTGTGATCAAGAAACTCCAGATCCCAGATGGCGAGCTCGAAGAGTCCGGTTCGTTCCAAGGAATAAACCCGGGAAGGAGCAAGCCCAAGGGGAAGATTACTCTGCCAGTGACCTTTGGCGGGGAGCTTAACTTCAGGACGGAGAGGATAACCTTTGATGTGGCCGATATCCCATTGCCATACAATGGGATACTTGGACGTCCTTCCCTCGCTAAGTTCATGGCAGCTTCCCACTACGCCTACAACGTACTCAAGATGCCGGGGCCGATAAGCGTCATCTCTGTCCCTGGCGACAAGAAGGACGCGCTTATCTGCGCCGACAAGATATACCGGGACGCAGCAGCCGCAGCGGAGAGCAACACACTTTCCGCTGAAGCTCCTGAGGGGAAGAAGACCAAGTCCAAGTCCGGCAAGAGCTCTGGGGCCCACTCCAGCAAACGCACCTCTTCGGAGTGCTACGCTGCCGTCGAGGACGTTCCATCGAGCTCCACCGGCAAGTGCAAGAAGGGGATGGCCGCTCCACCGGCAACCAAGAAGGTGCCCGCCAAGGAGGACGGCACTGGTGGTACCTTCACCATCAGTGCTACGCTTGACAGCAAATAGGAAAGCGCGCTCGTTGCCTTCCTGCGGGCGAATGTTGATGTGTTTGCATGGCAACCATCTGACATCCCCGGCGTTCCCAGGAAGGTAATTGAGCACAAGCTTGCTGTCTGTCCTCATGCGTGGCCCGTCAAGCAGAAGGTCAGGAAGCAAGCCGTGGAGCGCCAAGAATTCATTGCCGAAGAAATCAAGAAGTTGGAAGCAGCAGGCCTGGTTAGAGGCGTGATCCATCCCACGTGGTTAGCAAATCCAGTTGTCGTGCGTAAGGCCAACGGGAAATGGAGACTGTGTATAGACTTCACTGATGTGAATAAAGCATGTCCCAAGGATCCATTTCCCTTGCCGCGCATTGACCAGATTATTGACTCCACCGCTGGATGTGAGCTGCTTTCCTTCCTTGATGCATATTCAGGCTACCACCAGATTTTCATGGCCAAGGAAGATGAAGAGAAGACTGCATTTATCACTCCATGCGGCACATATTGCTTCATACGCATGCCCTTTGGATTGAAGAATGCAGGCTCAACATTTGCAAGGGTGGTCTACACTGCTTTTGAGCCACAGATTCACAGAAATGTGGAAGCCTACATGGATGACATAGTGGTCAAGAGCAAGAGCAAAGATACCCTGATCCAAGATCTGGAAGAGACGTTTGAGAACCTGCGCAAGATCCAGCTCAAGTTGAACCCCGAGAAGTGCGTCTTTGGAGTCCCATCCGGCAAGCTTCTCGGGTTCTTTGTGTCCCAGAGGGGGATTGAAGCCAATCCCGACAAGATAAAAGCCATCGAGCAGATCGAAGCCCCGAAGCGCGTCAAGGACGTAAGGAGACTTGCAGGTTGTGTAGCTGCCCTCAGTAGGTTCATTTCAAAGTCTGCAGAACGCGCCCTACCTTTCTTCAAAATCTTGAAGAAGGCAGGTCCTATGAAATGGACTCCGGAAGCGGAGGCAGCGTTGCAAGACTTGAAAGGGTACCTATCCTCCACTCCAATACTTGTCGCACCTAGGCCACAAGAGAAGTTGCTGTTATACTTAGCGGCAACCAATCAAGTGGTTAGTGCTGCGTTGGTAGCGGAAAGGGAGGCAGAGGAAGAATCTACACCACCGGCAAGCCAATCCAGCGACAAGCAGGGGGCTCCACCGGCAAGCTCTGGCCCCGACAAGGACAACTCTGCGCAGGAACAAGGGGAAGTGCGAAGGAAGATGGTGCAGCACCCAGTGTATTTTGTAAGTTCCCTCTTGCAAGGAGCTAGATCAAGATACTCGGGGGTGCAGAAGTTGCTTTTCGGCCTCCTCATGGCCTCGAGAAAGCTGCGCCATTACTTCCAAGCACACGAGATAACAGTGGTCACTCGCTTTCCGTTGAAGAGGATATTGCACAATCCAGAAGCAACAGGCAGGATCGTCGAGTGGGCACTGGAGCTGTCAAGCTTTGGTCTCAAGTTTGAGAGTACTTCAACCATACAGAGCCGAGCTTTGGCAGAATTCATAGCCGAATGGACTCCAACGCCCGATGAAGAAGTTCCAGAAACAAGTGTTCCCGTACAAGAAGCGACAAGTGAATGGGTAAAGTACTTTGATGGTGCCTTCTCGCTGCAAGGCGCCGGTGCCGGCGTGGTACTCATAGCGCCCACGGGAGAGCACCTCAAGTATGTTATCCAGATGCACTTTCCCAGGGAACAAGCGACAAACAATACTGCTGAGTATGAAGGGTTGCTTGCCGGCCTTAGGATAGCGGCCAAACTTGGGATCAAGAAGTTGATTGTGCGGGGAGATTCTCAGTTAGTGGTCCGACAAGTTAACAAGAGTTACCAGAGCCCTTTGATGGAAGCCTATGTTGATGAAGTGAGGAAGCTTGAAGAGCACTTTGAAGGTCTGCAGATGGAGCACGTCCCAAGAGCTCAAAACGATATTGCAGATGGCCTTTCAAAGTGTGCTGCAATGAAGTTACCTGTGGAACCAGGGACCTTCCTGCTCAAGCTAACTCAGCCATCCGTTACACCATCAATTGGGCAGAACAAGAAAAGAAAGTTGGTCTCCGGTGACTACTTGCCGGCGGATCTTCCCGAAGCCGCCATCAAGGTCCCCAAGATCAACAACCAAAATGCTGAGGAACAGTTTGCTCCTGCAGATCCAAGGGTCTGTACAGTTGAAGCAATCGTTCCCGACAAGCCTCGCCCCGGCGAGCTTGTCGGGGAGCCAACAGCTCCGGCAGAACCGCAGGTTCTTGCCGTAGAAGCTGGGGTTCCCGCAGTGGCCCTCATGCCTTTGGTCCTTGCTGTTGAGCCTCGGGCTCCGGCATGGGCACAATAGATTGTCCGTTTTCTGCAAACTGGAGAACTCCCCGACGACCCAGAAGAGATAGAGAAGATAACCAGGCAGTCAAGTATGTACCAGTTCGTTGATAATGAACTGTACAGAAGAAGACTCAATGGTGTCAGGTTGAAGTGCATTTCCAGAGAAGATGGACAGAAGCTGTTGGCAGAGATACATGGAGGCATATGTGGTCACCACATAGGCGCAAGGGCGCTTGCTGGGAAGGCGTTCCGGCAAGGGTTCTTCTGGCCAGAAACCCTCCAAGATGCAACTGCACAAGTAACCAAGTGTGAAGCGTGCCAGTTCCATGCCAAGCAAATTCACCAGCCAGCTCAAGCTCTCCAGACGATCCCTTTGTCCTGGCCCTTCTCGGTCTGGGGGCTCGATATCCTCGGCCCCTTCCCCCGTGCTGTCGGGGGCTTTGAGTACTTGTACGTTGCAATCGACAAGTTCACAAAGTGGCCAGAAGTGGAACCGGTGAGAAAGGTGACAGCACAGTCAGCAGTCAGGTTCTTCAGGTCGATTGTTTGCCGTTTCGGGATCCCTAACAGGATCATCACCGATAACGGTACACAGTTTACTAGTCCCACCTTCATGCAGTACATCCAAGACCTTGGCGCCAAGGTCTGTTTCGCTTCTGTTGCTCACCCGAGGAGCAACGGTCAAGCGGAGAGGGCCAATGCTGAAGTGCTGCGCGGACTCAAGACAAGAACCTTCGACAGGCTGCGCAAGTGCGGAAAAAACTGGATAGAGGAGTTGCCGGCGGCTCTTTGGTCAATCAGAATGACACCAAGTCGAGCCACCGGACAGACACCCTTTGCTCTTGTCTATGGAGCAGAGGCAGTTCTCCCCACGGAACTCGTATACGGATCTCCTCGAGTGCTCGCTTATGATGAGCTCGAGCAAGAGCAGCTGCGACAAGATGATGCATTGCTCCTTGAGGAGGAACGTCTCCAGGCTGCTGTACGAGCTGCTCGATACCAGCAAGCCTTGCGCCGCTACCATAGCCGCAAGGTTAAGGCCAGGAGTCTCGAGGAGGGCGACCTTGTTCTTCGGCGCGTTCAATCCGCCAAGAATTCCAACAAGTTGACGCCGAAGTGGGAAGGCCCTTATCGGGTGAGACAAGTCACAAGGCCCGGCGCTGTCCGCCTTGAGACCGAAGAAGGCTTACCGGTGAGCAACTCCTGGAACATAGAGCATCTTCGCAAGTTTCACCCATAAGGCGCGGTTGCCGTGATCCGCTCCGGCAACCACCTTTTGTACGAGTCTTGTCGCTGTTGCATGTAATCCTTCGTACAAAGCCGGGCACAGATCCCGTGCATCAGTAAAGCTTTTGTGTTTTGCACTATTTGCCTTTTACATGCTTTTCTTCGTTATTCACATGCATTGTCTGGCATCTTGTGCAACACACATACCCGGTAAGCATTAGCACGCCGAAAGGCCCCATACTTGTTTTCCTTCCTCTTTTTCTTTCCCTCTTAAGCAAAAGGAATGTTCCTCCCGCACAAGTTTGCCGGGGGGGAGGAGATGGAGGATGAACCAAGTGCTGTTCAAGAAAGAGAAGCCTTGTCGGGGAAACAAGCAATATACGAAAGCTAAGTAACCAGAATTTGAGCAGTTCAAATTTTTAAATTTTAGTTATCTTCCTTGAACAACCACACTTTGTATGGTAAACCTGTGCGCGGAGGAACCTACCCGTGGCTAGCCGCACCCTTACTTTGTTTTCGAGTACGCTCAACGGCTTAAGTGAGCTGCGACAAGTGTCGCGCCCTTGCTTCGTTTTCGAGTTCGCTCAGCAAACTAAGTGCGTTGCGACTAGCTGCGGCGAGGTTACTTGCCGGTAAGGCCTTTGCCAGCAAGCTGCTCAGAGTCCAGCGCTCAGCGCTCGCGGCAAGGGCCCCTTGCCGGCAAGTTTCCGAAAAGCGTAGGGTGGAAAGCATACAAAGTAAAGGACCAAAGCAAGGGAGATAACATTGCACTGATTGCTCAAAATAAGATAATATATTACAGAGATAACTTGTCGCAATGACTAATAGATTCGTGTTCATGGCACACTTTGCAGCAGCGAAGGAAATAGAAAGAAAGAGGCCTAATCTACGCGATCGCCCTCACGCCTGGAGATCTTGTTCACCTTGGCGATGATGTGGGCGACCTGCGCCTTCAGCGCCTCCTGATCTGCGTCGGCCGGCAAGCTGCGGAGGACGTTGACAAGATTAATACCAGGGTTGCGGTAGACAATCTTGGTCAAGACGCGCTCCAAGGTACCCGCGCAGAGCTGGCGCGACTCCTCGGCCAGCTGCGCGGGGAGCTTCTCCTCCAGCCGTGCAAGCGCCGGCGCGATCCCTCTGAAGAAAAGACTTAACCTGGCGCTGTGGGGGAGGTTCTCGTCCGGAGAATACACAAGATGCTCCGCCCTCAGCGCCATCAGCTCCTTGTCGATCTTGGCAGCAGAATCGATCAGCTCCTCCGTCCATTGCTCCACCGCCTGGTTGAAGCGGTTTGCGGAGGTGGCGGCGCTCTCCACCAGCTCCTGCTCCTTGCGAACCTCCTCCTTCAGCTTGGTCTCGCGGTCTCGGGCGGCATCGAGTGAATCTTTCAATGTGGAGACCTTCAACTCCAAGTCAGCGATCGAATCCTTGGCGGCAGTAAGCTCGTCGCCCTTCTTGGAGAGGCGTACCTGAAGTTCTGAGTTGGTATGGGCGTCTTTCTCACGCTCTATGTTGAGCGCGGTGACCCTGTCCTCGCTCGCCTTCAGGTACTGCTCCAGTTGCTGCACCTTGAGCTCCAGGTCCCTCTTGGCGGTTTCCGCGGCGGCAGTAGCTTCTTTCGCCTCCTTCAGGGCCCCGCCAAGAGCCTACTCCCGGACGGTGAGCTCGTCGTCATGGGCGTCGAGCTCAACCTTCCGCTGGTTGAGCGCTCCTTCTCGCCGGGACAGCTCTTCACCGACTAGTCGCTGCTGCTCCTCGGCCTCAGCTTTCTCCAAGAGGAACTCTTGGTGCTCTCCGGCAAGCCTTTCGCGCTCCTCCGCCAAGTCGCGGAGGGCCACCTGGTTGGCGGCGCGGAGCTCCGCGACGCGCTTCTCCAAGTCTACTCCAGCCTTGGCGGCGAGGGCTTCTCGGGAATCCAGCTTCGCCTGCCTGGCCTGGTAAAGGGCCAGGAGCCGGCGAAGCAGCTTCTCCTCCTCGGGCTCGTCGCTCCCGCCAGGAGCTTTGACGATCTTCAACCCCGCGGAGGCGAGAACCTCTCCATCAAAGGTCTCTCCCTCCACGGGGGCTCGCGACGAAGACCCCCACGGCACTTGTATGACGACGCCATTGGGGGCCTCAAGGTAGATGCCCGACTGCTCCTTGCCGGCGGAGGGGTCGGCGGCCGGCGCAGCGCTTGACGCTCCTGCCGCCTCCGGGCCGGCAGTGTGGCCGCCATCCCCCTCCCCAGCCGCGGCGTCTGCGGTCGGGGCAGTCTCCTCAGCGGTAGGCTCGTCGGCTCCTGCCATGTCCTCAACAACAGTGGCGTTGCCGCCGTCGCCTTGCGCACCCTCCTCGCCGGTGGCCTCGGTCTCCATCCGGTCCGGCGCGGGAGGATCTAGCAGAAGAAGAAGGCAAGAAAAGATCAAGCAAATATCCAAAAAGACAAATCCAAGAAGATAAAGCTGCAAAATTTACCTTCGCGGACGTCCTCGACGACTGGCACCCTCACCGGGGAGTCCTCCCTTGGCGGTGGAGCGGTGGCCCCTGCTGGCGGAGGGCCGCCCGTGCCCTCCCTTGGCGGGGTGGTCGCCCTCGTCGGGCTGCTCGCTCTTGGCGGGGAGCCCGTCCTTGGCGGGGTGCCCGTCCTCGTCGGAGCATTCTCCCTCGCCGGGGAGTTCGGCCTTGGCGGGGAGGGAGGAATTTGCAGCTCCTCGGGAGTGACCTCCGGTTGCTCCTGCGGCTGCGGCTCCATTTCTGCACAAGACAAACAAAACAAACAAGGCAACAAGATATCAGTACAAAGCAAAAACCTCAAGCGCGCCCGACAAGTAGGAAGCTCAAGACCAGACTTACGCTGGGGGCTGCGCTGGGGGCTGCTCCTCGGAGCGGCGGGTTGATCCGGCAAGTTCGTCGCCGGCGCGTCCCCTGTCGCCGCGACGGGCGAGTCGTCCTCGACCTCGACCATGGGGATCTTGGCCCGCTTCGCCGCCCGCTGGGCCAGGGACCTGAAAACGAAACAAGAAGCAAGATCAGAATCATCAAAGAAAGAATCAAGACAGGATCGAAGAAGTTACAAATTACAGACACTTACTCCTCTTCCTCGTCGTCGTCGCTGAGGGCGGAGAAATCGAACTCCACCTGAGGCGCTCCCGCGCGAGGAGTAGGAGGAGAAGGCTCCCTCGGACGCTTGGCGGTCTCCGGGGCTGCAGGCTGCGAAGACCCAGCCTCCGTTGGCGCCGAGGCCCGAGGAGCAGGCGGAGCGGCCGCTTCGCTCCGGGAGGATCCCCCTCCACTTGGCGCTGGTGCGCGGGGCGCCTCCGTCGCGGCTTGGCTCGCTCTGGTGGCGCGCGTCGCCCGGCGAGTAGGCTGCTGTCGGGGCGCCTGCGACCCTGTCGCTGTAGCCGCCTTGCGGAGGCGCTTGAACGGTGTTCGCTTGGGACTTGCACGAGGCGGGGAGTTTTCCGAGGACGAGGAGGCGTCGTCGTCAAGCCCCAGAGATCCATCGGTGCCTTCATCGGCCTCGGCGTCCTCCTCTCCCTCCCCGGCGGGCTCGCTGGGTCCAGCATCTTGTCCTGCGGCCCCGCTCCCTCCGGTGGCTCCGCTCCCTCCGGCACCTCTGTTCCCTCCGGCAACTTCGCCCCCTGCGGCGGCCTCGCACACAACCCCGGGAATCCCGGCATGCCTCAGTGAAGGAACCCCGGCAAGCTCGTCGGGTGGAAGCTTAAGCAGCCTGCGGATCTCTGCCTCCTCGGCTTTGCACGACGCATCCGCAGCCTCTGCCTCGTCGACGGTGAGTCCGAAGTCTCCTGCAGCTGCGGCTGCGGCGGCCTCTTCCATCCGGGAAGCAATATAGGCTATGTCCCGCTCCGTGGTGGCCCGGGTGAGACCCTTGATCTCCTCGGCGTTCTTCGGCACCTCAACCAAGTTATCAAAGAAGCTCAGAACGGCATCTCCCGGAGGCTGGATCCAGGTGGGGACGATGCCGTGGGAGTCGCACTCCGGCATTATTGCGCGCAGGGAGTCACGGGCGGTGCTGTTGCACAGCGGCACTACTCCCTTGGCGGGCCTGAACCACTCGGGGTGTGCCGGGTCATGCTTGAAGAGTTCTCGCACCATTCCTTTCAGCTCCAAAGCGGTGAAATTGAAGTTCAATCCGCAGCGCAACCTCATGATATCCGCTGCATTGCCAAATTCCCAGGTGGGCCTTTTCCTCTCTTGTAAAGGGGCAATGCGGCGGCGAAGGAAATATGCACCAACCTCTCCGATGGTCAGATTGGCTACCCGGAGACGGATGATTCTAACAAGGGCAATACTGAGTCTGTTGTCCTCCGGGGCCAGTTCACTCCAGTCTCTCCCGCGCACTATGGCAGTAGTGCGCGGCGCGGTGAAGGGCTCCGGCTCGTCCTCCACTACCCAACACCAGTCTGCGCGCCACTCTTCCCACTTGCCGCGGAGTTCTCCTTTCAGATATGAGTCCTTCTTATTCAAGCGGAAGATCCAGGAGATACCGCCGGAGAGGGGAGCGCCAGCCTCTACTCTAGGCATGAAGAAATGGCGAAAGAGTGCTACGTTTGGATGGATCCCTATGTAGTTTTCGCACAGATGTGCGAAAACGGCCATCGTAAGGATGGCATTGGGGGTGAAGTCTAGGAGGTGGAGGTTGTACGTGTTCATAATATCACAGAAAAACTCCGAAAACGGAGGGCACAACCCGCAGTGAAAGAAGGCAGCGAAGAAGAAATACCCGCCGGGAACCAGATCTTTGGCGATGGCGGGGAAGACCCTGGTGCGGGGATGAGCCTTGGTCTCCCCGGACCAGAAGAGGTAGTACTTGTTCTAGAGCTCCCTCGCGCTGAGCCTCGGCGCGAAAACCACGTTCTTCTTCCGCAGGGCGGCAAGCTTCGCCGCCTGCTCGGATTTCTCCCTCTTGGCCTTGTCCGCTTTCGCCTTCTCGGCCTTCGGAGCCATGGCGGGGGCGGCGAGGGAAGGGGTCAGGAACTCGACGGCGCCGCGGGTGCGGAGGACGGCGGAGGAGGAGTGGAGGCAAGAGGCAGCGAGGGATTTCTGGAGGTTGAAGAAGCAAAGAAAGCGAAGGAGGGAAACCGCCCCTGCTTCCTCTGCTTTTAAGGGGGAAGTGGGGGACGCTCCGCATTTCCCATTAAAGAACGAGGCCACGATCTCTCCCACGACGCCGCAATCGACGCGTGCCGTTAGGGAGGGGCGCGGCGGATGCGGAAGGGGATTCGGCGTGCCGTGGGCCGCGTGTGCCCGTGCACTGTTTTGGGCCTGGCCCAACAGCGCTCGGCACCGTGTGTGGCCCAGGCCCGGGGGCTCCTGTCGGTGTACTAAGATAGGGGTACCTTAGTACCCCAACTTGTGCACGGGCAGTAGCAGCTTCCCGCGGCAGGGCTCACCACGTGCTCGCCGGAGACCTTTCTGATCCATATAAAGCCATTCAAAAACAAAGTATACAAGACAGAAGATCAAGGCCCCGGCAAGTGGAGCTTGCCGGGAAGGCCGCACCAGGCTCAAGACTGTCACATTAACACAAGACCCTGGCAAGAGGAGCTTGCCAGGAAGACCAGAAGACTGCATTTTAGAAGACATGCCTCGGCGCACCCTGCGCCCCGGCAGGGCCCGGGGAGCGACAAGCTTCAGGGCCCGGCAAGGTGCTTGCCGGGGGGAACTCACGCTGTGTGCCCGCGCTCCAGCTCATCGGCCCACGCGTCGCCCTGGGGCCCTTCCAGGGACGCGTGGCGGATGGCTGTGCAGCCTGGGGGACACGGTGGCACTCCACGGTGATGAGGCTACCGCCGTGGCGAACGAAGACGCATGGGCGGGCGCTTTTGGGGTCGACGGTGACGGGCATTTAATGCTCTTGTCCCCCACTGTCAAAGTAGGTGATGACCACAGTTCATCCACTGTTCACGCACTATTCCCGCACTGTTACAACTACCACCAAAGTTACATTTTTTACCCTCCTCTACGTTGACACCTGTCGGTGACCCCTTGATCTATAAAAGGAGGCCCATGCACAACGTAGAAAGGGTTCGAATCCTTAGCAACTCTCACGCTCGGTGTAGCTAGTACTGTAGCTCTTCAAGCTCCCGAGCTCAATACAACCAAGGTAGGAGTAGGGTTTTACGAGTCCGCGCGGCCCGAACCTGGGTAAACTGCCCGCGTGCTCTCCTCGATCTGCTCTTCGTGCTCCCTCCGCTCCCTTACCGCAACGTACAAGGGGCTCCGGTCCCATAGGTGTTCGTGGTGGACAGTTTCCCCCGACACTCCCAGTTAGATAGACATCCCTCTAGTCATCTAAATGATCACGTGATACAAATCAACTAAACCATGTCCGATCATCACGTGAGATGGAGTAGTTTTCAATGGTGAACATCTTATGTTGATCATATCTACTATATGATTCACGCTTGACATTTTGGTCTCCAGTGTTCTGAGGCCATGTCTGTACATGCTAGGCTCGTCAAGTTTAACCTGAGTATTCTGCATACGCAAAACTGTCGTATACCCGTTGTATTTGAACGTAGCGCTTATCACACCCGATCATCACGTGGTGTCTCAGCACGACGAACTTTCGCAACGGTGCATACTCACGGAGAATACTTGTACCTTGAAATTTTGTAAGGGATCATCTTATAATGCTACCGCCATACTAAGCAAAATAAGAAGCATAATAAGGTAAACATCACATGCAATCAAAATATGTGACATGATATGGCCATCATCATCTTGTGCCTTCGATCTCCATCTCCAAAGCATCGTCATCGGCTAGACACCATGACCTTCATCGTAGCGCCGTGGTCGTCTCGCCAACTATTGCTACTACTACTATCGCTAACTCATAGTGATGAAGTAAAGCAATTACATGGCCTCCGCAATTCATACAATAAAGAGACAACCATAAGGCTCCTGCCGGTTGCTGATAACTTTACGAAACATGATCATCTCATACAATAACGTATGACTCATCACGTCTTGACCATATCACATCACAACATGCCCTGCAAAAACAAGTTAGACGTCCTCTACTTTGTTGTTGCAAGTTTTTACGTGGCTGCTACGGGCTTATCAAGAACCATTCTTACCTACGCATACAAAAACCACAACGATTTTTCGTCAAGTATGTGATGTTTTAACCTTCACAAGGTCCGGGCATAGCCACACTTGATTCAACTAAAGTTCAAGAATCTGACACCCGCCAGCCACCTGTATGCGAAGCACGTCGGTAGAACCAGTATCGCATAAGCGTACGCGTAATGTTGGTCCGGGCCGCTTCATCCAACAATACCGCCGAATCAAAGTATGACATGCTGGTAAGCAGTATGACTATTATCGCCCATAACTCATTGTGTTCTACTCGTGCATATCATCTACGCGTAGACCTGGCTCATGATGCCACTGTTGGGGATAGTAGTATTTCAAAAAAAATCATACGATCACACAAGATCTATCTACTAGAAGCATAGTAACGAGAGGGGAGAGTGTGTCTACGTAATCTCGTAAATCGAAAGCGGAAGCGTCTAGTGACGCGGTTGATGTAGTCGAACGTCTTCGCGATCCAACCGATCCAAGCACCGAACGTACGACACCTCCGTGTTCAGCACACGTTCAGCTCAATGACGTCCCACGAGCTCTTGATCCAGTTGAGCGTCACGGGAGAGTTTTGTCAGCACGACGGCGTGGTGACGGTGATGCTGAAGCTACCGGCGTAGTGCTTTGCCTAAGCACTGCAACGGTATGACCGAGGTGTGTATCAGTGGGGAGGGGCACCGCACACGGCTAAAATCAAGTTGTGTGTTCATGGGATGCCCCCTGACCATGTATATAAAGCACGGAGGGCGGAGGAGGCCGGCCCTCATAGGGCGCACCAAAGTGTGGAGTCCTACTAGGACTCCCTAGTGCTAGTAGGATTCCTCCTCCCACATGGAATAGGAAAAGCGGAAGGGAGAAGGAGAAGGAAGGAAGGGGGCGCCCCCTTTCCCTAGTCCAATTCGGACCAGTCCATGGGGAAGGGGCGCGGCCACCCTTGAGGCCTTTCTCTCCTTTCCCGTATGGCCCATTAAGGCCCAATACGAATTCCCGTTACTCTCCGGTACTCCAAAAAATAACCGAATCACTCGGAACCTTTCCGATGTCCGAATATAGCCTTCCAATATATCGATCTTTAGGTCTCGACCATTTCGAGACTGTTCGTCATGTTCGTGATCTCATCCGGGACTCCGAACAAATGCCGGTCATCAAATCACATAACTCATAGTACAAATTGTAATCGAACGTTAAGCATGCGGACCCTATGGGTTCGAGAACTATGTAGACATGACCGAGACACGTCTCCAGTCAATAACCAATAGCGGAACCTGGCTGCTCATATTGGCTCCTACATATTTTACGAAGATGTTTATCGGTCAAACCGCATATTAACATATGTTGTTCCCTTTGTCATCAGTATGTTACTTGCCCGAGATTCGATCGTCGGTATCATCATACCTAGTTCAATCTCATTACCGGCAAGTCTCTTTACTCGTTTCGTAATGCATCATCCCGCAACTAACTCATTAGTCGCATTGCTTGCAAGGCTTATAGTGATGTGCATTACCGAGAGGGCCGAGAGATACCTCTCCGACATTCGGAGTGACAAATCCTAATCTTGATCTATGCCAACGCCACAAACACCTTCGCAAACACCTGTAGAGCATCGTTATAATCACCCAATTACGTTGTGATGTTTGATAGCACACAAGGTGTTCCTCCGGTATTCGGGAATTGCATAATCTCATAGTCAGAGGAACATGTATAAGTCATGAAGAAAGCAATAGCAATAAAACTAAACGATCATAGTGCTAAGCTAACGGATGGGTCTTGTCCATCACATCATTCTCTAATGATGTGACCCCGTTCATCAAATTACAACACATGTCTATGGTTAGGAAACATAACCATCTTTGATCAAGGAGCTAGTCAAGTATAGGCATACTAGGGACATTCTGTTTTGTCTATGTAGTCACACGTATACTAAGTTCCGGTTAATACAATTCTAGCATGAATAATAAATATTTATCATGATATAAGGAAATATAAATAACAACTTTATTATTGCCTCTAGGGCATATTTCCTTCAAGAATTATCATGATCCATGAGACGGAGCCGCCGTCACCTCCTGTTCTTCCTCGGGGGGCCAGATCTGGAGTCCGTCTGGGGCTCCGGAGAGGGGGATCTTCGTTCTTCATCATCACAACACTTCTCCATCGCCAATTCCTTGATGCTCCCCACCAGGAGTGAGTAATTCCTTCATAGGCTCGCTGGTCGGTGAGGAGTTGGATGAGATTCATCATGTAATCAAGTTAGTTTTGTTAGGGCCCGATCCCTAGTATCCACTATGTTCTTAGATTGATGTTGCTATGACTTTGCTATGCTTAATGCTTGTCACTTTGGGCATGGGTGCCATGAACTCAGATCTGAACCGTTTATGAATTCATCATTATATCCATGTTTTAGATCCGATCTTGCAAGTTATAGTCACCTACTACGTGTTATGATCCGACAACCTCGGAGTGACAATAACCGGAACCACTCCCGGTGATGACCGTAGTTTGAGGAGTTCATGTATTCACTATGTGTTAATGCTTTGTTCTGGTTCTCTATTAAAAGGAGGCCTTAATATCCCTTAGTTTCCAATATGGACCCCGCTGCCACGGGAAGGTAGAATAAAAGATGTCATGCAAGTTATTTTAATAAAGCGCGTATGACTATTTACGAAATACATGCCTACATTATATCAATCAACTGGAGCTAATGCCGTATCGCTCTAGGTTATAACTGTCACATAATGAATATCATCCAACGAATCATCGATCCAATGCCTACAAATTTATAGTCACCTACTTGTCACTTTGGGCATGGGTGCCATGAACTCAGATCTGAACCGTTTATGAATTCATCATTATATCCATGTGTTAGATCCAATCTTGCAAGTTATAGTCACCTACTACGTGTTATGATCCGACAACCCCGGAGTGACAATAACCGGAACCACTCCCGGTGATGACCGTAGTTTCAGGAGTTCATGTATTCACTATGTGTTAATGCTTTGTTCCGATTCTCTATTAAAAGGAGGCCTTAATATCCCTTAGTTTCCAATATGGACCCCGCTACCACGGGAAGGTAGGATAAAAGATGTCATGCAAGTTATTTTAATAAAGCACGTATGACTATTTACGGAATACATGCCTACATTATATCAATCAATTGGAGCTAGTGCCGTATCGCTCTAGGTTATAACTGTCACATGATGAATATCATCCAACGAATCACCGATCCAATGCCTACAAATTTGTCCTATATTGATCTTGCTAAGTTACTACTGCTGCTGCTACTATTACACTTGCTACAACATTATTGCTATCACTGTTACTATTACTATTGCTGTTGTCACTACTATCAAAACAATCAAACTATTTTGCTACTGATCACTTTGCTGCAGATAATTAATCTCCAGGTGTGGTCGAATTGACAACTCAACTGCTAATACCCTCAAATATTATGTGGCTCCCCTTGTGTCGAATCTATAAATTTGGGTTGAATACTCTACCCTCGAAAACTGTTGCGAAGCCCTATACTTGTGGGTTATCAGGGTATTAGAATCATTACTGTGTAATCTAGATTATTGACTCTAGTGCAAGTGGGAGATTGAAGGAAATATGCCCTAGAGGCAATAATAAAGTTGTTATTTATATTTCCTTATATATCATGATAAATGTCTTTTATTCATGCTAGAATTGTATTAACCGGAAACTTGATAAATGTGTGAATACATAGACAAAACAGAGTGTCCCTAGTATGCCTCTACTAGACTAGCTCATTAATCCAAGATGGTTGTGTTTCCTTACGGGAACCCCCCGGGGAAGTAATGGGCCTTAGTGGGTCTTAGGGGAGAGAGAGAGCGCAGCAGCCAGGAGGTGGCGTGCACCCCCAAGGGGAGTCCGAATAGGACTAGGGGAGGGGGCGCGGCCCCTCTTTCACTCTCCCTCTCCCTCTCCTTCTTTCTTCTCCTAGTTGGACTAGGAAAGGGGGGTCCAACTCCTACTTGGAATAGGATTCCCCCTGGGCGCGCCCTATGAGTCCGGACGGCCTCCCCCTTGCTCCTTTATATACGGGGGCAGGGGGGCACCCTACGACACACAAGTTGACAATTTTTTTAGCCGTGTGCGGTGCCCTCCTCCACAGATTCCACCTCAGATCATATTGTCATAGTGCCTAGGCAAAGCCCTGCGTGGATCACATCATCAACACCGTCGCCACGTTGTCGTGCTGACGAAACTCTCCCTCGTCCTCAACTGGATCAAGAGCTCGAGGGACGTCATCGTGATGTACGTGTGCTGAACACGAAGGTGCCATACGTTCGTTACTTGGATCGGTTGGATCGTGAAGACGTTCGACTACATCAACCGGGTTACTAAACGCTTCCGCTTTCGGTCTACGAGGGTACGTGGACACTCTCTCCCGCTCTTTGCTATGCTTCTCCTAGATGCGTGATCGTAGGAATTTTTTTCAAAATACTATGTTCCCCAACAGGATCTTGCTTGCCATGGTAGCCTTTGCTCTCAGCATGAGCACTTTGAGACCTTCCGTCATGTAAAATTTCCTGCACATAGGGTGGGCCACTGCCTGTTTGAAAATCTTGTCGTTTCTTCCGGACCAAATACTCCAGCAGCCAGCAATGATAATGTCAATTCCACACTCCTTTTGGAGGCTGATAAAGCCAAACAAAATTCATCAAAATTTGAGATACCTCTTCTCTTTGTTGGCATAATTGAGTTCCAATAGTGCATGGAAAATGGGCAGTCCCAGAATAGGTGCAGATAAGTTTCTTCGGTCTTATCATTACATAATGCATACACATATGTGTTCACGAACATGGATTTTCTCTTCAGAAGGTTCCTGGTGTTGACCCTGTCGTGTAGAAGTAACCAGAAGAATATCTTATGTCTGAGTAAATTTCATGCTTTTCATAGCATGCTGAAGATGAAGTGAGCGTTGTTTTGTCCCATCAAACACTTGTACATCTTGATAGATGAGTATGCTGGAGATCTCCATTAGTAAGTCCAACAATCTTTGTGCTCCATTGTTGGAAAGTTTTGGAGAGGGTCTTGCATTTCCATGAATTGTTGGTGTGTTGTAGAGGATAATGGTATGTGAAAAGGATCTTCTCTGTTGCCCACGTGAAGGGCGTTCTGCAGAGTGATGTCCATATGAGTGGTGAATGAGAAAAGCTCAGGGTATTTCTGATGGAGAGGCATCTCATTCCAAAGGTCTTTCCATAACCGAATTGTGTCCCCAATGCCAGCCTTGCAGTTTGCAAACTCTTGAAAAGTTGGGAGCAGCTTCATAACATCTTTCCACCAAAATGAACCGATTACTTATGCTCCTCGTGAATGCTCAGTGTAATAAGTTTCGCATAACATCTTAACCCAAGGAAGGTTATGTTTTTTGAAGATTTTATGTAAGAACTTCATGAGTAGTTCCTGGTTGTGAGTTGGAATATCAAGAACACCAAGGCCACCATGGGGTTTAGGAAGACATGCTTTGTCCCATGCAATCAGAGCTGGTGTTTTGTCCTCAGAACCATATTTTCTCCAGAAACATTGTCTGAGGTACTTGTTAATTTGTTGCACCACTGTCATTAGAAGAGCTAGGATGCTCATATAGAAGATAGGCATGCTAGTAAAGACGGACTTGATGAGCACCAGTTTGTCTCCATAGGAAAACAAAGTTGAACAACCTTGCAATCTTGTCTCTATTCTTTTCATAAGGAAAAAAATCAACCACCTTTGATTTGTGGACACTTAGTGGCAGTCCCAGATAAGAAAGGGGTAGTGTGCCAATTTGACAACCCATTAAAGCTGATAAGGTCGGTATTTTTTCTTCTAGTGTGTTGATGGCAATCAATGTTGATTTGGAATAATTCACTTTCAGACCAGTGTATGTTGCAAAGTGGAGCAGCAGGTTCTTGATGTGCATGAGCTGGTTTGGAATAGCAAGGAGTACCAGCACATTGTCATCTGCATATTGAATGATTGGAAAATCTGGACATGTTGCATGTTTGAGAGGTGGTTCAATAAGAGAATTATGCATTGCTTCATTCATCATAGTCTGAAGGAGGTCTGCTGCTATCACAAAGATCAGTGGTGACAGAGGGTCACCCTGTCTTACTCCACTCTTGCAAAGGAACCGTTTACCAAGAACTCCATTGAGTAAAACACATGAGAAGCCAGTGCTATATATCTGCTTGATCCAGTTAACCCATCTTTGTCCAAAACCTTTTGCTTCCAGAATCTCAATGATGGTGTCATGATTAAGTAAATCCAATGTTTTTTCAAGTCAAGCTTGAGAAGTATGATCCCCTTTTTGGATTGATGGCATTGATGTAAATATTCATATGCCCAAGCTAGGCAATCCTGAATGCTACTGTTGTTGAGAAAATCATATTGATTCTTATGTATCAATCTCAAGATGACTTTTTTGTAATTTGTTTGCCAGCAACTTAGTGATAATCTTGAGAGTATAGTTGAGGAGTGATATGGGTCTGAATTCACCTGGAGTGGCAGCACAGCTATTTTGGGAATCAGTGTGATGTAAGAGTAATTGATGCTCTAAATATTTGCTCTTTCCTCATGAAAATATTGTAATAGGTTGTAGAAGTCAGGTGCCACTATGTCCCAACAAGCTTTAAGAAAGGCAACATTAAGGCCCAATTCTTTTGCTAGCTTTTTGGGCTTCTAGAATAAGCTGCCCCCAACCCAGCTTATTCTAGAAGCCAAAGTTAATTTTTTTCCTTTAAAAGCCTACTAGTGAAGTCTTAACTACTAGGCTTCTAAAAAATAATTTAGTTCAGGCTTATAGAATAAGCTGGGTAGGGGCAGCTTATTTTAGCTTATTCTAGAAGCCAACAAAAGAACTGGCCCTAAAACCATGTGGACCTGGATCTTTGACATTTGGCATCTGTTTGATGATGTTATGAATTTCCTCATGGGTGAATGGTGCTTCCAGATCTTTAAGCAACTGATCTTGTTGGAGCAAGGTGTATAACAATAGGGGGTTGCTAGTTCGTCTTTGGGTTCGCAGCCTTTCCTTGAATGCATTGAAGAGAATAATAACTTTGGATTGATGGTCCTGGTGTTCAATACCATTGGAGTCCTTAAGAATAGCAATACTATTATTTCTCATATTGATAGTTGCTTTGGCTTGAAAGTATTTTGTATTTGCTTCTCCCACCTTGATGGATCTAATTGTTGCTCTCTGTTTCCAATAGATTTTCTGAAATTTAAGCACTCTAGCAAGGTGCTTCTTCAGGCTGTTTCTGCCCTCATATTCCTCTCTGGATAATGGCATGTATTCCTCAAGATAATCAAGAAAAAGGATAACCTCATTGGTGTTCCTGATGATAGCCCTTAGATCAGAGATGTTGCTGGACCAATTCTTGAGACCTTTCCCGAGTCTCTTAAATTTTGTAGAAATGATTTTTGCACTATCAGTTTCTGCCACTGGTTGTTCCCATATGTCTTTCACCACTTGTTTAAATTGACTGTGTTCAAGCCAGTAATTTTCAAATCTAAAAATCTTTGATTTTGGAATAGATGTGTCAGTCTTGATAACATAAGGGGTATGATCTGAGGTAGTTCTGGCCAAGGAAATAGCAGTTGTGTCAGGGTAAGATAAAGTTCATGCCTCTGATGTGAAGAACCAGTCCAATTTTTCAAGAAGATGAGCATTTTTTATGTTGCTCCAAGTGAAATTTCTGCCTTTTAGAGGGATCTCCAGGAGTGCTTGTTGGTGGATGTCTTAATTGAAAAGTAGCATGTCTTTAATGTTACCACCAGCTTTGTTTCTGTTCTGAGGATATCTTATGTAGTTGAAATCTCCAAGCACTAGTCAGTTTATATCATCATCCATCTAAATTTTTTAAAACCAATTGATGAAATTGGGTCGCAGGTCATGTTGAGAAGGACCATAGATGTTTGTTAAGGTCCAAGCCTCCCCAGACTTCTTGGAGATGAATTCAATGGTAAGAGAGTACTCATTCTTTAGGATAGTATGTCCTGAGAAAAGTTGTTCATTCCAGACCACAAGGAGCCCTCCAGATGCCCCCACAGATGGCAAGTAATCAAACTTGGAAAGATATTTGGGACAGAAATTCTTTAGGTATAGACTATCAAATTGTTCTCTTTTTGTTTCCTACAGGCAAATAATAGAGCAAGTTAATTCCTCAATTTTACTTGATAGAGCTGACCATTTCTTATCATCATTGGGTCCACTGATATTCCAGTTTAAAACATACCAAGTGGTGCCCGTAGTACAGATGTAAAGGAACAGAACAAGTGCTTATAGCGAACCCAGGAGTAACAAACTATGCAAATAGCACAAATGTCACTCTGGACTGATATTCTCATCATTACAGTTGTCCAAAATCAGGTACTCACTACTAGAAAAGATAATATTCAATAGTGCTCCTATTTATAGGTGATGTTCTTTCTCTTTGTAGCAGTCCTCTGTGTTGAAGTGGTGTCATTGGAGATGATGCTCTTTTGCTTCTTACTCCCCTTGGGTGCCATGTCCTCCTTGTTTTCTCACATGGCATTGACCTTGCAAAAGGAGGAAGAAAGATTTTTAATTACCTTCTTAGGGACCAGTGGTGGAAGAGAGTGGCAAGCTAAGCAGTTCTTATCAACACATACTGTTTTCCTAAAACCTTTGCTTAGTTTCTGCAATCTGCAACTCCTTCTTACCTCTGTTTCAACCAATGGGAGTTTGTCTTTCCTTTTCTTGTTCCTGACGAAAGTAGTAGTTGAGGATGCAGATTGACCATTAGCAGTCTTGCAAGCAGGAGTGCCCATATTCTCCTGGTCTACTTCAGTAGAGGTACTTTGCTGTGACAAGCAGTTAAATGAAGAAGAATCGGGGCAAGTGTCAGATATGGCGAAAGGTTTGAGGATCTTAGAGTCAAACCCTTGAATGACGATATAGTTCCATACTTGGGATGTAATAAACTTTTTAGCCCAATAAAATTTATCTAGAGATAATAGAGCAACAGAAAGGAAGTTAACCCATTATATTGGTATCTGAATGATCTGCTTGCTGTCTTGCTCGGGCTTGAAATGTTTCTACCAAATCTCTGCTCCTTCTATCCCCAGCAAAGTAGAATCCACATCTCCCAGAACAGGTGAAAACTTCTCCTTCTCCATAATCCCTGGATCTATAGTATCTGAAGATATATGGACAAAACCAACTAACATGTTCAGGTTAACCTCAGCATATCGTGGAATAGGAAATCCAGGGCGAGAAAATAGGTATGTGGAAGAGCTCTCACTTTCAACCTGCATGTCTGGTGCTGGAATGGCTGCCCTTTGATCCTCCATAACAGTGTCTCTGTTATTGAAGGAAATATGCCCTAGAGGAAATAATAAAGTTGTTATTTATATTTCCTTACATATCATGATAAATATATTTTATTCATGCTAGAATTGTATTAACCGGAAACTTGATACATGTGTGAATACATAACAAAGTGTCCCTAGTATGCCTCTACTAGACTAGCTCGTTAATCAAAGATGGTTATGTTTCCTAACCATAGACATGTGTTGTCATTTGATCAACGGGATCACATCATTATGAGAATGATGTGATGGACAAGACCCATCTGTTAGCTTAGCACTATGATCATTTAGTTTTACTGCTATTGCTTTCTTCATGACTTATACATGTTCCTATGACTATGAGATTATGCAACTCCCGAGTAGCGAAGGAACACCTTGTGTGCTACCAAATGTCACAACGTTATTGGGTGATTATAAAGATGCTCTACAGGTGTCTCCGAAGGTGTTTGTGGTGTTGGCATATATCGAGAATAAGATTTGTCACTCCGAGTGTCGGAGAGGTATCTCTGGGCCCTCTCGGTAATACACATCATTATAAACCTTGCAAGCAAACGACTAATGAGTTAGTCACGAGATGATGTATTACGGAACGAGTAAAGAGACTTTCCGGTGACGAGATTGAACTAGGTATGATGATACCGACGATCGAATCTCGGGCAAGTAACATACCGATGACAAAGGGAACAACATATGTTGTTATGCGGTTTGACCGATAAAGATCTTCGTAGAATATGTAGGAACCAATATGAGCATCCAGGTTCCGCTATTGATTATTGACCGGAGATGAGTCTCGGTCATGTATACATAGTTGTCGAACCCGTAGGCTCCGCACGCTTAACGTTCGATGACGGTCGGTATTATGAGTTAATGTGTTTTGATGTACCAAAGGTAGTTCAGAGTCCCGGATTTGAGCACGGACATGACGAGGAGTCTCGAAATGGTTGAGACTTAAAGATTGATATATTGGAAGATTATATTCGGACACCGGAATGGTTCCGAGGGTCACCGAATAAATATCGGAGTACCGGGAGGTTACCGGAACCCCCCAAGGAGTAAATGGGCCTTATTGGGCTTTAGGGGGGAGATATAGGGGCTGCCTAGGGCAGGCCGCGCGACCCCAAGCGTAGTCCGAATTGCACTAGGGGGAAGGGGCAGCACCCCCTCCTTCCTTCTCTTTGTCTCTCTCCCTTCCCTCTTCTCCTACTACAACTAGGAAAGGGGAGTCCTACTCCCACTAGGAGTAGGACTCCCCCCTTGCCGCGCCTCCTCCCTAGGCCGGGCACCCCTTGGACACACATCAATTGTTCCTACCCGTGTACGATGCCCCCCTCCATAGTTACACACCTCGGTCATATCGTTGCAGTGCTTAGGCAAAGCCCTGCGCCGATAACTTCATCATGACCGTCACCACGTTGTCGTGCTGACGGAACTCTCCCACGAACTCAACTGGATCAAGAGTTCGTGGGACGTCATCGACCTGGACGTGTGCTGAACGCGGAGGTGTCGTATGTTCGGTGCTTGGATCAAATGGATCGCGAAGACGTTCAACTACATCAACTGCGTTACTAAACGCTTCCGCTATCGGTCTACGAGGGTACGTAGACACACTCGCCCCGCTCATTGCTATGCTTCTCCTAGATAGATCTTTCGTGATCGTAGGAAAGTTTTTGAAATACTACGTTCCACAACAGGGGCATCTGAGCTAGGTCTATGCGTACATGATATGCACGAGTAGAACACAATGAGTTGTGGGTGATAATATTCATACAGCTTACCAGCATGTTATACTTTGATTCGGCGGTATTGTGAGATGAAGCGGCCCGGACCAACATTCCGCGTACGCTTAGGCAAGACTGGTTTCACTGTTACGAGCACTCGTTGCTTAAAGGTGACTGGCGGGTGTCTGTCTCTCTCACTTTAGTTGAATCGAGTGTGACTATGCTCGGTCCTTGTGAAGGTTAAAATAGCACACTTGACGAAAAATTGTTGTGGTTTTTGTATGCGTAGGTAAGAACGGTTCTTGCTAAGCCCGTAGCAGCCACGTAAAACTTGCAACAACAAAGTAGAGGACGTCTAACTTGTTTTTGCAGGGCCTGTTGTGATGTGATATGGTCAAGACGTGATGAGTTATACGTTATTGTATGAGATGATCATGTTTTATAAATATCGGCAACCGGCAGGAGCCTTATGGTTGTCTCTTTATTGTATGAATTGCGAAGGCCATGTAATCGCTTTACTTTATCACTATGAGTTAGCGATAGTAGTAGTAGCAATAGTTGGCGAGACGACCACGACACTACGATGAAGATCATGGTGTCAAGCCGGTGACGATGGAGATCATGGCGATGCTTTGGAGATGGAGATCAAAAGCACAAGATGATGATGGCCATATGATAACCCTCAACCGTAAGGGATCGAGATAGTCTTCGCGGGTAAGAATAACCCAATTTATTGATTCGACACACGGGGAGCCAAAGAGTATTTATAAGCTTTAACAGTTGAGTTGTCAATTCAACCGCACCCGAAATATACTTATTTGCAACAAAAGATAAGTGGTAACAGTGATATGATAGTGATGATAGTAATAGTAAAAGTAAACAGCAAAAGTAAATAGCAGTAATAAATGGCAAAAGTAGCAACTAGTGACAAGCAGGGTTTAAAATACTGTAGGCTAGGGAGATGGATGGTTGGGCGCTGCATGGATGAGATAGATTCTAACTTGGGGCACGGCACACGGAAAAGTAATGATCATCTAGGCAAATATCAAACATTAGGCATGTATCCCATAGGTAGTTGTACGTGCTTGCAATAAGAACTTGCACAACATCTTTTGTCCTACCATCCCGCTACGAACGGGGCCAAAAGGAACTAATGGATATTAAGGTGCTCCTGTCAAAGAGCACCGGAACAAAGCAATGAACTCAATGGATACATGTAATCCTCAAACTACGGACCATCCCCTTTGGTGTCCCAAGCTGTCACTTTTGGGATCGCCGGTTCCGAACCGTAACAGGTGCAAACAACTCATAGATAGGATCACGAACACAAATATATTCATGCAAACACATATGGTTCAGATATGAAATCATGGCACTCGGGCCCTAAGTGTCAAGCATTAAGAATAACAAGTTGTAGCAAAGATGATAAACACCATAGTAGATGATAGGCAACATGCCCCCAACAATCTGACGAACTATTACATGATCTAACTCATCCAATCCCTACCATCCCCTTCGCCTACAGCAGGGGAATTACTCACACATGAAGGGGGAACTCATGGAGGGATGATGGAGTGGTGATGATGATGACGATGGCGACGATCTCCCCTCTCCGGAGGCCAAATCAGCCTCCAGATTAGCCCTCCCGAGGAAGAACAAAGGGTGGCGGCGGCTCCGCGACGAAAAACTGCGAAAGAACTTCCGATCTGGGGTTTCTGCGTCGGGAGTAAAAATACGGGATAAAGTAGGGCACCAGGGGGTGTGGGCCCCACCCAGGCGCCCCCTCGGCGCGGCCCAGGGGGGGGGGGCGCCCACAGGGCGCCTGGGCACCCCGTGGCCCCCCTCTGGTCCCACTTCTGGCATCTGGTTCCTTCGGGTGCGTGGATTTTCTGTGATTTTTCGTGGATTTTTCTGAGATACTTAAAAATCCGTTTTCCTGCACACAAATAAACCATACAGGCAGCTCTGCTGAAAACAGCGTCAGTCCGGGTTAGTTTAGTCCAAATCATGCAAGAATGAGGTCAAAACAATATCAAAAGTGTTTGGAAAAGTAGATATGTTTGAGACGTATCACCATATCATGTCACATATTTTGATTGCATGTGATGTTTATCTTATTATGCTTCTTATTTTGCTTAGTACGGCGGTAGCATTATAAGATGATCCCTTACAAAATTTCAAGGTACAAGTGTTCTCCCTGAGTATGCACCATTGCAAAAGTTCGTCGTGCCGAGACACCACGTGATGATCAGGTGTGATAAGCGCTACGTTCAAATACAACGGGTGTAAGACAGTTTTGCACATGTAGAATACTCGGGTTAAACTTGACGAGCCTAGCATGTACAGACATGGCCTCAGAACACTGGAGACCGAAAGGTCGAGCGTGAATTATATAGCAGATATGATCAACATAAGATGTTCACCATTGAAAACTACTCCATCTCACGTGATGATCAGACATGGTTTAGTTGATTTGGATCACGTGATCATTTAGATGACTAGAGGGATGTCTACCTAAGTGGGAGTTCTTTAGTAATATGATTAATTGAATTTTAATTTATCATGAACTTAGTCTTGATAGTTTTTGCATATCTATGTTGTTGTAGATCAATGGCCCATGCTACCGTTCCCTTGAATTTTAATGTATTCCTAGAGAAAACTAAGTTGAAAGATCATGGTAGCAACTACACGGTCTGGGTCCATAACTTGAGGATTATCCTCATTGTTGCATAGAAGAATTATGTCCTTGAATCACCGCTAGGTGACAAGACTGCTGCAGGAGCAACTTCGGACGTTATGAACGTCTGGCAAGCTCGTTTCGATGACTACTCGATAGTTTAGTGTGCCATGCTTTACGGCTTAGAATCGGGACTTCAAAGACGTTTTGAACGTCATGGAGCATATGAGATGTTCCAAGAGTTGAAGTTAATATTTCAAGCAAATGCCCGAACTGAGAGATATGAAGTCTCGAATAAGTTCTATAGCTCTAAGATGGAGGACAACAGTTCTATCAGTGAACACTTACTCAGAATTTCTGGGTACTACAATCACATAACTCAGCTTGGTTGTATAGTTGACGAAGATATGAATTTAGAATGAGTTCATAACAGTACCTAAGTGGTGCTTTTATTTTCTTATACTAACGGAGCTTATGAGTTTTCTGTTGAGTTTTGTGTTGTGAAGTTTTCAAGTTTTGGGTAAAGATTAGATGGACTATGGAATCAGGAGTGGCAAGAGCCTAAGCTTGGGGATGCCCAAGGCACCCCAAGGTAATATTCAAGGACAACCAAGAGCCTAAGCTTGGGGATGCCCCGGAAGGCATCCCCTCTTTCGTCTTCGTTCATCAGTAACTTTACTCGATGCTATATTTTTATTCACCACATGATATGTGTTTTGTTTGGAGCGTCATTTTGTCTTATTTTGTTTTGCTTCCTGTTTGAATAATATCCCAAGATCTGAAATTATTAAATGTTAGATAGTCTTCACATAGTTACATAATTATTCAACTACTCACTTATCTTCACTTATATCTTTTTGGGTAGTTTGTTGTTTGCTCTAGTGCTTCACTTATATCTTTTAGAACACGGCGGTGGTTTTATTTTGAAGAAATAGATGAACTCCCATGCTTCACTTCTATTATTTTGAGAGTCTTTTAGAACAGCATGCTATTTGCTTGGGTTATGAATTTAGTCCTAATATGATAGGCATCCAAGATGGGTATAGTAAAAACACTCATATAAAGTGTATTGAATACTAGGAGAAGTTTGATACTTGATGATTGTTTTGAGATATGAGGATGGTGATATTAGAGTCATGCTAGTGGAGTAATTAAGAATTAGTGAAATACTTGTGTTAAAGTTTGTGATTCCCGAAGCATGCACATATGGTGAACCGCTATGTGACGAAGTTAGAGCATGAGGTATTTATTGAGTGCCAACCTTTGTGTGGAGGTCGGGCACGCGCGATGGTTAACTCCTACCAATCTCCCCCTAGGAGCATGCGTTGATTAATTTGTTTTGATGACTCGTAAATTTTTGCAATAAGTATATGCGTTCTATATGACTAATGTCGAATCCATGGATTATACAAACTCTCACCCTTCCACCATTGCTAGCCTCTCTTGTACCGCGCAACTTTCGCCGTTACCATACACCCACCATATACCTTCCTCAAAACAGCCACCATATCTACCTATCATGGCATTTCCATAGCCATTCCGAGATATATTGCCATGCAACTTTCCACAGTTCCATTCATATGTCACACTTCATATTCTCATATTGCCATGCATGATCATGTAGTTGACATCGTATTTGTGGCAAGGTCACCATGCATAATTTTTCATACATGTCACTCTTGATTCATTGCACATCCCGGTACACCGCCGGAGGCATTCATATAGAGTCATACTTTGATCTAGTATCGAGTTGTAATATCGAGTTGTAAATCAATAGAAGTGTGATGATCATCATTATTAGAGCATTGTCCCAAAGAAAAGGAAAAAGAAAAGAAAAAAGAAAAAAAAAGAAAAAAAAGGAAAGGCCAAAGAAAAAAAGGGCCCAAAAAAAGAAAAGAAAAGGGACAATGCTACTATCTTTTTCCACACTTGTGCTTCAAAGTAGCACCATGTTCTTCATGATAGAGAGTCTCATGTTTAGTCACTTTCATATACTAGTGGGAATTTTCATTATAGAACTTGGCTTGTATATTCCAACGATGGGCTTCCTCAAATGCCCTAGGTCTTCGTGAGCAAGCAAATTGGATGCACACTAACTTAGTTTCTTTTGTTGAGCTTTCATACATTTTTAGCTCAAGTGCATCCGTTGCATGGCAATCCCTACTCACTCACATTGATATCTATTAATGGGCATCTCCATAGCCCATTGATACGCCTAGTCAATGTGACACTATCTTCCTCCTTTTTGTCTTCTCCACAACCACCACTCTATTCCACTTATAGTGCTATATCCATGGCTCACGCTCATGTATTGCGTGAAAGTTGAAACGTTTGAAAGAATTGAGTATGAAAACAAGTGCTTGGCTGAAACCGGGGTTGTGCATGATATGAATATTTTGTGCGATGAAGAGGGAGCATAGCCAGACTATATGATTTTGTAGGGATAACTTTCTTTAGCCATGGTATTTTGAGAAGACATGATTGCTTTGTTAGTATGCTTGAAGTATTATTATTTCTTATGTCAATATAGACTTTTGTCTTGAATCTTTCGGATCTGAACATTCATGCCACAATAAAGTAAATTGCATTGAGAATTATGTTGGGTAGCATTTCACATCAAAAATTATGTTTTTATCATTTACCTACTCGAGGACGAGCATGAATTAAGCTTGGGTTAGCTTGATACGTCTCCAACGTATCTATAATTTTTGGTTGTTCCATGCTATTATATTATCCTTCTAGGATGTTTTATGGGCTTTTATATACACTTTTATATGATTTTTGGGACTAACCTATTAACCCAGAGCCCAGTGCCAGTTTCAGTTTTTCTCCTGTTTTAGAGTATCGCGGAAAAGGAATATCAAACGGAGCCCAATTGACCTGAAACTCAACGAAGGTCGTTTTTGGACCAGAAGACGCCCAGAAAGTGCCGGAGGGGGGCCAGAAGGTCCACGGGCTGCCCACGAGGGTAGGGGCGCCCCCACCCCCCTACTGGGCGCGCCCCCCTGCCTCGTGGACAGCCCGGACACCCCCTTTACTTGCCCCGACTCCAACACCTCTTATATATACTGAACCCTCCGGAAAGTAACCTAGATCAGGATTTTCGCCGCTGTAAGCCTCTGTTGCCACCGAAAATCAATCTAGACCCGTTCTGGCACCCTGCAGGAGGGGCGAATCCCTCTCTTGTGGCCATCTTCATCATCTCGGCGCTCTCCATGACGAGGAGGGAGTATTCCACCCTCGGGGCTGAGGGTATGTACCAGTAGCTATGTGTTTGATCTCTCTCTCGTGTTCTTGAGATGGCACGATCTTGATGTATCGCGAGATTTTCTATTATAGTTGGATCTTATGATGCTTCTCCCCCTCTATCTTCTTGTAATGAATTGAGTTTTCCCTTGGAAGTTATCTTATCGGATCGAGTCTTTAAGGATTTGAGAACACTTGATTTATGTCTTGCGTGGGATACCTATGGTGACAATGGGGTATTCTATTGATTCACTTGATGTATGTTTTGGTGATCAACTGGCGGGTTCCGTGACCTTGGGAATCTATGCATAGGGGTTGGCACACGTTTTCGTCTTGACTCTCCGGTAGAAACTTTGGGGCACTCTTTGAAGTTCTTTTATGTTGGTTGAATAGATGAATCAAAGATTGTGTGATGCTTATCGTATAATCATGCCCACGGATACTTGAGGTGACAATGGAGTATCTAGGTGACATTAGGATTTTGGTTGATTTGTATCTTCAGGTGTTATTCTAGTACGAACTCTAGGATAGATTGAACGAAAAGAATAGCTTCGTGCTATTTTACTACGGACTCTTGAATAGATCGATCAGAAAGAATAACTTTGAGGTGGTTTCATACCCTAGCATAATCTCTTCGTTTGTTCTCCGCTATTAGTTACTTTAGAGTGACTCTTTCTTGCATTTTGAGGGCTAGCAATATGATCCAATTATGTTATTATTGTTGAGAGAACTTGCACTAGTGAAAGTATGAACCCTAGGCCTTGTTTCCTATCATTGCAACACCGTTTATGCTCACTTTTATCATTAGATACCTTGCTATTTTTATATTTTCTTATTACAAAAACCTATATCTACCATCCATATTGCACTTGTATTACCATCTCTTCGCCGAACTAGTGCACCTATACAATTTACCATTGTATTGGGTGTGTTGGGGACACAGGAGACTCTTTGTTATTTGCTTGCAGGGTTGCTTGAGAGAGACCATCTTCATCCTACGCCTCCCGCGGATTGATAAACCTTAGGTCATCCACTTGAGGGAAATTTGCTACTGTCCTACAAACCTCTGCACTTGGAGGCCCAACAACGTCTACAAGAAGAAGGTTGCGTAATAGACATCACTAATATTTGTAACTCGAAACAGGGGTTATGGATTAAACGAAGACTAGCTAAGGACGAGGTGACGATGCGCATGGGAAATGGTTCCAAAGTCAATGTGATCACCGTTGGCATGCAACCTCTACATCTACCTTCGGGATAAGTTTTAGACCTAAATAATTGTTATTTGGTGCGAGATTTGAGCATGAACATTATATCTGGATCTTGTTTGTTGCGAGACGGTTATTCATTTAAATGAGAGAATAATAGTTGTTCTATTTATATGAGCAATATCTGTTATGGTCATGCACCCTTGAAGAGTGGTCTATTCTTGTTGGATCTCGATCGTAGTGATACACATATTCAAAATATTGAAGCCAAAAGATGCAAAGTTGATAATTATAGTGCAACTTATTTGTGGCACTGCCGTTTAGGTCATATTGGTGTAAAGCGCATGAAGAAACTCCATGCTGATGGACTTTCGGAATCACTTGATTATGAATCACTTGGTGCTTGCGAACCATGCCTCATGGGCAAGATGACTAAAACTCCATTCTCCGGAAGAATGGAGCGAGCAACTGACTTGTTGGAAATCATACATACTGATGTATGCGGACCCATGAGTGTTGAGGCTCGCGACGGGTATCGTTTCACTAATGATTTGAGCAGATATGGGTATATCTACTTAATGAAGCACAAGTCTGAAACATTTGAAAAGTTCAAAGAGTTTCAGAGTGAAGTAGAGAATCATCGTAAGAAGAAAATAAAGTTTCTACGATCTAATCACGGAGGCGAATATTTGAGTTATGAGTTTGGTCTTCATTTGAAACAATGTAGAATAGTTTCACAGCTCACGCCAACTCGAACACCACAATGTAGTGGTGTGTCCGAACGTCCTAACCGTACTTTATTAGATATGGTGTGATCTATGATGTCTCTTACCCATTTACCACTATCGTTTTGGGGTTATGCTTTAGAGACAGCTGCATTCACGTTAAATAGGGCACCATCTAAATCCGTATAGACGATGCCTTATGAACTGTGGTTTGGCAAGAAACCCAAGTTGTCGTTTCTTAAAGTTTGGGGCTGTGATGCTTATGTGAAAAAGCTTCAACTTGATAAGCTTGAACCCAAGTCGGAGAAATGTGTCTTCATTGGATACCCAAAGGAAACTGTTGGGTACACCTTCTATCACAGATCCGAAGGCAATATATTCGTTGCTAAGAATGGATCCTTTCTAAAGAAGGAGTTTCTCTCGAAAGAAGTGAGTGGGAGGAAAGTAGAACTTGATGAGGTAATTTTACCTTCTTCCGAATTGGAAAGTAGTACATCACAGAAACTAGTTCCAGTGATTCCTACACTAATCAGCGAGGAAGCAAATGATGGTGATCATGAAACTTCAGAGCAAGTTACTACTGAACCTCGTAGGTCAACCGGAGTGTGTTCTACGCCAGAGTGGTATGGTAACCCGGTCCTGGAAGTCATGTTACTAGACCATGATGAACCTACGAACTATGAGGAAGCGATGATGAGCCCAGATTCTGCAAAATGGCTTGACGCCATGAAATCTGAGATGGGATCCGTGTATGAGAACAAAGTGTGGACTTTGGTTGACTTGCCCGATGATTGGCAAGCCATTGAAAATAAATGGATCTTTAACAGGAAGATTGACGCTGATGGTAATGTTACCATCTACAAAGCTCGACTTGTTGCGAAAGGTTTTCAACAAGTTCAAGGAGTTGACTAGATGAGACTTTCTCACCCGTAGCAATGCTTAAGTCTGTCTAAATCATGTTAACAATTACCGCATTTTATGATCATGAAATCTGGCAAATGGATGTCGAAACTGCATTCCTTAATGGATACCTCAAAGAGGAGTTGTATATGATACAATCAGAAGGTTTTGTCGATCCTAAAGGTGCTAACAAAGTGTGCAAGCTCCAAGGATCCATCTATGGACTGGTGAAAGCATCTCGGAGTTGGAATATATGCTTCGATGAGCTGATCAAAGCATATGGTTTTATACAGACTTTTGGAGAATCCTGTATTTACAAGAAAGTGAGTGGGAGCCATGTAGCATTTCTGATATTATATGTGGATGACATATTGTTGATTGGAAATGATATAGAATTTCTGGATGGCATAAAATGATACTTGAATAGGAATTTTTCAATGAAAGACCTCGGTGAAGCTGCTTATATATTGGGCATCAAGATCTATAGAGATAGATCAAGACGCTTAATAGGACTTTCACAAAGCACATACCTTGATAAAGTTTTGAAGAAGTTCAAAATGGATCAGTCAAAGAAAGGGTTCTTACCTGTGTTACAAGGTGTGAAGTTGAGTAAGACTCAATGCCAGACCACTGCAGAAGATAGAGAGAAAATGAAAGTCAGTCCCTATGCCTTAGCCATAGGATCTATAGTTCTTGCAATGGGAGAAGTGCTTGGCTTTGGGTTCAGTCTTGCGGTGTCCTTTCGCAGTGACAGTAGGGGCAACAAGGCACGTATTGTATTGTTGCCATCGAGGATAAAAAGATGGGGTTTATATCATATTGCTTGAGTTTATCCCTCTACATCATGTCGTCTTGCTTAAGGCGTTACTCTGTTCTTATGAACTCAATACAATAGATCCATGCTGGATAGCGGTCGATGTGTGGAGTAATAGTAGTAGATGCAGGCAGGAGTCAATCTACTTGTCTTGGACGTGATGCCTATATACAATGATCATGCCTAGATAGTCTCATAATTATTCGCTTTTCTATCAATTGCTCGACAGTAATTTGTTTACCCGCCGTAGAATATCGCTATCATGAGAGAAGCCACTAGAGAACACTATGGCCCCAGGGTCTATTCTCAACATATCAATCTACATCAACTTTACTTTTTCCGCTTTTACTTTCTGTTCTTATAAACAAAAATACCAAAAATATAAACTATCATCTCTATCAGATCTCACTTTCGTAAGTGACCGTAAAGGGATTGACAACCCCTTATCGCGTTGGCTGCGAAGTTCTTATTTGTTTGTGTAGGTGCGAGGGACTCGCGCATGGTCTCCTACTGGATTGATACCTTGGTTCTCAAAAACTGAGGGAAATACTTACGCTGTTGTGTTGCATCTCCCTTTCCTCTTCTAGGGAATACAACACAAGCTATAGAAGTAGCAAGAAGAATTTCTGGCGCCATTGCCGGGGAACTCACGCAAAAGTCATATACCAAGTACCTATCACAAACCCTTATGCTTCGCATTACATTTTTTGCCTCTTATTTTCCTCTCCCCCACTTCACCCTTGCCGTTTTATTTGCCCTTCTTCTGCCGTGTGTTTATCGTTTGCTTGCTTCTTGTTTGCTTGTGTGTGTTGGATTGCTTGCTTGTCACTATGGCTCAGAACAACACCAAATTGTGTGACTTCTCCAATACCAACAATAATGATTTTATTAGCACTCCGATTGCTCCTATTACCGATGTTGAATCTTGTGAGATCAATGCTGCTTTGTTGAATCTTGTCATGAAAGATCAATTCTCCGGCCTTCCTAGTGAAGATGCCGCTACCCATCTAAACAGCTTTGTTGATTTGTGTGATATGAAAAAGAAAAGGGATACGGATAACGATATTGTTAAATTGAAGTTATTTCCGTTTTCACTTAGAGATCGTGCTAAAACTTGGTTTTTCTCTTTGCCTAGAAATAGTATTGATTCGTGGAATAAGTGCAAAGATGCTTTTATCTCTAAGTATTTCTCTCCTGCTAAGATCATTTCTCTTAGAAACAATATTATGAACTTTAAGCAACTAGATCATGCGCATGTTGCACAAGCTTGGGAGAGAATTAAACTAATGATACGTAATTGCCCTACACATGGTTTGAATCTATGGATGATTATTCAGAACTTTTATGATGGCTTGAATTTTGCTTCTAGAAATCTTTTAGACTCGGCCGCCGGAGGCACCTTCATGGAAACTACCTTAGGAGAGGCTACCAAACTCCTAGATAATATTATGGTTAATTATTCTCAATGGCACACCGAAAGATCTACTAGTAAAAAAGTGCATGCTATTGAAGAAATTAGTGTTTTGAGTGGAAAGATGGATGAACTTATGAAATTATTTGCTGCTAAAAGTGCTTCTTCTGATCCTAATGATATGCCTTTGTCCACTTTGATTGAAAATAACAATGAATCTTTGGATGTGAATTTTGTTGGTAGGAATAATTTTGGTAACAATGCTTATAGAGGGAATTTTAATCCTAGGCCTTTTCCTAGTAATTCCTCTAATAATTATGGTAATTCCTACAACAACTCTGATGGAAAGATGCCTTCTGAATTTGAAACTAGTGTTAAGGAGTTTATGATCAGGCAAAAGAATTTCAATGCTATGCTTGAAGAGAAATTGCTTAAGATCGATTAATTGGCTAGAAGTGTGGATAGAATTACTCTTGATGTTGATTCTTTGAAACTTAGATCTATCCCACCTAAGCATGATATCAATGAGTCTCTCAAAGCCATGAGAATTTCCATTGATGAATGCAAAGAAAGAACCGCTAGGATGCGTGCTAAAAGGAAGAATTATATTAAAGCGTGTTCTTCTAGTTATCATGACAATAAAGATGAAGATTTGAAAGTTATTGATGTGTCTCCCATTAGATCCTTGTTTTCTAGTATAAATCTTGATGAAGATAGGATTGGAGATGATTTTGCTTTAAGGTGTCCCAATGATTCCGAGTTTTTAGATCTTGATGCTAAAATTGTTAAATGTGGGAGCGAAGAGATTAGAACTTTGCATAGTGATGAATCCACTACTTAGGATTTCAAGGGATTCAATTATGATAATTGTTCTTTGATTGATTGTATTTCCTTGTTGCAATCCGTACTAAATTCTCCGCATGCTTATAGTCAAAATAAAGCTTTCACCAAACACATAGTTGATGCTTTGATGCAATCTTATGAAGAAAAACTTGAGTTAGAAGTTTCTATCCCTAGAAAGCTTTATGATGAGTGGGAACATACTATTAAAATAAAAATAAAAGATCATGAATGCTATGCTTTGTGTGATTTGGGTGCAAGTGTCTCCACTATCCCAAAAACTTTGTGTGATTTGCTAGGGTTCCATGAGCTTGATGATTGTTCTTTAAATATGCATCTTGCAGATTCCACTATTAAGAAACCTATGGGAAGAATTAATGATGTTCTTATCATTGCCAATAGGAATTATGTGCCCGTAGATTTCATTGTTCTTGATATAGATTACAATCCTTCATGTCCTATTATTCTTGGTAGGCCTTTCCTTAGAACGATTGGTGCAATTATTGATATGAAGGAAGGAAATATTAGATTCCAATTTCCGTTAAGGAAAGGCATGGAACACTTTACTAGAAATAAAATCAAATTACCATATGAATCTATTATGAGAGCCACTAATGGATTGCCTTCCAAGGATGGCAATACCTAGATCTATTTTGTATCGTGCCTAGCTAGGGGCGCAAAACGATAGCGCTTGTTGGGAGGCAACCCAATTTTATATTTTTTGTTTTTGCTGCTGTTAGGGAATAAATATTGCATCTAGCTTCTGTTTAGATGTGGTTTCATGTTTTGTTTAGTGTTTGTGCCAAGTAGAACCTTTGGGAAGACTTGTGTGAAGTTTATGTGATCTTGCTATGAAAAACAGAATCATTAGCGCTCGGTAGAATGGTCATCAGATTTTACTGGAGCGTGCCATTTAGTTGATTCTTTTTACAGATGATTAATAGATAAATCCCTCACGTTTACCAATTTAGCTTGAATTTTTTGGAGTTACAGAAGTATGCGAAACCTGCAGATTACTACAGACTGTTCTGTTTTTGATAGATTCGGTTTTTCGCGTGTTGTTTGCTTATTTCAATGCACCTATGAGTAATATTGGGAGGTATGAACCATAGAGAAGTTGGAATACTGTAGGTTTAACACCAATATAAACAAAGAATGAATTCATTGCAGTACGTTTGAGTAGTGATTTGTTTTCTTATACTAACGGAGCTCACGAGAATTTTTGTCTAAGTTTTGTGTTGTGAAGTTTTCAAGTTTTGAGTATTGCTTTGATGGACTATGGAACAAAGAGTAGCAAGGGCCTAATCTTGGGGATGACCATGGAACCCCAAGTAAAATTCAAGGACAATCAAAAGCCTAAGCTTGGGGATGCCCCGGGAAGACATCCCCTCTTTCGTCTTCATCCATCGGTAACTATACTTGGAGCTATATTTTTATTCACCACATGATATGTGTTTTCCTTGAAGCGTCTTGTATAATGTGAGTCTTTGCTTGTTAGTTTGCCACAATTATCCTTGCTGGAAACACCTATTTGAGAGAGTTAAATATGGCCTAGGAATTGATAGAACACTCTATGTGCTTCACTTATATCTTTTGAGTTGAATAGTTTTTACTCTAGTGCTTCACTTATATCTTTTAGAGCACGGTGGTGATAATATTTTGAAGAAATTGTTGAACTCTCATGCTTCACTTATATCCTTTTGAGAGTCTATTAAAACAGCATGGTAATGTGTTTAGACTATAAAACTAGTCTTCACATGATAGACATCAATATCAATGTAGTAAAAACTTTCACACTAAGTGCATTGAATATGATGAGAAGTTGGATGCTTGATAATTGTTTTGAGATATGAGGATAGTGATATTAGAGTCATGCTAGTGGAGTTATTATGAAATTGAGAAATACTTGTGTTAGGTTAGTGATTCCCGCAGCATGCACGTATGGTGAACCGCTATGTGACGAAGTTAGAGCACGAGGTATTTGTAAAGTGCCAACCTTTGTGTGGAGGTCGGGGGGTGCGCGATGGTTAACTCCTACCAACCTCCCCCCTAGGAGCATGCGTTTTGCTTTGTGTTGATGACTCGTAGATTTTGGCAATAAGTATATGAGTTCTTATGACTAATGGTGAGTCCATCGATTATACGCACTCTCACCCTTCCACCATTGCTAGCCTCCCTTGTACCGTGCAACTTTCGCCGGTACCATAAACCCACTATATATCCATCCTCAAAACAGCCACCATATTATTCCTCAGAACAGCCACCATACCTACCTATCATGGCATTTCCATGCCCATTCCGAGATATATTGCCATGCAACTTTCCATCGTTCCGTTCATATGACATGCATCATATTGTCATATTGCCATGCATGATCATGTAGTTGACATCGTATTTGTGACAAGGCCACCATGCATAATTTTTCATACATGTCACTCTTGATTCATTGCACATCCCAGTACACCGCCGGAGGCATTCATGTAGAGTCATACTTGTTCTAGTTTCGAGTTGTAATATCGAGTTGTAAATCAATAAAAGTGTGATGATCATCATTATTAGAGCATTGTCCCATGTGAGGAAAGGCCAATAAAAAAAGAGATGGCCCAAAAAAATAGAGAGGGGCTAATAAAAAAAAGGAGAGAGAAAGCCCCTCCAAAAAAAGAGAAAAGAGAGAAGGGACAATTGCTACTATCTTTTTCCACAATTGTGCTTCAAAGTAGCACCATGTTCTTCATGATAGAGAGTCTCATGTTTAGTCACTTTCATATACTAGTGGGAATTTTCATTATAGAACTTGGCTTGTATATTCCAACGATGGGCTTCCTCAAATGCCCTAGGTTCTTCATGAGCAAGCAAGTTGGATGCACACCCACTAGTTTCTTTTGTTGAGCTTTCATACATATTTAGCTCTAGTGCATCCGTTGCATGGCAATCCCTACTCACTCACATTGATATCTATTGATGGGCATCTCCATAGCCCGTTGATACGCCTAGTTGATGTGAGACTATCTCCCTCCTTTTGTCTTCTCCACAACCACCTCTCTATTCCACCCATAGTGCTATGTCCATGGCTCACGCTCATGTATTGCGTGAAAGTTGAAAGGTTTGAAAGAATAGAGTATGAAAACAAGTGCTTGGCTGAAACCGGGGTTGTGCATGATATGAATATTTTGTGTGATGAAGAGGGAACATAGCAAGACTATATGACCTTGTAGGGATAACTTTCTTTAGCCATAGTATTTTGAGAAGACATGATTGCTTTGTTAGTATGCTTGAAGTATTATTATTTCTTATTTCAATATAGACTTTTATCTTGAATCTTTCAGATCTGAACATTCATGCCACAATTAAGAGAATTACATTGAAAAACTATGTTGGTTAGCATTCCCTAATTCCACCGCCGTAACCTTCTGTTCCCGTGAGATCCCATCTTGGAGCCTGTTCCGGAGCTCCGCCGGAGGGGGGATCCATCACGGAGTGCTTCTACATCAGCATCATCGCCCTCACCATGAGTTGTGAGTAGTTTACCACAGACCTTCGGGTCCATAGCTAGTATCTAGATGGCTTCTTCTCTCTCTCTCTCTGGATCTCAATACAAAGTTCTCTTCGGTCTTCGAGGAGATCTATTCGATGTAATCTCTTTTTGCGGTGTGTTTGTCGAGATCCGATGAATTGTTAGTTTATGATCAAGATTATCTATGAGAAATATTTGGTTCTTTTCTGAACTCTTTATGTGTGCTCATAATATCCTTGCAAGTCTCTTCGAATTATTGGTTTGGTTTGGGCTACTAGATCTATAGTTCTTGCAATGGGAGAAGTGCTTGGCTTTGGGTTCAATCTTGCGGTGTCCTTTCCCAATGACAGTAGGGGTAGCAAGGCACGTGTTGTATTGTTGCCATCGAGGATAAAAAGATGGGGTTTATATCATATTGCTTGAGTTTATCCCTCTACATCATGTCATCTTGCTTAAGGCATTACTCTATTTTTATGAACTCAAGACACTAGATGCATGCTGGATAGCGGTCGATGTGTGGAGTAATAGTAGTAGATGCAGGCATGAGTCGGTCTCCTTGTCTCGGACGTGATGCCTATATACAATGATCATGCCTAGATAGTCTCATAATTATTCGCTTTTCTATCAATTGCTCGACAGTAATTTGTTTACCCGCCGTAGAATATCGCTATCATGAGAGAAGCCACTAGAGAACACTATGGCCCCAGGGTCTATTCTCAACATATCAATCTACATCTACTCTACTTTTTCCGCTTTTACTTTCTGTTCTTATAAACAAAAATACCAAAAATATAAACCATCATCTCTATCAGATCTCACTTTCGTAAGTGACAGTAAAGGGATTGACAACCCCTTATCGCGTTGGTTGCAAAGTTCTTATTTGTTTGTGCAGGTGTGAGGGACTCGTGCGTGGTCTCCTACTGGATTGATACCTTGGTTCTCAAAAACTGAGGGAAATACTTACGCTACTATGCTGCATATCCCTTTCCTCTTTGAGGGAATACAACGTAAGCTCGAGAAGTAGCATGATGCATATCGCATAATCATGCCCATGGATACTTGAGGTGACAATGGAGTATCTAGGTGACATTAAGGTCTTGGTTGATTTGTATCTTAAGGTGTTATTCTAGTACGAACTCTAGGATAGATTGAACGAAAAGAATAGCTTTGTGTTATTTTACTACAGACTCTTGAATAGATCGATCAGAAAGGATAACTTTGAGGTGGTTTCATACCCTACTATAATCTCTTCGTTTGTTCTCCGCTATTAGTGACTTTGGTGTGACTCTTTGTTGCATGTTGAGGGATAGTTATATGACCCAGTTATGTTATTATTGTTGAGAGAACTTGCACTAGTGAAAGTATGAACCCGAGGCCTTGTTTCAAAGCATTGCAACACCTAGCGTGGCCGAAAACCGCTCCTCATTTGGACACTCCTAGCTCCCTCTACCTATAAATATGTGTCCACCCCCGAAATTTGCGGATGAAACCCTAGCCCCGTCCTCCTCCGCGCGCCGGACATGTCCGCACCGCCGCCAGACATGTCCAGCCTCCACCTCACCCCAGCCAATTAGAGACTGCCACATCGCCCGCCGCCGGCCTCCTATGTGCGCTCCGCTCCGCCGCCCCAGCTTCCCGTCGGTGCCGACCCCGTCTTGCCAGCTTGTCGGAGCTCGCCTAGCCGCCGGTGCCACCTCTGCCACGCCGTTCCTCTGTTCGATCGGGAGGATCCGATCCGTTCTGCCCGTTGACCGCCCTGAGCCGCCGGACGTGTCCGTCCTCTTCAGGACATGTCCAACCCCGCTCCTCTGCCGAGTCATTGCCAGGTGGGCCCGTGCTCGCCCATTGACGGACATGTCCGTCCGGACCCGGACGTGTCCGTCCCGCCAGCTCCGAGGTAGTTTTTTTCACTAAGTCCATGAGTTTTGTAAATCTGATGCATACTTTGTGATGTTGTAACTTTTTGTGTGCTTATCCAAATTGAGTGAATAATATGTCAAAATGATCGTGGTGATGTGATCTTCATTTTCTTCCATTGTGGCATGCTTGTTTGACTTCATTTGATGCCCTAATCATCGTTGCAAGAATGCTACTTGTTTAAAACTGATGTTAACTGTAATTTTATTAGCATGTTTGAGAGGTGATAACTTTGTGCATGTTGGTCCAAATGGAGTGTTTGATATGTCAAAATGTTCATTGTGAAGTGCCCTACATGATGGTTGTTGTAGCATGCTTGTTGGAGTTCATATTGCCATGTTTATCTCTGTTGCAAAAGGGCATGTGGCTGTTTAGTGCTGAAACTTGTTGTGAGATGCTGATTTGACTTGTTCATTGCTATTGGTGTGATTGTCTTCATGCCACATGTCAATATGTTTTAGAAGCTCAATCATATTGTCTTTGTTGTGGTGCAATCCACTTTCCATGATATGCCTTGAGGTGACTTAAACAAGCTTGTAAACATGCCATGCCAATGTTGCTGTTTTTTACTTAGTGAAAAAGCTGCTAAGTCCGAAGCTGTTAAACCTGATGCTATGTTTGCTTGATGCCTCACTCAAATCCATGCATGTTTTAGTATGACAAATGCTCATGTCTTGTTTTCAATGTTATGGTCTATCCATTCATGCCCTTATTTGCACATATGGCCTGTTGTAGCTTATTTATATCTTGCTCTCAAGTTGCTATAAATTTTACCTGTCAGATTTTTATCAGCATGATCAATTTGGTGAAGCTTGTTGTTATTGATCCATGCCTCCTATGGAGTTGTTCCAATGGAGTTGTTTGATGTATGCTATGTCTATTACATGTCCATGATATTTATATACTTAGTAGAGTTGATATGCTTGTTGTTTTGTGCCTCCGAAGGCAGCATCGTGATGATGTTTTTGCCTTCCCAGATTTTGACTAAGTCTGGATAAATTTATTGCAACTTGCCATGCTTGTTTAATTGTGTTCCAGCAAGCTTTTGGGTGTGTTCTAAGTTCATGCTTGTTGAGTATCATGTCTATTTCACATCCATGCTTCTTGTTACCTTGTTTGGGTGCCGTAGCATATATTTACCTTGCTCCCAAGTTGCTATGTTGCTGATTTTGGACAGCTTGTTGTTTATCTTGTTTCATGTGTATGTGTTGAACCGTTGCTCCGTTTTGAGCGTGCTCTATATGGAACTTGTGTGGTTTTGCATGTAGAAGCATAATATCATGTTGTTTACATGTTTGGAGTGAGTTTTCTTGTTGTTTGGATGCATTTTGCATAATTGACATGCTTGTCCTGTTTTGCTCATATCTTCTAGGCCGTAGCTCCGAATTAAACAAACTTTATATGAAACTTGACTAGAATTTCGTGTAGATCATCATGGTTCAAGTTAACTTGATGTTTAACAACTTGAACATAAGGTTTGTTCAGATCTGGACCAAATTCAAAATGTGCATATGAGGACTTACCGGAAATGCTATATGTTGTTTCTGGCCTCATTTAAACTTCTTGGGTGATGTTGTTCTTGTGTGCTTCATCCCTTGCCATGTTTAGCATCATATAGACTTGTCTTGCATCTTACTTGGTTGAGCATCTTGTCATATCTTGTGTGGTGTGTTTACCGTGTTGCTTGCTTCTTCTCGTTAGTGCTATTTCCGTTGCGATCGTGAGGATTGGTTCGTCTACGCTTGGTTCGTCTTCAAGGCTTCTTCTTCGTCTTCTTCATGGATTCGTTCTTCTTCCTTGCGGGATCTCAGGCAAGATGACCATCACCTTGGATACCTTTACTATCATTGCTATGCTAGATGTCTCGATGCTATCGTTATCTATCACGCTACCCATCTTTTATTGTCAGCCCCTCTCCTTGTTGCCATGAAACCCCTAACCTTTGACACCTTCCTAGCAAACCGTTGTTTGGCTATGTTTCCCGCTTGCTCAGCCCCTCTTATAGCGATGTTACTTGCAGGTGAAGATGAAGATCGTTCCATGTTGGAACTTGTTGTTGGAATATCACAATATATCTTATATATCTTAACGCGCCTATATACTTGGCAATGGGTGGAAGGCTTGGCCTTTTGCTCGGTGTTTTGTTCCACTCATGCCGCCTTAGGAGCCGATAAACCGGCATTATGTTCCTTGATTTTGCGTTACTTACACGGTTGGGTATATGGGGACCCCTTGATAGTTTGTCTTTGAATAAAACTCCTCCAGCAAGGCCCAGCATTGGTTTTATTTTGCCTCATAATAACAACTTAATTAATTAATTAAATTTTCATAGGGGGTCGCACCCTCGGGGATTCTTCTACATAGCAGGGGGCAGTGCTGATGGTGTTGGTCCCAAATAGAGTCGTTTGCGGCACCCCCCCTTGGCAACTTGGGGTTTGGTCGATGTACGCTGTGCTCATCCGGTCGTGGCCTGAGACGAGATACGCGCGGCTACTATCAGGGTGTCGGCACGCCGGGAGGTCTTGCTGGACTTGTTTTACCATTGTCGAAATGTCTTGTACACCGGGAATTCCGAGTCTGATCAGGCGTTCCCTAAGATACGGGGTAATATTATTATTATCTCTGCTGATCGTGAGAGCTTGTGATGGGCTAAGTTGGGACACCCCTGCAGGGTTATGATCTTTTGAAAGCCGTGCCCGCGGTTATGTGGCAGATTGGAATTTGTTAATGTCCGGTTGTAGAAAACTTGACAGAGGATCCAAAGTAAAACACACAACTGTGTGAGTAACCATGACTGTCTCTTTTCACTTTGAGAAGAGAACACGGTGGGGTTATGTATGACTCGTAGGTAGTTCAGGATCTTTAGCGATCATTACTAGTTTGCGACCATTTGCGTAGATGCTCATCTTATTCTTGTACTCGTAAGTTAGCCACCATATCTTGCTTAGCCGCTGCTGCAACCTCACCACTTAACCTCTTCCTACCCCTTTAAGCTTTGCTAGTCTTGTTACCCATAGTTATGGGATTGCTGAGACCTCGTGGCTCATAGATACTACAACAACAGTTGCAGGTGCAGGTTGCCGTTGACTTGACGTGAGAGTGTTGTTCTTTTGTTGGAGTTCTTTCTTCTTCTCCTTCGTCAGTCTTGGGCTAGGTTCCTGGTCGGCAGCCTGGGATAGCAGATGGATGTCGTTGTGCTTTTCAGGTTTGCATCCGTAGTCGGATGCCTTGAATTGATGTTGTTGTATTCATGTGACTTGTATGAATTGTTGTATCCCCCCCGCATGTATTTATGTAATGGTACGATGTAATGATATCCATCTTGCTAAGCGCCTGAGATGCGGTTATGCCCCAATCACATATGAGTCACGTGATCGGGATAGAATCGCATCTTGGGCCTGACAAGTTGGTATCAGAGCCTCGACCGACCATAGGAGCCCCCTTGATTGATCGTAGCTTGGCCGTTGTTTTGTCTAGCAGAAAACTTTTTAGGAGTCTAGTTATATCGGAGAGTAGGAATTCTTTTTACTCCTCTGCCCCTTCGTCGCTCTGGTGAGGAATCTTGACGTAGGTGTTTTGAAGTACTCCTCTTCCCCTTCAAATTTTTTGTAGGATCACGCGGTTAGTTTTCGTTCATGGCGTTGTCAGTTCTATCATCTGGTGCATCTCTCGTCGAGTCGTTGACCCTCCCCGTCTTTTGGTTCAATCATCGGTTCTTTCCAACCGATGTCCTTTTCACCATCCGATGTTGTCTTTCTTTTCCCACCCGCCCACCCTTTTTCTTCTCGAAGCCGGACTCCTTAATCGAGTATTCATCCTACTCGTGTGAAGTCTTTGTTATCTTTCATCAACGGTTTCAACTGGTGAATTCTCCTCTAGTTTTCCATTCTTCATCTCTTTTCTTTTCCGGTGGTTCCAACTCAATTGTATCGGGTGTTCTTCATATTATTTCCCTCTGCTCAAATGTTTTTCTTCTTGCTCGTTCACCTCTCGCTAATTAATTATTCCAGAGTGCCGAAATCCGAAGACATTCCAGGAGATTCGTCTGTGTTCTAATTAATTCGAGGTTGTCACCTCATTCGAGTCTGTGAATCGTTCCGGCGCGTCATTTCTCATTCAAATAATCCTTTTTCAACGGAGTTTTTCTCTTCGTTGGGCTCATAACCCACAGGTCTTTTCCCAGGATCTTACCTGACTCTTCTAAATTCCCGGGGTGTTCCGAAATTCTTTTCAAGTGTGACGTAAGAATGGATTCCATCAGTCATATGCCTTTTCCAAGTCACTTTCAAATTCCTTTCAATGTTGGTTCACCGTCCTCTTTTCATTCATCCGGAGTATCTCAATAATTTTCGTGGTATTTCTCGTCGTCATTTGAAGATCGAAGAAGAGTTTTACTCTAATTCTTGTCCGTTCCTCGAAGTTTCTTCGTTCAAGATCGTTGCTATCTCCTTAATTGTTCCGATCATCAAGACTTCTTTTCTTTAACCATCCAGAGCACTTCATGAATTCTTTCTTTTGTGTTCCTCCGAAGGCCATCATTTCAGAAGATTTATTCGTTCTCAGTTTTCAAATGTTCTTCATTGATGCCTCTTCGTTCGTCTCACATTCTTTCCGATGCTTTCCTCCAAGTAATCATTTAATCAGTTCGTGATCTCTTCGCTCTCTTATATCTAAATTCCCGAAGTGTTTATTCTTCCCGGTGATTCATTCTCTTGTATTCACTCAATTTTAATTCTTCCCGGTGGTTCGTTCTTTTCTTCACTCAGCTTCAATTCTTATGGTGGTTCGCTCAAGAATTCTTTTCCGGTGTCATTATATCAATCCATTCATTTTTTATTCCAATCCTACCGGTGTTTCAAGAACATTTTTGCAAGTTTGCAATATATCCCTCTTTAATCTTTTCAACGAGAATAAGTAGTATGCAAATCCATTGTTCATCAATTTAATTGATGGAGGAGAAGCATAACATAATTCTTATTCATTCTCGTCAAGTTGATTTATTCCTTCCTTCGGAGTTTATTCTTGATGAATAAATTCTATTTCCAAGTGCCTTAATCGTTTCTTCTCCAGAGTTCAAGTTTTTCGCGACTATCTCGTCGGAACCCCGTCTAAATCAACACAAGGCTTTATTCTTATTCTTGCATCCCTCACGTCTTTCATCATTCCTTTCGTTACCATAGTTCTTCATGGTGGTTATCATGATTTAATTCATTCTTCAAGTATTTATCAAATTATTTTGGATCAAGCGCAAGCATTCTTATTCTTGCCTCTCGAGTGCAAATAATTCTCCGTAATCGTTTGAATTGGAATTTTGCATTTCTTCCTTCACCTCATCTATTCAAATCTTTTTGTTGCGGCGGTATTTCACCTCAAGTGTTGGGATGATTTCCATAAGTCAACATCAAGTTTATTCTTTTGTTCTCGATTTTTCTCAACAACTCCGTTCAAGTCTTTCTCTTGAAGATCCTCTTTCAAATTCATTTGTGGTGTAAGTTGTTCTCCTCTTATCCGTTCTTTTCATTCCATTTTTTTTCAATTCTTTCCGAAGGCATTGTATTCTTTCAATTCATCTTCAACCGATGTCCTACTCCTTCCATTTTCAGCTGGAGTGCTGCCCGATTTCCATCGTGGAAATTCCTTTCTATCTCTTATTAACCGGAGTGGTTTCGAATTTATTCTTGCTCCTTCAGCTCTTGTTTCATGCCTTTCAACCTCCTTGATTCTCGTCGTATTCCTTCTTCTTGTTTAACGAAGCCCTTGCAACTTCGTTCATCTTCGTGCATACTTCCTTTCTAAGTGGCTCAACATCTCAAGGTTCTTTGGTTTCACTCTTTTGTCCTCGAAGAACTTTTTTCTTCCATTTTCTCTTCTGTCTTGTTCCTAAGATCTCGGGACGAGATCTCTTGTTGGTAGGGGAGTGTTGTGACACCCCGAGACCGATGCGCCAGGTGTCAGCCAGTTATTCGTCGTTGTTGCCATGTCATCTTGCTTGCGTGTTGCATTTTGCCATGTCATCGTGTGCATTGCATTATCATGTTTTCAAAACTTGCATCCGTCCGAGTCCGCCTATCCTCTCCGTTGTCCATTCTGAGCCCAGACACACTCCCACGCGCCCGCGGCACCTCCGGATATTTATTTTGTGAGTGGCCGGAAAGCGTTCTCGAAATGGGAAGAAACTTGGCGTGTGGTCTTATTATAACATAGGTAGATCGCCTGTCAAGTTTCGTCGCGTTCGGAGTTCGTTTGATAGCCCAACGGTTAACCGTGTTAACCACCGGAAGCCTTCTCTCTTTTGGCCCAGCACCCCTCTCCAACAGCCCGCTAGCCCATTCTAACCCCCTCCATGCTCTTGGTCGTTCGATCATGATCGCGTGGCCGAAAACCGCTCCTTATTTGGACACTCCTAGCTCCCTCTACCTATAAATATGTGTCCACCCCCGAAATTTGCGGATGAAACCCTAGCCCCGTCCTTCTCCGCGCGCCGGACATGTCCGCATCGCCGCCGGACATGTCCAGCCTCCACCTCACCCCAGCCAATTAGAGACTGCCACATCGCCCGCCGCCGGCCTCCTCTGTGCGCTCCGCTCCGCCGCCCCAGCTTCCCGCCGGCGCCGATCCCGTCTTGCCAGCTCGCTGGAGCTCGCCTGGCCGCCGGTGCCACCTCTGCCGCGCCGTTCCTCTGTTCGATCGGGAGGACCCGATCTGTTCTTCCCGTTGACCGCCCTGAGCCGCTGGACGTGTCCGTCCTCTTCTGGACATGTCCAACCCCGCTCCTCTGCCGAGTCACTTCCAGGTGGGCCCGTGCTCGCCCACTGATGGACATGTCCTTCGGGACCCGGACGTGTCCGCCCCGCCAGCCCCGAGGTAGTTTTTTTCACTAAGTCCCTGGATTTTATAAATCTGATGCATAATTTGTGATGTTGTAACTTTTTGTGTGCTTATCCAAATTGTGTGAATAATATGTCAAAATTATCGTGGTGGTGTGATCTTGATTTTGTTCCATTGTGGCATGCTTGTTTGACTTCATCTTGATGCCCTAATCATCGTTGCAAGAGTGCTGCTTGTTTAAAACTATTGTTAACTGTAATTTTATTAGCATGTTTGAGAGGTGATAACTTTGTCCATGTTGGTCCAAATGGAGTGTTTGATATGTCAAAATGTTCATTGTGAAGTGCTCTACATGATGGTTGCTGTAGCATGCTTGTTGGAGTTCATATTGCCATGTTTATCTCTGTTGCAAAAGTGCATGTGGCTGTTTAGTGCTGAAACTTGTTGTGAGATGCTGATTTGACTTGTTCATTGCTAATGGTGTGATTGTCTTCATGCCACATGTCAATATGTTTTAGAAGCTCAATCATATGGTCTTTGCTGTGGTGCAATCCACTTTCCATGATATGCCTTGAGGTGACTTAAAATAGCTTGTAAACATGCCATGCCAATGTTGTTGTTTTGTACTTAGTGAAAAAACCTGCTAAGTCCGAAGCTGTTAAACCTGATGCTATGTTTGCTTGATGCCTCACTCAAATCCATGCATGTTTTAGTATGACAAATGCTCATGTCTTGTTTTCAATGTTATGGTCTATCCATTCATGCCCTTATTTGCACATATGGCCTGCTGTAGCTTATTTATATCTTGCTCTCAAGTTGGTATAAATTTTACCTGTCAGATTTTTATGAGCATGATCAATTTGGTGAAGCTTGTTGTTATTGATCCATGCCTCCTATGGAGTTGTTCCAACGGAGTTGTTTGATGTATGCTATGTCTATTACATGTCCATGATCTTTATATACTTAGTAGAGTTGATATGCTTGTTGTTTTGTGCCTCCGAAGGCAGCATCGTGATGATGTTTTTGCCTTCCCAGATTTTGACTAAGTCTGGATAAATTTATTGCAACTTGCCATGCTTGTTTAATTGTGTTCCAGCAAGCTTTTGGGTGTGTTATAAGTTCATGCTTGTTGAGTATCATGTCTATTTCACATCCATGCTTCTTGTTACCTTGTTTGGGTGCCGTAGCATATATTTATCTTGCTCCCAAGTTGTTATGTCTGATTTTGGATAGCTTGTTGTTTATCTTGTTTCATGTGTATGTGTTGAACCGTTGCTCCATTTTGAGCGTGCTCTATATGAAACTTGTGTGGTTTTGCATGTAGAAGCATAATATGATGTTGTTTACATGTTTGGAGCGAGTTTGCTTGTTGTTTGGATGCATTTTGCATAATTGCCATGCTTGTCTTGTTTTGCTCATATCTTCTAGGCGTAGCTCCGAATTAAACAAACTTTATATGAAACTTGACTAGAATTTCGTGTAGATCATCATGGTACATGTTAACTTGATGTTTAAAAACTTGGGCTTAAGGTTTGTTCAGATCTGGACCAAATTCAAAATGTGCATATGAGGACTTACCGGAAATGCTATATGTTGTTTGTCGTGGAATTGTCACGGCAGATGTCCGGTTTAGAGGACTTAGGTGTGAGGCCATCACGTGGGTTAGCTTGAAGAGGTTAAAGCACACAAAGGACACAGAGGGTTTATACTAGTTCGGCCCCTTCGATGAAGGTAAAAGCCTACGTCTAGTTTGGTGTGGTATTGCTTGGGCGTCGATGAACAGGGAGCGAATCGCTTGCCCGTGTTTCGCGCTGTTGTTTCTTGTCCGTGAACCGTCACCGGGTCGTCCCTTTATATAGGAGGCGACGCCCAGTCCGGTTTACAGAGTACCGAGGCCGGCTCATAAACGTGTCCGCCTCGGTCTCTACTCTTCCTATCTTACATCCCAAGTTACACGATATGACGGTTTACAAACCGTAGGCCTTACACATGGGCCCTAAACCTCTATGGGTTGTAACCTTTGTACATATTCTACTGGGCTTGTAATAATACAACTATGTCAGTGTAATCCGGATCTTCCTGGCCGGTTTATACCTGCTAGTAATATCCCTGACATTAGACCCCAGATTGATTTGAACTTTGTTCATGTCAGTCCTCTAAGTCTTGCATAAATCTCTTTCTGCAATTTATCTGCTTCATAAACCGGCCATGATGTCATCCCCTGGAATCGCCTTAATCCGTTATGACATCATCTCCGCATTTAATATTCGCCTTTGTCTGTTACCTTTATTAAATGTCGCACCGAGAATCGAGGCGACAACGCAATCTTTATCCAATCTCTGGCCTCCTCGATTCCCGCGCTTACCGTTTTCACCTCTTTGGCTTATAAATACCGATGGGACATGCCTTCTTTTCCCCTTCTGCCTTCCTCTTCCTCCATCTCCGTCGCTCGAAACTCCGCCGCCGCTCTTCGAGCTCATCGTCATCCTCGAGCCAAGGCCGCTGCATCACCTTGAACATTATCAGAGCACTTCGCCGCCGCCCTCTACTTCGTCAGGTACTCCTTCTTCTTCCCTGTAGATCTCAATCTAGGGTTTTCTTCCGTAGCTCCGCCATTAGACTTTGAAGCTTTTGTTGTTCATCCCCGTAGGCCAACCTTACTGTAGATTCAAATCTTATGTAGATTCAATCTGAATACATGTGCTCCTGCTCCGTCCTCGCGTCTTTTAGTTCTTCTTGTTTATCAGTTTAGATTTGATCTGTAGAGAACCTCCGCGACCTTCCCTGTATATGACTTGTGTTTATTCCATCTTTTCCTTGTGCCTTAGATCCATATTTACCTCAACTTTCTGTGAAACCTGTTTCTTCCTATTATAGATCTGTAACTCAACTCACCGGTTTAATCAATCATATGCTTTCTTCGACGGTTTAGACATAAACTTGTATCTTGTAATTTCTGCCTTTTCTGTCATCATGAAACGGTAGCTGCCTCACTCTTATATGCTTCCGGATTAGTAACACCATTAGTCCCTTGTGTAAACCGACAATTAGGTCCATAACTTTATACAATGCTCCGGCTTATGTTTTAGCAATTGGTAAACCGGATTCTGCACTGTAATTTTCAGCATTTCCTCACTCAAGATGACAGCCAAGCAGTTCGTCGCTTGCAACTGGGTCCCTTCCCGCATTACTGAGGATGATTTAACGAATGCTGCTTCAATCGGCATTCTGGGTCCTAAGGAGGTTCTGCACTGGCGGGCCCCAGGAGATGAGTATCCACCTACTCCTAGGAAGGAGAGGTCATTGTTTTCTTTGATCACCTGGCCCGGGGTTTTAGCCCTCCCGGCTCAAAATTCTTCCGGGATGTGTTAGCCGCTTTTCAGCTCCATCCTCAAGACGTAGGTTCAAATTCTATGTCAAATATCTGCAATTTTCAAGTCTTCTCAGAAGCATATCTTCAAGAAGAACCATCAGTGGATCTGTTCCGAGACTTTTTTCATTTAAACCGGCGAATGGAGTTTACTGACGGGCCGCATCAAGAGTTGGGTGGCGTCAGTATCCAAAAGAGAAAAGATGTGAGCTTCCCTCATGCTGCCCTTCACAGCCACCCCAAGGAATGGAACCAAACATGGTTCTATTGTAAACACACTTCGCCCGAAGGAGAAAACCCACTGCCGGGTTACCGCGCGTATCGCCTACCAACGGATCATCCCTTGCCGCAGCGCCTCAGCGCCCCGGATTGTGCCCGGTTTGCTCCTCAACTTTCTAAGCTCAGGGCCTTTGTAGCCAACGGCCTAACCGGAGTAGACTTTGTCCACTACTGGCTTGCCTGGAGCATTCTTCCACAGAGCCGGCGCTCAGGCTGATGTGTGAGTACACTGGTAAACGGATGATCCTCAGCGTCATATTGATATAGTACTTCCTGAGAAAGAAGTCACTGAATCTGCGAAGAAAATGTTAAATGTCTCTTTGGAGGAGTGCAGCCGGACCGGTTTAGCTCCTTTCTGCGAAACCAATAAACCGCCAGCGGTAAGTCCTTCCCGATATTTTCCTGTTTGTTTTAACCCGGCCATATCAATTGTCTTGTATTTATTTCCTATCTTCTGCACAGGCCAATGATCCCTTCTGGAAAAGGAAAACTCAAGATAAACCGGCCAAGCAACCATGCCGGAAAACTTATGCTATTAAGAAAAAGAAGGTTGTTGCTACCTCTGGTTCACATCCTGAGGAGGATGATCCAGATTCGGAGGTACGAATTAAACCTTATATGCCTTACTTTCCCTTTATCTAAATTTATGTTAACAGTGCCTTTCCACAGGATCTGGCGGAAGGAAGTAAAGCGGCGGGAGTTGAGGTAATTTCTCTCTCTTCTAACTCAGAACCGCTGCCCCCCAAAATCCGCCGGGTGTCCCGAAAATATCCCTTTTCTCATCCTTACGCTCAATTGGATCCCAACTTTCTTTTGAAGAAACAGCAGCATGAAGCACGCCGGACCACGCGCCATAGTGGCCATGTGGTGGAGTCATCCGGAATACCTCTCACGCCGGATCGCAGGCGCCGCTCCGAGGTTTTACTTTCTCCAACTCTCCTTCATCCAAAAGCCGGCCTAATACGCAAACCGCTTAAACCGTCAGATCCTAACTATCAGGAGGCTCCTTTGTCCTCTTCCGGCGAGTCAACTGCTACGCAGGTCCCCATGCTGAAGACCGTGCCTGGGTAAGTCCTTCTTTCAAACATCCGGTTTACCTTCATGTTTTTAACTTAATGATTGTCATTGCTCCTTTGAAATTTACCACAAAGCCGAAGCCTAGAAAGAAGGCGAAAGCAAATAAAGCGGCTGCTGAAACCACTATCGCTGAACCGGCTGATGACCCTGAAGCGGCTATCCTTCCAAAAGATATCCCTGAAGCTCAGTTAGATGATCCTATTCCTATGGATCATGACGATGTCGCTGCTCCAGGAGGCGACAATCTGGAAAGTGCGGCTGATCTGGCAAGCCCTGCCCGGGTTAGCCCTCCTCGAGCTAGCCCGGCTCCTGTCAGCCCGGCGCCTACTGCTGTCCCTCTGCAACCAACTACCGCTTCATCCGCGGACGTTGAGATAACCGGGTTAGGTTTCACTGCCCCCACTGAGCCTGTCATCTTGTCCAGGCATACTTCCAAGGAGGAAAAACTTCAACAAGACAAAGGCAAGTGGAGCATAGACTTATCCAGTTATGCCGAGTTGAGTGCCCAGGAACTTCATTCCGGGTATCTGAACCGGCTCTTTACCAGCCGCGAGTATGAAGCCGGGTTGGTTAACATGATGAAGGATAAATACGAGGTAATTTCCTTTCCTTTTACTTGTCTCTGTTTTGTGTTCTTGCAATCATGTCTTCAGGCCATAGTAGCCCCCAAGTGCCGGTTTAGCTTCATTGTAGGTGAACCGGGACTTCCAGTGTATCTGAAAATGAACTTACATTAGCCCCCAAGTGCCAGGGGTATAACTTGATTTATGCGCTTGGGACTTGTCTGAAATTCTCTTTTGGTACTTCAATTGCACATTATCCCCCAAGTGTCAAGTGGATAACTTGTTATATGCTTGAGACTTGATTGACTTGTCTTTCTAATCCATTTGATTTCCTTGTAGGCTGACTTGACCCGGAGGGCTTCGGAGGTAATTGAACTTCGGAATAGGTTGGCTGTTAATGAAACTGCTTCCGCCAAAGCCAAGGAAGAGCTTGTGCTTACCTTAACCAACATGGAAAAATTGAAAAAGGACTTTGAAGCGGAGCGGTCCACATGGGAGGTGCAGAGGAATGCTCTTGAGAAAAGGGCAAAAGATGCTGAAGCTGCGCTTAATCCGGTTACACAGGAACTGACCGGCTTAAGACAGCAAATAGAACTCATGACTTCTGCTATCTTCGGTGAGTACTCATCTATGTATATTTTTCATCCTTGCTATCCTTCTTCCACTCCGGTTTAACTCCGCAAACGTTTACAGGGAGGCGTATTACTCATCTTGGAGATGATGTCCGGAAGAAGCTCAAAGCATCTTATACCCTGGTGGAGCAGCTTTACTTCGGCGCTCAAAGGGTTATTAGTGCTATGTCTCACAACAAGCCGGCACCAACTACCATCGAATCCACATTGGAGAAGCTATCCGTCCTGCCTGTACGTTTGGCAGAAGTGAAGAAATCTGTTGCACGGGCCAGTTCTCTTATGGTGCTGACTCGGGCCAAAGCATGGGTTCCAGACTTTGATCCTGCTGAGGCTATGAACGGATATCCCAGCAATAAAGAGGATGGATCCACCTTCTCTGCCGAAGACCTCCGTGCCTTAACCAAAGAGATGCGCCCACACGCCAGCAAACTTGCCGATGAAGCGGATTTGACAAGGTATCATCCGGCCGATGACTTAGAAAATGAGCGGGTAGAGCGGCCGGTTTACGACACCGAGAATCTGATCCCACCAGTGCGTGGCCATACTTTCTCTCCAGATATTGATCCGTCAGATCTTATTAATGAGGAAAAGTACTTCCGTGCCCTCTCCAAGATTGATTGGCGCACTCCTAATTTCCAGCCACTACCTGAAGATGAAGAATATCCGGAACAAGCCGATCCTCAGCCTTCACAGCATGAAGAGGAATCATAAACCGTCCGGTTTAATTTGTAGCTGCTGAACATTTTTTGCAAAAACTTTAATCCATTTGGGCCTGCAGGTGCCTTGTAATAGGATAGCTGAAACATTGTCTTTGTCCCAATATGGATGTCACAGCTTGACTTGGCGTCTGCCAATTTAATCTTTGTTTTGCCATGGTTGATCCGTCTATGTTTATCTGTGCCTGCATAAACGATGCTAAAAAGATGTCCTGGCGGTTTACCACCGGACCTATTACACTGCTCCAATAGATATATATATCAAAGGAATGTCTGTTTTTATACCAAAGATACCTCATACCTTTTGATTAAGTGTGCCTGACGTTTTTAATCCGGTAGGCAGAATTGAAAGCAGAGATGCTAATGAGGCTCTTGGCTCTCTTGGCGTTTGCCTGATGACTGATCCGGATTATAATGAACGCCGGTTTAATTTATGCTGGTGTTCATGACCCAGACTTTTAACTTTGCAGATATATGGTCAACTTTGTCGTTTCCCAATCCCGGATCAATAGACTTGGTTAAAAAAAACTTGTAAAATCATATAAACAAAGCATTTTTGGCAAATAAAACCATGTAGTCGAGGCTTTTTACGAGCTGCCAGGCTCCAAATCGAGGCTTTTTGCGAGCTGCCAGGCTCCAGGCTTTTTGTGAGCGGCCTTTAAGCTCTAGGTATTTTTTTTAAGAGCGGCCTTTAAGCTCTTGGCTTTTTGCGAGCTGCCAGGCTCCATATTTGACGCATCAAAGGTGTCGGTTTAGGAGGCTTCTGATTCGAATACGGTCAGTAAACCAGACCAATGGAGTTAAGCTAGGATTCGAATACGATCATGTAGCCCCTAGTGGCTTTGGCGTTGCGCCGATCAAGAGGGTACCGACAGCTATGTTCTCTTTGGTTTGAATACGACCTATGTTTGAACAGGAAGCCCCTAATGACCTTGAGAGGTTTTTAACGACCCTGATTCGAATACGATCCAAGTCGGACCCAAAAGGGGTTAAGCTATGATTCGAATACGATCAAGAAGCCCCCTAGTGAGTTTGGCTATGTTCTCTTTGGTTCGAATACGACCTATGTTTGAACAGGAAGCCCCCAAGTTACCATAGGTGCAGGGTACCTATATGGGAGTTGTGCTTTGCGGCAAACCCTCTTTGGTCCCTTAATAAATAATTGTCCTGCATATCAAAATATACAGATCAAAGCAATTTGTTTTCTTGATGAAAATGATATATATCAAGAAAAATAAATTTTAGATGGATATCACCTGAGCGAATTCCCATATGACACTTCTATTCGAAGAAGATGGCTGATCCCCGGTTTACCGAGGGCGCCGGTTATTTATTAATCATAATATGTACAGGATACATAAAGCTGAGTCAATGGCTCAAGTGTAGTAAGGTCACATAAGAGCGATGTTCCACAGCCTCTTCGTCTCTTCCTCTGCTGTACGTGAGTCTTTATGTTCTCGAACGTCCACCAGGTAGTATGAATCGTTGTGTAGGTTCTTGCTGATCACAAAGGGTCCTTCCCAAGGTGGGGTTAACTTGTGCATATATGTCTGGTCTTGGATGAGCTGGAGCACCAGGTCCCCCTCCTGGAACGTCCTGGTCTTAACCCGGCGGCTGTGATATGGGCGCAGGTCTTGTTTATAAATTGTTGATCGTGCTGCTGCTGTGTCCTGTTCCTCATCCAGCCGGTCTAAGCTGTCTTGACTCGCTTGCTCATTGGCCGCTTCAACATAGGCTGCCACCCGTGGTGAGTCGTGTCGGATGTCACTAGGGAGAACTGCTTCAGCACCATATACCATGAAGAAAGGCGTATAACCTGTAGACCTGTTAGGTGTAGTGTTGATGCTCCAGAGGACAGAAGGTAACTCCTCAACCCAGCAACCTGGTGTTCTTTGCAAAGGAACCATAAGCCGGGGCTTGATGCCTCTCAAGATCTCTTGGTTGGCCCTCTCAGCTTGGCCATTGGACTGAGGGTGAGTTACTAAAGACACATCCAGGCGAATATGTTCCCTTTGGCAAAACTCTTCCATCTCTCCTTTAGATAGGTTGGTGCCATTATCAGTAATGATGTTGTGTGGAAAGCCAAACCGGAAAATTACCTTTTTGATGAATTTAACCGCTGTTGCCGCATCACACTTACTGACAGGCTCTGCCTCAATCCACTTTGTAAACTTGTCCACTGCTACCAACAGATGGGTTTTCTAATCTTGGGATCTCTTAAAGGGTCCAACCATATCAAGCCCCCAAGTCGCAAACGGCCAAGTAATTGGGATCATCCGTAGCTCCTGCGCCGGAACATGAGCACGCCGTGAAAATTTCTGACAAGCATCGCATCTCCGGACTAGATCCTCCGCATCAGCATGAGCGGTTAACCAGTAGAACCCATGATGAAAGGCCTTGGCTACCAATGACTTTGAGCCGGCGTGATGACCACAATCTCCTTCGTGTATTTCTTGAAGAATATCACAACCTTCTCCCAATGATACACATCGCTGGAATGCCCCAGAAACGCTGCGGTGATGAAGTTCTCCATTGACGATGGTCATGGATTTGGATCGCCGGATTATCTGCCTAGCCTCAACCTCATCATCTGGCAACTCTCCTCGGCTCAGGTATGCCAGGTAAGGGAGTGTCCAATCCGGAATAACATGAAGTGTTGCAACTAGCTGTGCTTCCGGATCAGGAACAACCAAATCCTCCTCCGATGGTATCTGTACTGATGGACTTGTAATTCATCCAAGAAGGTATTTGGTGGAACCGGTTTACGCTGAGAGCCTAGACGGCTTAATGCATCGGCCGCTTCATTTTTTCGCCGGTCTATGTGATCCACCTGATATCCTTTGAAATATCCTGCAACCGCCTCAACTCCTCGCCTGTAAGCTGCCATGAGCAGATCTTTAGAGTCCCACTTGCCAGACACCTGTTGTGCTACTAGATCTGAATCACCAAAGCACATGACCCGGCTCAAGTTCATCTCCTTATCCATCCGTAGGTCGTGAAGGAGAGCTTCATATTCAGCAGCGTTGTTACTGCAAGGGAACATTAGTCGGAGGACATAACAAAACTTGTCACCTCGTGGGGAAGTTAACACGACTCCAGCCCCGAGCCCTCTAATTGCCTTGAACCGTCAAAGTGAATAGTCCAGTATGTATGATCCGGCTTCTCCTCTGGTGCTTGCAATTCTGTCCAATCATTGATGAAATCTACCAGTGCTTGGGATTTGATAGCAGTACGGGGTACATACTTCAATCCGTGTGGGCTAAGCTCAATGGCCCACTTTGCCACTCTGCCAGTGGCTTCTCTATTCTGGATTATATCCCCCAACGGAACGGAGCTCACAACAGTTATTGGGTGGCCCTGGAAGTAGTGCTTCAGCTTCCGGTTTGCCATGAACAGGCCGTACACCAACTTCTGCCAGTGCGGATACCTTTGCTTTGACTCAATGAGAACCTCACTGATGTAGTAAACCGAGCGCTGAACCGGATATTCCTTGCCTGCTTCCTTGCGTTCCACCACAATTGCCACGCTAACTGCACGGGCATTAGCGGCCACGTATAACAGAAGTGGTTCGTTGTCAAGAGGAGCAGCAAGAACTGGCGGTTCTGCTAATTGCCGCTTCAAATCCTCAAACGCACCGTTTGCAGCATCGCTCCATATAAACCGGTCCGTCTTTTTCAACATCTGATAAAGTGGGATCACCTTTTCTCCCAAACGGCTGATGAATCGGCTCAATGCTGTAATCCGGCCTGCTATGCGCTGGACATCATTGATACAAGCCGGTTTAGTCAAGGATGTGATCGCCTTGATCTTCTCCGGATTGGCCTCTATTCCTCTGTTTGATACTAAGAATCCAAGGAGCTTGCCTGCCGGAACACCAAAAACGCACTTCTCCGGATTAAGCATCATTTTATAAACCCGGAGGTTGTCAAAGGTTTCCTTTAGGTCCTCTATCAGCGTCTCCTCCTTCCTTGACTTCACCACAATGTCATCAACATAGGCATGGACATTTTTTCCGGTCTGCCCTTTGAGACAGTTCTGCACGCAACGCTGGTAAGTTGCTTGGGCACTCTTGAGCCCAAAGGGCATAGATACATAGAAGAAGGCTCCAAAGGGAGTTATGAAAGATGTCTTCTCTTGGTCCTTAACTGCCATCTTGATTTGATGATACCCTGAATATGCATCCAAAGAACTTAGCCGCTCACATCCTGCCGTAGCATTAATAATCTGATCAATACGGGGGAGAGCAAAAGGATCAGTTGGACAAGCCTTGTTTAGGTTTGTGTAATCCACACACATCCTCCACGTTCCATTTTTCTTTAACACCAGTACCGGATTAGCCAACCACTCCGGATGGAATACCTCAACTATGAATCCTGCGGCCAAAAGCCTGGCCACTTCTTCTCCTATAGCCTTGCGCCTCGCCTCATTGAAGCGGCGCAAATACTGTTTGACCGGTTTAAACTTCGGATCAATATTAAGACTATGCTCAGCGAGTTCCCTCGGTATACCTGGCATGTCAGAAGGTTTCCAGCAAAGATATCCCGGTTCTCACGGATGAACTCGATGAGCGCGCTTTCCTATTTGGGGTCTAGGTTAGCGCTGATAGTGAACTGTTTGGAAGAATCGCCTGGAACAAAGTCAACATGCTTGGTTTCCTCCACCAATTTAAACTTCAACGCCGGATCATGCTCTGTAGTTGGCTTTTTTAATGGGGACATATCTGTCGGATCAACGTTGTCTTTGTAGAACTTCAACTCCTCCGTAGCACACACTGCCTCCGCATAGGCTGCGTCTCCTTCCTCGCATTCCAATACGATCTTGCGACTTCCGTGAACGATGATGGTTCCCTTGTGACCCGGCATCTTGAGCTGTAGATAAACATAGCACGGTCTAGCCATGAACTTGGCATAAACCGGTCTCCCAAACAGAGCATGATATGGGCTCCTGATCTTTACGACCTCAAAGGTCACTGTCTCTGACCTAGAATCCTGCTCATCCCCAAAGGTGACTTCCAGATCAGTTTTCCCAACTGGGTAAGCCGATTTACCTGGCACCACTCCATGGAATACTGTGTTTGACTGTCTCAGCTTCTTATTTGTCAACCCCATACGCCGGAAAGTCTGTAGGATCGAAAGTATGTCTAGAGGGGGGGTGATTAGACTACTTGTAAATATAAAAATTCTGCCTTTTGACAAAGAACAGTTTTTGGCAGATTCACAATTATGATCAAGTCAAGCATCACCCTACACATGCAATTCTAGAGTATAGGCAGCGGAAAGTAAATTGCACATGTAGTAAAGAGAGGTGGAGAAGAGCAAACGCAATTTTAGAGACGCGGTGATTTTTCTCGTGGTTCCGATAGGTGGTGCTATCGTACATCCACGTTGATGGAGACTTCAACCCACGGAGGGTAACGGCTGCGCGAGTCCACGGAGGGCTCCACCCACGAAGGGTCCACGAAGAAGCAACCTTGTCTATTCCATCATGGCCTACGCCCACGGAGGGCTAGCCTTACTCGGGGTAGATCTTCACGAAGTAGGCGATCTCCTTGCCCTTACAAACTTCTTGGTTCAACTCCACATCTCGATGATGGAGGCTCCCAAGCGACACCTAACAAATCTAGGAGGCACCACCCTCCAAAAGGTAATAGATGTTGTAGATGATGATGAACTCCTTGCTCTTGTGCTTCAAATGATAATCTCCCCAACACTCAACTCTCCTCACTGATTTGGCTGTGGTGGAAGAAAGGATTGAGTGGAAAGCAACTTGGGAAGGTTAGAGATCAAGCTTCATATGGTGGGAGTGGAGCGACTTGATCTCAACACAAAGGTAGGTAGTTCTCTTCTCAGAAATGTAAGGTAGGAGTGGTAGTTCTTTCTGATGGCTCTCTCCACGAATGAAGAGGGGGTGGAGGGGTATAAATAGCCTCCACACAAAATCCAACCGTTACACACATTTGAGCAAACTCGGTGGGACCGAAGTGGACAACTCGGTGAGACCGAAAGTTCAAATAATGTGAACGTTGGGGTTTTCGGTGGGACCGAAAATACAATCTCGGTTAGTCCGATTCGTGCAATGACAAGAGCATACCAGTTTCGGTGGGACCGACTTCATCATCTCGGTGACACCGATTTGATGACAGAAGGTTACAGAAGCTTGGCAACTCATGTTTCGGTGAAACCGATTTCAGAATCGGAATATCCGAGTTTTCTAGGGTTTGGCTTATGGCTGAGGTGGTTCGTCTCGGTGTGACTGAGTTTGGAATATCGGTGGGACCGAGATTACTTATGAGTGTATATGGCAGTGAAAGTTGCTGATAGTTTAGGAGATGTATCACTAAGCACTTGAGCAACCAGATCATCATCATAACCTCATCCCCTTTTAATAGTATTGGCTTTTCCTATGGACTCAATGTGATCTTGGATCACTAAACCAAAAATGGAGTCTTGAGCTTTTGCCACTGCTTGCCTTAGCATTTTGAGGGGTCCACTTCTTCAGTCCTTGCCATACCCATATCACTGAACTTTCTGAAATGATTCTCAAGTAACTATTAGTTCAATGATATATATGTTGTTATTAATTGCCAAAACCACCCGGGGATTAGTTGCACTTTCAATCTCCCCCTTTTTGGTAATTGATGACAACATATAGATCAAAGCTTCGACAAAGGATATAATCAATGAATAATATCGTCGCTTTGAGAAGTATGTGATAAGCAAGAGCTCCCCCTAAATTTGTGCATTATTTAAGATTTGCGTTTGAATGCAAATGCACAATCGATTAGGATTATGGGTCACTCTTCCATGTCACATACATCTTGGTGGAGCGCACAAAATGATAAGAATGAACAGCATGCACCCAATCACCAAGACATGAGTAAATAGTCATACAAGATAGGAATGGCATATGATAAGCATTAAGCACACATTAAAGCATAGTATGACCAAGCACTCATTAAGGTAGCAAGTATCAAGCACACTGACTGTCTCGAAAACCAAAAGTATCTCAAAGAAACCGCAAAAGAACGAAAGAGCAAAAGCGCAAAGACAACAGCACTCTCTCTCTCGAAGCCCTATGATCTATACAATTTCTCCCCCTTTGGCAACAAGTTACCAAAAAGTTCGAAAAAGCATAGAGTTAAACGTCACTGTGGGCTCTGCTGGCGGCTCCCGTCTGGGTTGATGTCGGAGTGGATATGACAGCATCGGCGAAGACTTCAGCTGATGTCTGTGCTGGAGGAGTGGACACTGGAGCTGTAGTAACTGCTGGAACTGTGGGAGGTGCTGAAGCTGTAGTCCTGGTGTCAGTCACTGGAATAGCAGCTGATCGGGATCCTTTGGGAACCGGAGCAGTCTGTCGATGAGAATCCTGGACTAAGTCATCCTGCATAAGCTCTGCCTTGTTCTGCTTTGCTTCCTCAATGTCTGCCTCAAGCTTGTTGACGGTCACTTGTATTTCAGTCAGCTTCACGTCCAGAGCGTGTATCTTCTTGTCAACAATCCTCTCTAAGCTCTCCTGAGACTGTTCAATGCTGGCCAGGCATTGATCAATCCTTTGAGTAGCTTCAAGAATTTGTTCTCCGAAACTCTTTGGTTTAGCTGCTGCTGCTGCTGCTGCTTCCTTGTCAGCTTTGGCTTTCTTAGCAGCTTCGATCTTGGCTTGACCTTCAACAGATGTCGGATCCTCCTCATCCATCACAACAACATTGTCTTCATGCTCTGGCTGCAGCGATAAATGTTTTCTATCCAACAAGAATTTGCCCGTGCCAAACTTGGCATTGATAAGCATCTGAATCTGCGGGGCAAATCCACATGACCTTTTCTGGTCAGCTGCAGTCCTCTTAATGGTCTCTACCATTAAGTCCATCACCTTGAAAGGTACTTTCTCATCAAGTATATGCAGCATGTTGATAGAATATCCTCTGATCATGCGATGATCTCCAGACTTGGGCATCAAGGTATGCCTCAAAATGGTATTAGTGGTAGGTAAGCCTGCCTGGAGATGGTAGACTGAGCCGAGCTTCCAAATTTCCAAATCCGCTGCTGGAATCTCTTTGTACATGTTCTTCATGGATTCATGATTCTTCTTTGGAATCCCATAAACATCAATATCATCTTCTCGTTGCACTGGAGCATTCAGAATTTCTGCCCATTCTTCAACAGAAGAGGAGAACCTTTGACCTTCAGTCATCCACGTGATCTTTCCATCAGGATAGAAGTGAGCTGTGGCATAAAATTGCATTATCATCTCATCGTTCCAACTGGTCAATTTCTGACCTACAAAATCTGCAACGCCACATGCAGTGAAACTTTCATGCACATGTGGAAAGAAATCTCTGTGCTCTTTGCTGTCAATGTACTCCCAGTCAACATATCTGGTGTCTGCGACTATGGGCTTCTTGTCCATCAGCACGGTCTCATAGAAGTCCTGCTGCTCTCTGGTATGAAATCTGGGATCTACAGCAGTTCTTCTCCTCACGGCATATGGGTCAGTTTGTCTCCATAGCCTGAGACCTCTATCTTTCCTTGCTTTCATATCCTCAGCTTGAGGATGAGCATCATTATGAAGTGGCAGTTTTGGACGAAGTTTCAGCAACACTTGTCCTTCATCGTCAGACTCAGCTGGTGGCACATCATCCTTGTTCTTTTCAGACGCTGGAATGTTTCTGATGGTCCTCTTGGGCTTGGCAGCAGGCTTTGCTGGAGCTGCCTTAGCTTGAGCAGATTTCTTGGGCTTTGATGTGGCTCCGGCCTTAATGGCATCACCCATGAGCTTCTGCTTCTCAGGAGGAGGCTGGGGTGCTTCCTCATCCTCATCCTCTACTGCTGCATCTGCATGAGAATCAGTATACACTACCCTTTTTCTCTTGGAGGTTTTCTTCACTTTGCTTGCAGCTGCCTCTCCCAAATTCAGCTTCTTAGCAACAGTTGACTGCTTGACTTTGCTGGTGCCCTTCTTAGATTGCTGACCTTGTTGCTCTTTGGCAACAACCTTCCTCTTAGGCTTGGAGGTCACTTCTTCCTCAACAACAAAGTCTGAATCCTCATCATCGGAATTCTTCTCCTTTCTAGCTCTGGTGGCTGCAGGAGGCATGCCACTTGGTGTACTCCTCTCACCATCATCAAATGGGCTACTAGCATCAGGACTAGTGTCTGCCTCTGGAATGTCTGCAATGGGTGTCTCTGACCTGTTCTGACTGTCACTGGCATCTGACATGGCTGACAACCTGTGAATGGATAAGGTATAGGCAGAGAAGAAGAGTCATCACAAACTGCAGAAATTTTTGCAAAAAAATGAGTTCAAATTCTAGTTTTAGGTTTTCACAGAAGACATTTCGGTCAGACCGAGTTTAAGTTTCGGTGAATCCGAAGTGTTAAACAGGAGCTTAGCACACCACTTTCGGTTAGACCGAAGTGGGTTTCGGTCCTGCCGAAAACACTAGGTTTCACGGAAACTACATTTCGGTCACACCGATTTTGCACAACTCGGTTAGACCGAAGGGTGCAGTGCAATGGCCATAGGCCAAATCGGTCATACCGAAATTTTAAAGTCGGTCTCACCGAGATGTGTTCAGTGGAAACCTAACCCTAAAAATTTTACTCGAATCTAGTCCAAACGAACCAATCTGGTGTACAGGAGAATTTCAATCGTGGCAAGATACTAGGCAATCCAAACGTGCATTGAATCGGAGATGGGAGCACGAGTGGGATCAAAACTCACCCTAACTTGGTGGAGTTTCTCTACGGCGGCAACGGCGCGGAGGAGATGTCCGTTGACGGCGATGGAGACCTGCGGCGAGGGCGCACAGGCGACGACGGCGACGATCCGGAGACCAAGGCGACGGCAGCAGGGGATGTGGGGGCGAAACGTTTGAAGGAGGAATCAACGCGCGCGGCCCTTGGAATATATACCCCTTTCCTGTCGGTGGGACCGAGTTGAAAAACTCGGTGGCACCGAGATGGATAACTGCTAGGCAGTTATGCACTTCGGTCACGCCGAGAATCACAATTCGATTTCACCGAGATGAAAACCTAGATCAGTCTAAGTGCTTTCGGTTCGACCGAGTTTGAGTGAGTTGGTCTGACCGAAATCAATTAGAAGGTTTTGGAGATTAGCCCTAGACGGATCGGTGGCTCCGAGTGCTCCTCACCCGGAGGGTCCGAAAATGACTTGTTCAAAGTTTGTGATGTAAGCATGAATAGAATTTGAGACAAGAAAGCATAGATAGCTAGGGGAGGTACTTAGGCATTCTTGTCCATCCATTTGGTCAGAAGAAAATCAAAACGACCAAAACAACAAATGGATGTCCTCGAATGGATAAAATCATGCATCCAACATGCTCACACAATAAGATAGCAAATGAAATATGTGTCAAACATGCACAACCAAAACTCTAGCAATTAACACACAATTTGTCGATGACTAGGTCATCTTTATATGAGTATATTGACTTAGGAGCCAAATGAGAACATTTGATCATAGGTCATACTCATCGTTTAAGCACAAGTGGGGTTACCACTTTTACATAAAGCATTGATGTGTTCACATCATTTGAAGATGCTTTAGCTCAATTTTTTAGAGCAAAGCTCCCCCTAGATGTGAGAACCCCTTTTAAAGGGTCAAACTAACCTTGGGTTGTCGTAGAAGACTTCATGTAGATGTTGAAGATGTGGATGCTCAATGTTGATGGAGATCATCAAGAGTTGGGAGCTATCCTTTGGATTCGGGCACTTTCAATACCTACATGGGTTAGTCCCACAAGGAACAAACGAGGATATCCATGGACATAGATTGAAGTTCACAAAAGATGATGTCCATGAAAGCAATGATTACCTTGTCCCTTGACTTACCAACAAGAGGGTTTGTGACTCCATGAACTAGTGCATGATGTGGAAGTTGATTGCACAAGTTATTTGCCAAAATGAATGTGAGTGAAGTATGTTGGCGGAGTCACCCTCAAGAACCTTCTAGTTCTTCTTCTTCGGGATCCACATCATCTTGATGGGAATCCTTGGGGTTGTAGTTGAGCTTGACGAAGTAGAACTTGACGTTTCCTTGGGAACCCACTTGACCATGGCTTGAGGTGCTTCAACAAATGCATCAATCTCCTCTTGAAGCTTGTCCTTGGCTTTTAGCTTGTGGTCTTGTGGTGGAAGGTCATCTTGAGCTTGTTCCACATTGGAAGAAGTAGGATCATACTTCTCCTTTTGAGAAACAAACTTTGGAGTAGGATATTGACCTTCTTCCCACTCAACACCTTCGGCGTTGAACTTTCGCTCAAAACCAATTCCTTGATTCTTCCGGTGCCTTCCTTGCTTGCGAACAATTTCCTCAAAGTTCTTGCTTCCGGCAAGACTCTTGTAGACACCTTTCTCTATGATCCCTTTCAATAAACTATTCTCTTGCTCAAGTGTAACTTGGCTTGAAACATTGTTAGTGGAATCAAGAGAACTACTAGAAGCAACAACATTGGATTTAGCATGGTTATTGTTACTACTAGAGGAAGAATTTTTCTTATGCTTGTCATGCTTAGTCTTAATGGGTGGCAAGAAATTAGACAAGAGAAGTCGTTTGGCAAGATATGAAGAACTCTTCTTTCGAAGATCGTCATTGATTGCTTTTAGAAACTCATGTTCTTGCTCTAGAGTGAGGTTCTCGAAGCGTAGCTTCTCATGAGATCTTAGGAGCTCTCTATGATCTTCTTGAGTTGTTTCATGAGCTAACTTAAGAGTGTTTAGTTCTTTAGTTAGACGCTCAATCTCCTTCATAGCATTGTCATTCGACTCTTCTTGGCTATAAAGACTACTAGCATGTTCATCGTTACTAGGCTCACTGGATTTATCATGCAAGAGCTCATCTTCACCAAGCAAGTCATCCTCATCACTATTGAAGTCAATGAATTCAGGGTGTGATACCTTGGGGCCTTTAGCCATGAAGCATCTTCCAATTCCCTCATTTGGTGAATCAAATAAGTCGTAGGAGTTGGAGTTGGAGGATACGAGAGCAAGACCGGCAACACCTTCATCTTGACTGTAGTCGGAGTCGGAGTGATAGCTTCCATCGGATTGATTGTCGGAGTCGGAGCCGGAGACCCATTCACCTACATGAGCTTGATGTTTTCTTCTTGTGTAGCTCCTTGATGACTTGTCTTTCCTCTCCGAATCCTTGCTTCTCCGAGAGGGTCTTCGTTCGTAACGATCATCTCTACTCCTTCTCTCTTTCCGAGGTGACTCATCTCTTGAACTTCTTCTTCTTGGAGATTCTTCTCTTCTCTTGTGGGGAGCCGTACACTCATTTGAGTAGTGTCCGGGTCTTCCACAATTGTAGCAGTTTCGATCACGACTAGAAGATCTCTTTTCATCATATGATCTAGACTTTGAGCTTCTCTCTTTGCCTCTATTCTTGTAGAATTTGTTGAAGTTCTTAACCATTAGGCTTATCTCTTCATTGGAAACTAACTTGTCACTTGAGGTTGTCGGAGCATCACTTGTAGCTTTGTAAGCATCACTCGACTTGTTGTGAAGCTCTTCCTTATCCTTAAGTGTCATCTCATGAGCAACAATTCTTCCAATGACTTCGGTTGGTTTGAGAGTCTTGTAGTTTGGCATCATTTGGATCAAAGTGCACACGGTGTCATACTTTCCATCCAAAGCTCTGAGAATCTTCTTGATGATGAATCGGTCGGTCATTTCTTCGCTTCCTAAGCCGGCAATCTCATTTGTGATGAGAGCAAGCCTAGAGTACATTTCAGTGACTCCTTCACCATCCTTCATCTTGAACTTGTCAAGTTGACCTTGAAGAATATCTAGCTTTGATTCCTTCACAGACTCGGTACCTTCGTGCATTTCAACCAAAGTATCCCAAATCTCTTTTGCATTTTCAAGACGGCTGATTTTGTTGAACTCCTCGGGACACAAGGCATTGAAGAGAATGTCACAAGCTTGAGCATTGTTTTGCAACATCCGCAATTCTTCCGGTGTAGCTTCGCGATCCAGAACTTTTCCTTCCTCGAAGAATTCACCTTGCATACCAACACAAATAATGCCCCATGCGGCTGGGTTATGACCAAGAATATGCATTTTCATTTTATGCTTCCAACTAGCAAAATTTGTACCATAAAAGTAAGGACCTCTATGAAAATTACCCTCACTAGACGCCATACTCTCCTAGGTTGTGAAACCAAGCTTATGGAGTCCAATGCAATGGAAACCAAAACAATGGAGACCAAAGCTCTGATACCACTTGTAGGATCGAAAGTATGTCTAGAGGGGGGGTGATTAGACTACTTGTAAATATAAAAATTCTGCCTTTTGACAAAGAACAGTTTTTGGCAGATTCACAATTATGATCAAGTCAAGCATCACCCTACACATGCAATTCTAGAGTATAGGCAGCAGAAAGTAAATTGCACATGTAGTAAAGAGAGGTGGAGAAGAGCAAACGCAATTTTGGAGACGCGGTGATTTTTCCCGTGGTTCCGATAGGTGGTGCTATCGTACATCCACGTTGATGGAGACTTCAACCCACGGAGGGTAACGGCTGCGCGAGTCCACGGAGGGCTTGAAAGTGCAATCTTGCCTTTAATTATATTTTGATAAATGATGACAACATGCATATATGGGACTAATCATGTTTATCAAGTATATCTCAGGATTATGTCTCAATGTGTGCGTGGATCATGAATACAGACAAATCTACATTGCTCAAGAACGGACATAAAAGACGATAGCTTCTAGCTTGATTTTCAGGTTGATTCTGAGTATAGGGATCCCGCACTATTAAGAGGGGATCAATGGATATTGTGAAAGACTTGCTCAAAACATACAAAGTATCCTCCCACACTATCTCTACTCTATCCATATCAAGTATAATATTCTGTGCACCTAGAAGTATTGTAACTAAACCTATGTGTCCAGTTTCCTCCGGACGACCGGCACTCTCCGGACGTCCGGACCTTCACAGCCTACCGGACGACCGGTATTTTCCGGACGTCCGGTCACTCAGCGCCTAACGGACGACCGGCCTCCTCCGGATGTCCGGTATTCCTCAACAGAAGCTTTACAGCGGTTTTCCAGTCTCCTCCGGACGACCGGTCCTTCAGCGCCTAACGGACGTCCGGTACACTCCGGACGTCCGGCACCTTGTCACAGAAAGAATTAGCGGACGTCCGGCACACTCCGGACGACCGGCACTTCTTTACAGAAAGAATTAGCGGATGTCCGGAATCTTCCGGACGTCCGGTCACCTGTACACACAGCAGTCTACGTGGCCCGGTCTAGTAAACTGTCAGGCTCCGGACGTCCGGCCTCCGTCGGACGTCCGGTACTAACTATGCCACCGGACGTCCGGTAATGACCGGATGTCCGACATATGCTGTACGTTTTTCTGTACAACGGTCACCTCTCTCCTCTATGACTATATATAGCCCCTTCTTCCACAAGAGAGGTTGACCATTCACTTTGAGCTTACTCAAGAACACATTCGCACTCTCTCTCACCTTGATACACCAAATCTTAGATCCCAAAAGGATTTGAAGACATTTGTGAGAAGTTGTCCAATCAAGTGATAGATCCACTCCCTCCTCTTCTTTGCACCAAAGGAATTTGTGATTTGAGCAAGTCTTGAGCTTTACTTCATTGTTCTTGTTACTCTTGGAGGTTGGAGACTCCTAGGCGGTAGGAGTCTTTCGTGAGGAATCAAACTCTGTGATTACCCCCGGAAAAGTTTGTAAGGGTTTGGAGGCCACCTAAAGGCTTACCACTAGTGGTTGGGAATCGCCTTCGTGGTGATATCTCAAAGAGAGAATAGGGTGAGCCTTCGTGGCGTTGGTGTGCCTTCGTGGTAGCACCCACCTCTCTAAACGGTGACGTAGCTTCCCTCCAAGGAAGTGAACATCGGCATACATCCTCGTCTCTCAAAGTTTCGGTTATTCCTAACCTAAACTTTCTACTTGTGGTTACTTGTTATTTAAGTTATTGCTTGTATCTCATTGTGTTACTTTACCTACCTAACCGTGTAGCTTGCTTAACTTGTTAAGCATCTTACTTGCAATTGTTAGGCTCACTTTCATATTTAGTATCATTGCCTAATAATTGCTAAGTAACAATTAAAATTTAGAATTGTACCTATTCACCCCCCCCTCTAGGTCCATCTCGATCCTTTCAATTGGTATCAGAGCCTCGTGATCTATTCTTGTGGCTTAACCGCCCTAGAGCGAGATGAACCCCGATGGGACTCCCCTTGTTGTAGATCCAAAAGATCAGGTCTCGACTTCTTCGGGAGTCAAGACCTTCACCTCTGAGGATCTAGAACGGGCCCTTGCTAAGCAAAAGGAGGAGCATGATGCTTCTCTTGAGGCCTTGGTCAAAATAAGGTTAGCCGCACTAACCACAGATTCCACGATACCCCCTAGTCCGGGTGGTGTGGGTTCGAGGCAAACTGCGCCTAGTCCTTCTCTTGATCAACAACCTCCTAATAGTGATCACTCTAATGTTCCATGGCTATATGCAAAACCTAAAGATGAAAAACCAAAGTATAAGCATGGGGGTGAACCTCCCGTGCTTGATAAAAAGGCTGACTTTTCTATGTGGAGAGTTGCTATGCAGGATCATCTTAGGTTCGCAAACGATGAGATGATGGCCATCTTGGAGGATGGGTACAACCCTGTTGATCCAAAGAACCTCACTCCAAGAGAAACATATGACAAGCATCTCAATGACACTACAATCATGTTGTTAAGGAAAGGGATGAGTGAAAAGCAAACGAGACCTTTCATACACATCACCAGTGCCAAGGATTTGTGGGATTGCATTGTGAGATCAAAAACCGGAACCTCCTCCCTCCGGCTTGCACAATATGAGATTGCCAAAGGTCAATTGCAAAACTTCTGTATGGAGAAAGGTGAAACCCCCAACCAGCTCAACGAGCGTCTGATGACGCTTACCTCTGACATAGAGTCCTGTGACTGTGACAAGACACAAGATGGATTCAACTTGACAAAGCGGTTTCTTGTGGACAAGTTGCTACATGCTCTTGCCCCGTATCACCATCAAATGGTGTGGGACATAAAGCAACACCATGGATTCAAAGAAATGACTCCAGATGACATCATATCCACCTTTCAACTATTTGAAGAATCCAAGGCAAATGCTACAAGACATCTTGCCATGCATGGAAATTCATCTTCCGGAAACAACTTAGCCTTGAAGGCTAAACAAGTGTGTGAAGAAGAAGAAAGTGAGGATGAAGATGATGAAAGTGATGAAAGTGACTCTGAAGAGGGACCCTCATATGAAGACATTGCTCTCTTTGTGAAGAAGTTCAGCGCAGGAAAATTCAAAGGGAGATTTCAAAAGAAGAAGGTCCGAAGTTGCTACAACTGTGACGAGACGGATCACTTCTCCAATGAGTGCCCATATGAGAAGAGAGAAGATAAGCCCAGATTCCCCAAGAACTTTGTAAAGAAGAAATTGCCAAACCCTGTGAACTCCAAGCTTAAGAAGAAAGATGGAAGGGCTATGATTGCCCAAGAAGAATCCGATCCCGATGATGTTGGAGGTGTTGCCGGTGTTGCTCAAGATTCTCAAAGCACCTTGAGACTAGTCAACAAAAGTGGTGAGGTTGTCACCTACAACTACATGAAAGACTACAAGGGCAACGCACACAAGTGTTTGATGGCCAACGCCATTGTTGAGGACCATGAGCAACAAACCTCTTCAGACAAAGTGAAGGTAACCTCTCGTTCGGAACCTCCTCTTTTCTCTCCACCTACTCTTAATGATGCGGAGGATAATCATGAGGATAATGATGAAAATGATCCTATGTATGTTAAACTAGAAAAATTCATGTGTTCCCTCAAAGGAAAGAAACTCACTATGTTTCGTATGCTTATGGAGATGGTGGGTAAGCACACCGTCACCATTAAGGAACTCGAAACCCTCGTCACCGAGGAAAAGGAAAAATACGAAATCCTTGAGCGGAAAGTCCTATATGAGGAAGCAAAAAATGATGAACTGTGCATAAAAATTGGTACAAATCTTGATGAATATGCCAAGAAACTTGGTTCCTTGGAAAAGGATGAAAGCTCCTTCAAGGAGTTGACGAATGATAAGAGCAAACTTGTGAGGTCTCATGCTACTCTCTCTAAGGAGTGTGAGCTTCTATCTATGTCTCTTAAGACTAAGGAAGAAGAGCTCACCCTTCTTACAAAGAGCTTTGAGACGCTCAAAGCTACTTATCTTGACACTCTAGCCAAGGCGTACTCCTCTCCTGTTATAAATGTTGATGCCTATACTACTAACGCAAGTTATGATCTAGCATCTATTTGTGAGGAAAATCGATTTCTAAAAGCACAGCTCAAGAAAGGACTCATGACTTGTGCTCAAGGACAACAGAACCTTAATGAAGTATTGAGTCATCACAATGAAGTTTTCGCAAAGGAAGGGCTTGGGTACGACCCAAGCACAAGCAAGACAAAGACCTCCACTCAAAAGTGCACCACTCCTCTCAAGGAGACGTTTGTACGCGAAGGACAGAGGAAGAAAGGAGACAGTCAAGTCAACAAGATTATGAGTGGAAAGGCCACTAGGGACCAACCCACTCCCATCAAACCTAAGGGTTTCATGCCTCCATCCTATGTACTTCGTAAAACAAAGGATGGAGAGGTTTATGCAAAATTTGTTGGCCACCATAATGCATTTCGGTTCTATGCTATTTGGGTTCCTAAGACCTTTGTGACTAATGTGAGAGGTCCCATTGCAAAATGGGTGCCTCTAACCAAGTAATGAATTGTGTGTATGTTGCCTTCTCCGGTGGAGTCAAATGGGTGATCGATAGTGGATGCACCAACCATATGACCGGAGACGGAACATTGCTCTACGATTTTATGGAAGCCATCAAACCATTTATGAGCATCGTGTTCGGTGGAGGAACAAAAGGACAGGTACTTGGATTGGGTAAGGTGGCTATCACAAATGACATGTCACTTGCAAATGTCATGCTTGTCCAATCCCTAAAATATCATTTACTTTCCGTTCGTCAATTGGCTTCTGTTGGTTATGATACACTGTTTGGACTAACGGATGTGAAAGTCTTTAAGAGAGATACTCTTGAAGTGGCCTTTGTTGGAAAGTTGGATGGCAACCTTTACACGGTTGATTTCTCGAAAGAGAGCACCTTCCATGCAACTTGTCTAATGGCCAAAGCCGACAAGGGATGGCTATGGCATCGCCGGCTAGCCCATGTCGGTATGAGAAATCTTCAAGACCTCTTAAAGGGGAATCACATCCTTGGACTAACTAATATTTCTTTTGAGAAAGATCGTGTGTGTAGTGCATGCATAGCCGGGAAGCAACACCAATCGAAACACCCACCCAAGAATATTGTATCTACATCAAGGCCTCTGGAGCTCCTTCATGTGGATCTCTTTGGGCCTCCTTCATGGGATAGTCTTGGTGGGAAAAAGTATGGTCTTGTCATTGTCGATGATTACTCAAGATACACATGGGTGTTCTTCCTCAAATCCAAAGACGAGACGAAGTTCACCTTCATTGATTTTGCCAAACAAGCTCAACGCAAATTTGACAAAGAAATCTTGGCAATAAGAAGTGACAATGGCTCCGAGTTCAAAAATTACACCTTGGAAGAGTTTCTCAGTGACGAGGGGATTGAGCATCAATACTCCGCCCCCTACACTCCTCAACAAAATGGTGTGGCTGAAAGAAAGAACCGTACCCTTGTGGAGATGGCAAGGTCAATGTTGGATGAGTACAAGTCACCACATAGCTTTTGGGCTGAGGCCGTCAACACTGCATGCCATGCCCCAAACCGTCTTTTCCTCCGCAAAATCTTGGAAAAGACCCCATATGAGCTCCTAACCGGAAACAAACCAAATGTCAAGTACTTCCGTGTGTTCGGATGTAAGTGTTTCTTACTCAACAAGAAAGAAAGATTAGGAAAATTTCAATCCAAAACTATTGAGGGTATATTTGTTGGTTATGGATCAAACTCCCACGCCTATAGGGTCTACAACAAATCCAATGGATGTGTTGTAGAAACTTGTGACGTGGTGTTTGATGAATTTAATGGCTCTCATGGAGAGCAAGTTGATCTAAGTGATGCAGGTGATGAAGATTCCTCTCAAGATATCTTGAACATGGGTGTTGGTGCTCTTCTTCCAATGGAACAAGAACCTCATGATGATATGGAAAACGACGCACGACTTCCTATATATCCAACCAATACAACACCCACACCACCACAAGATCAAAATCCTCAACAAATGCCCAGAACTCAAGCACCTGATGATGATCAAGTCCTTCACCATGATCATCCTCAACCAGACCAAGAGCAAGAAAGTGCAATCAGGGATGATGAACCTCAACAAAGGCAACATGAAGAAGAAGATGATGAACCTCAACAAATGCAACACGAAGAAGAAGATCTTCCACCTCACATCAATGATCCATATGTTGAGGACGTGGATGATGGACATGAAGTTGAACCTCGTGAAACTCTCACCTCCATCATGCCTCGTGTGGCCGGGCGTGTTGATGTTGACAAAATTCTCACTGGCATATCCGAAGGTAGGGTCACTCGTAAACAATTGACAAACTTCTGTGCTCACTTCTCGTTTGTGTCTAGTATTGAGCCAGTCAAGGTACAAGACGCATTAATGGACAACGATTGGCTCGTGGCAATGCAAGAAGAGTTGAACAGTTTTGAACGCAACCAAGTATGGTCTCTGGTGGAGAGACCAACTACAGAACACAATGTCATTGGAACAAAATGGATTTTCAAGAACAAGCAAGATGAGAATGGTGTCATCATCCGCAACAAGGCAAGGTTAGTGGCACAAGGGTACTCACAAGTCGAAGGTTTGGACTTTGGTGAGACCTTTGCTCCCGTTGCCCGTCTCGAATCTATTCGCATCTTACTTGCTTATGCTGCTTTCAATGGATTTACATTACATTAAATGGATGTGAAGAGTGCTTTTCTTAACGGTCCTCTACAAGAAGAAGTATATGTATCACAACCACCTGGGTTCGTTGATCCCGATCACAAAAACTATGTGTACAAACTTCATAAGGCCTTATATGGCCTTAAACAAGCACCTCGTGCTTGGTATGATCATCTTAAGAAGTTTCTACTCGATGATGGTTTTGTGAGAGGGGTGATCGATCCCACTCTTTTTACTAAGAGACACAAGGGTGATTTGATATTATGCCAAATCTATGTAGACGACATAATTTTTGGTTCTCCTAACATTCATTTATGCAAGAAGTTTGCGGCTTCAATGACCAAGAATTTTGAAATGTCGCTCAATGCGGATTTGAAATTCTTCCTCGGATTTCAAATTCAACAATTTCAAGAAGGAATCTTCTTGTCTCAAGCAAAATACCTCAAGGACATCCTAGCAAAGTTTGGCATGTCTGATGCTAGTCCATGTAAGACACCCATGCCAACCACAATTGCCCTCACTGAAGACACAAACGGTATCCCTTTTGACCCATCTATTTATCGCTCTATGATTGGTTCATTGCTTTATCTTTGTGCATCTAGACCAGACATCATGTTTAGTGTATGCATGTGTGCTAGATTTCAAGCTTCCCCTAGGGAAAGCCATCATAAAGCGGTTGAGCATATTCTTAGATACCTTGTTCACACCCCAAAGTTGGGTCTATGGTACCCCAAGGATGCTAAGTTTGAGCTTATTGGGTACACTGATGCTGATTGGGCTGGTGACAAAGTGGACCGCAAGTCTACCTCCGGTGCATGTCAATTTCTTGGACGCTCATTGGTAAGTTGGTCCTCCAAGAAACAAAATTGTATAGCCCTTTCCAGCTGTGAAGCAGAATACATTGCAGCTGCCAGTTGTGGAACTCAATTACTATGGATGAGGCAGACTTTGAAGGATTACGGAATCACCTATCGACATGTGCCTCTTCTATGTGATAATGAAAGTGCAATCAACATTGCTGAAAATCCCAAAGATCATCTTCGCACCAAGCACATTGACATTAGGTATCATTTCTTGAGAGATCATGTGGAAAAGGGTGACATTGATGTTGCCCACATTGGTACAGAAATGCAACTTGCAGACATCTTCACGAAGCCATTGGATGAAGCTAGGTTTTGTCGACTTAGGCGTGAACTTGGTATCTTGGAGCTTGACAATATTATGTGAAATCTAGTACCCATTCATGCATAAACTTAATATCTCGTCTTGATGTAGGCATATATTTAGGGGGAGACACTCAACTCATGAGCACTCTACTTCCTATACAATGCATAAAAAGAACAAACACTCTCAAAGCTTACCATATCATGTGGTGCTTTAATATGATGGAGTTGTGACTATGCACCCAAGTCAACATTCTTGAGGTCTCATATCACATATGCTCAAACATGGTGACATTAACCACCACTCGTAGAGTAACCATAGTAACCAAGCAAGTTATTTTATCGTCTCCGAGATTCATGCAAGCATCATCCATCATCTCCCTACAAAAAAATGCCCCAAGCCATCCATCATCTCTGACCCTCCGGTCGTCCGGTACTTTCCGGACGTCCGGTCTTTCGAGAGCGTCCGGTCGTCCGGTACGTTCCGGAAGTCCGACAAAACCCTTCTGTCAATCCTATACCGGACGTCCGGTACTGTCGGATTTCCGCTAATTATACTAGGACCGGACGTCCGGAAACCGCCGGTCGTCCGGTATATCCCTGGCCCATATATAAGGCGGGCCGCGTGGGGAGGGGCAGTTTAACCCTAAAATCTTATCCCCCGTCCCTATCTCCTGGCCGCCGCCGCTGGATCTCATCGCCTGGGCGCCGCCGCTGGACCTCCTCGTCTGGTCCCCATCGCCGCTGGAATATTTTTGGCCGCCGCCTGGAGGGGGCCCTCGTCTGTCCACGCCGGGCTGGTCGCCTGGTTCCCTCGCCGGCCTCTCTCCGTCTCGCATCTTCACTCCAAGGTTTCCCCCTCTTCTTCCCCTCCTCTCATCCCTCGGGCTTGCCCTCGATCTATGAGAGTAGTGTGGTGATTGTGGGTCCTTTTTCCTTATTCTAGGTCGGAATGCCGAAGGTCAAACACTCCGCACGCAAGGAGGCCACCAGTGGGATTGCTCGCCCCTCTCGTCGTGGTGGCTCCGATGACTCACAAGAACATGCTCGGGCTAAGAAGCGCGTCGCTCCGCCTCGCAGCCCCACAAGCGACTCCTCATCGCAGGAATCAGATTTTGAGGATGAACTCGCAGCTATGGAGAGGGAGGATCTTGGCTCTTCCCACACTGCTGCACCCAAGCCCGGAACTCGGCGACCCACGTCTAAGCCACCTCCTCCACCAGTTCAGCCTCAAGGTGATGCTCGTCACATCTCCCTTGAGCCTCCTCTCTCTCACGGTCGAAAGATTAAGCGATTCAACACCATTCCCATCGCATCATATCTTACTCTTCGCCGTGATGTAGACCAATTTACGGTTGCGAGCGACTCCACGGATGATCGTTTTCGCACCAATGTCCAGGCAGACATTTTCACCACTGTCATTTTACCTAAAGGTCTGTCCTTACATTTGTGCATTGATCTTGAGCACATTCGTTCTCATCCGGAGAAGTATCCGGGAGCCATTGAGCTCACTGAGACTTCGGGTCTCGCTGCTCCTTTTTCCTTTCAGCATGATTTTAATAATGCTGCGATCCATCAATTTTATGCCACATGTCATTTTCACCCCAACAACACTGTCACTTGGATGACCTCCGACACAGTGCTTACAGCCTCATACACTCAATTTGTGGCTGCTCTGGGCTTTCCTGATAGTGGGTTCAAAATACACAAAGATGATCCCCACCATAAGCCCAAAGGCATAAATGTTTGCATGGATCTCCTCAAACCCATCGCTGAAATGACTAAGGAGGAGAAAGAAAAAGATCTCAACCAAGTGTCAATTTGGCGCTCTCCCTTTTACATCATTTTTCAGTGTGTCATTCGCACCGTCTATCCTAAAATGGGAGACAAAGGGTCGTGCAATAGCTATTGCATCGACCTAATGCATCGTCTCTACACGGCACCTAAAGGAAAGATCAATGTTCCGCACTTTCTGTGGCATGAGATCCGTCTTGCTTCCTTCCAATTCAAGCGAGCCTTTCCTCATGCCCCCTATCTTCAGGCCTTTATTGAGAGTGTGGCTCCTTTTCCCATTGTCCGCACTCATTTACATGAGCAGTGGGTCATTCCATCTCACATGGCAGATGACTGGGTGAGGCCCTCCTCCTCCACTCATCCTCGTCGCACTGCTGCTCATTTTCCTCCCACCACTCATACCGGGTCTTCATCCCTTGGACGCATTGCTCGCTTTCTTGGGAAAGCTCACTCTGCCATGATGAAGGCCATCACCTTTCAGTGTTCCCAGAACCACGATGTCGTCACTCGCATGGTCACTTCCAAGAATGCTCTGAAGGCTCGTCTGAGAGAATCCGGAGTATACGATGTGAGTGATGATGAACGACTTCCGGACGTTCCGCCTTCTGACTTTGGCTTCCCCTCGGGTCCTGAGTGGTCTGAATTTCTTGACGAGGCTGGTGGCAGTGGTACTCACGATGATGATGATGATGATGCTTTCTGATGGTCTGACACCTTTTGGGTAGTAGCTGCCAAAGGGGGGGTAGGCATTTCACTAAGAACTTATCTATTTATGTAATGATGTGAGATTTGTATCAAACCTATGATGTGAACCTGTTATGATGAACTCTGTGTTAAAACCTTATCTATTATGTGATGCATATCATGGATATGAGGTTTATGTATGGTTTATGTATGATATCTCGTGTATAAGTTTCCTATGAAATCTGTGAAAGAGATTGTCATGATATCATATTTAGTGGGAGCTCCTCTCCTCTTGTTTATTATTGTTCATGCACCTATTGAGGGGGAGCTCTATAACATCATTTCGATACTTGAAAACCTTTAATACAATTCTTTGAGAAATGCATGCATGTTGTCATCAACTACCAAAAAGGGGGAGATTGAAAGTGCAATCTTGCCTTTAATTATATTTTGATAAATGATGACAACATGCATATATGGGACTAATCATGTTTATCAAGTATATCTCAGGATTATGTCTCAATGTGTGCGTGGATCATGAATACAGACAAATCTACATTGCTCAAGAACGGACATAAAAGACGATAGCTTCTAGCTTGATTTTCAGGTTGATTCTGAGTATAGGGATCCCGCACTATTAAGAGGGGATCAATGGATATTGTGAAAGACTTGCTCAAAACATACAAAGTATCCTCCCACACTGTCTCTACTCTATCCATATCAAGTATAATATTCTGTGCACCTAGAAGTATTGTAACTAAACCTATGTGTCCAGTTTCCTCCGGACGACCGGCACTCTCCGGACGTCCGGACCTTCACAGCCTACCGGATGACCGGTATTTTCCGGACGTCCGGTCACTCAGCGCCTAACGGACGACCGGCCTCCTCCGGATGTCCGGTATTCCTCAACAGAAGCTTTACAGCGGTTTTCCGGTCTCCTCCGGACGACCGGTCCTTCAGCGCCTAACGGACGTCCGGTACACTCCGGACGTCCGGCACCTTGTCACAGAAAGAATTAGCGGACGTCCGGCACACTCCGGACGACCGGCACTTCTTTACAGAAAGAATTAGCGGATGTTCGGAATCTTCCGGACGTCCGGTCACCTGTACACACAGCAGTCTACGTGGCCCGGTCTGGTAAACTGTCAGGCTCCGGACGTCCGGCCTCCGTCGGACGTCCGGTACTAACTATGCCACCGGACGTCCGGTAATGACCGGATGTCCGACATATGCTGTACGTTTTTCTGTACAACGGTCACCTCTCTCCTCTATGACTATATATAGCCCCTTCTTCCACAAGAGAGGTTGACCATTCACTTTGAGCTTACTCAAGAACACATTCGCACTCACTCTCACCTTGATACACCAAATCTTAGATCCAAAAGGATTTGAAGACATTTGTGAGAAGTTGTCCAATCAAGTGATAGATCCACTCCCTCCTCTTCTTTGCACCAAAGGAATTTGTGATTTGAGCAAGTCTTGAGCTTTACTTCATTGTTCTTGTTACTCTTGGAGGTTGGAGACTCCTAGGCGGTAGGAGTCTTTCGTGAGGAATCAAACTCTGTGATTACCCCCGGAAAAGTTTGTAAGGGTTTGGAGGCCACCTAAAGGCTTACCACTAGTGGTTGGGAATCGCCTTCGTGGTGATATCTCAAAGAGAGAATAGGGTGAGCCTTCGTGGCGTTGGTGTGCCTTCGTGGTAGCACCCACCTCTCTAAACGGTGACGTAGCTTCCCTCCAAGGAAGTGAACATCGGCATACATCCTCGTCTCTCAAAGTTTCGGTTATTCCTAACCTAAACTTTCTACTTGTGGTTACTTGTTATTTAAGTTATTGCTTGTATCTCATTGTGTTACTTTACCTACCTAACCGTGTAGCTTGCTTAACTTGTTAAGCATCTTACTTGCAATTGTTAGGCTCACTTTCATATTTAGTATCATTGCCTAATAATTGCTAAGTAACAATTAAAATTTAGAATTGTACCTATTCACCCCCCCCCCCTCTAGGTCCATCTCGATCCTTTCAATTGGTATCAGAGCCTCGTGATCTATTCTTGTGGCTTAACCGCCCTAGAGCGAGATGAACCCCGATGGGACTCCCCTTGTTGTAGATCCAAAAGATCAGGTCTCGACTTCTTCGGGAGTCAAGACCTTCACCTCTGAGGATCTAGAACGGGCCCTTGCTAAGCAAAAGGAGGAGCATGATGCTTCTCTTGAGGCCTTGGTCAAAATAAGGTTAGCCGCACTAACCACAGATTCCACGATACCCCCTAGTCCGGGTGGTGTGGGTTCGAGGCAAACTGCGCCTAGTCCTTCTCTTGATCAACAACCTCCTAATAGTGATCACTCTAATGTTCCATGGCTATATGCAAAACCTAAAGATGAAAAACCAAAGTATAAGCATGGGGGTGAACCTCCCGTGCTTGATAAAAAGGCTGACTTTTCTATGTGGAGAGTTGCTATGCAGGATCATCTTAGGTTCGCAAACGATGAGATGATGGCCATCTTGGAGGATGGGTACAACCCTGTTGATCCAAAGAACCTCACTCCAAGAGAAACATATGACAAGCATCTCAATGACACTACAATCATGTTGTTAAGGAAAGGGATGAGTGAAAAGCAAACGAGACCTTTCATACACATCACCAGTGCCAAGGATTTGTGGGATTGCATTGTGAGATCAAAAACCGGAACCTCCTCCCTCCGGCTTGCACAATATGAGATTGCCAAAGGTCAATTGCAAAACTTCTGTATGGAGAAAGGTGAAACCCCCAACCAGCTCAACGAGCGTCTGATGACGCTTACCTCTGACATAGAGTCCTGTGACTGTGACAAGACACAAGATGGATTCAACTTGACAAAGCGGTTTCTTGTGGACAAGTTGCTACATGCTCTTGCCCCGTATCACCATCAAATGGTGTGGGACATAAAGCAACACCATGGATTCAAAGAAATGACTCCAGATGACATCATATCCACCTTTCAACTATTTGAAGAATCCAAGGCAAATGCTACAAGACATCTTGCCATGCATGGAAATTCATCTTCCGGAAACAACTTAGCCTTGAAGGCTAAACAAGTGTGTGAAGAAGAAGAAAGTGAGGATGAAGATGATGAAAGTGATGAAAGTGACTCTGAAGAGGGACCCTCATATGAAGACATTGCTCTCTTTGTGAAGAAGTTCAGCGCAGGAAAATTCAAAGGGAGATTTCAAAAGAAGAAGGTCCGAAGTTGCTACAACTGTGACGAGACGGATCACTTCTCCAATGAGTGCCCATATGAGAAGAGAGAAGATAAGCCCAGATTCCCCAAGAACTTTGTAAAGAAGAAATTGCCAAACCCTGTGAACTCCAAGCTTAAGAAGAAAGATGGAAGGGCTATGATTGCCCAAGAAGAATCCGATCCCGATGATGTTGGAGGTGTTGCCGGTGTTGCTCAAGATTCTCAAAGCACCTTGAGACTAGTCAACAAAAGTGGTGAGGTTGTCACCTACAACTACATGAAAGACTACAAGGGCAACGCACACAAGTGTTTGATGGCCAACGCCATTGTTGAGGACCATGAGCAACAAACCTCTTCAGACAAAGTGAAGGTAACCTCTCGTTCGGAACCTCCTCTTTTCTCTCCACCTACTCTTAATGATGCGGAGGATAATCATGAGGATAATGATGAAAATGATCCTATGTATGCTAAACTAGAAAAATTCATGTGTTCCCTCAAAGGAAAGAAACTCACTATGTTTCGTATGCTTATGGAGATGGTGGGTAAGCACACCGTCACCATTAAGGAACTCGAAACCCTCGTCACCGAGGAAAAGGAAAAATACGAAATCCTTGAGCGGAAAGTCCTATATGAGGAAGCAAAAAATGATGAACTGTGCATAAAAATTGGTACAAATCTTGATGAATATGCCAAGAAACTTGGTTCCTTGGAAAAGGATGAAAGCTCCTTGTGGTTACTTGTTATTTAAGTTATTGCTTGTATCTCATTGTGTTACTTTACCTACCTAACCGTGTAGCTTGCTTAACTTGTTAAGCATCTTACTTGCAATTGTTAGGCTCACTTTCATATTTAGTATCATTGCCTAATAATTGCTAAGTAACAATTAAAATTTAGAATTGTACCTATTCACCCCCCCCCCCCTCTAGGTCCATCTCGATCCTTTCAGGGCTCCACCCACGAAGGGTCCACGAAGAAGCAACCTTGTCTATTCCATCATGGCCTACGCCCACGGAGGGCTAGCCTTACTCGGGGTAGATCTTCACGAAGTAGGCGATCTCCTTGCCCTTACAAACTTCTTGGTTCAACTCCACATCTCGATGATGGAGGCTCCCAAGCGACACCTAACCAATCTAGGAGGCACCACCCTCCAAAAGGTAATAGATGTTGTAGATGATGATGAACTCCTTGCTCTTGTGCTTCAAATGATAATCTCCCCAACACTCAACTCTCCTCACTGATTTGGCTGTGGTGGAAGAAAGGATTGAGTGGAAAGCAACTTGGGAAGGTTAGAGATCAAGCTTCATATGGTGGGAGTGGAGCGACTTGATCTCAACACAAGGGTAGGTAGTTCTCTTCTCAGAAATGTAAGGTAGGAGTGGTAGTTCTTTCTGATGGCTCTCTCCACGAATGAAGAGGGGGTGGAGGGGTATAAATAGCCTCCACACAAAATCCAACCCTTACACACATTTGAGCAAACTCGGTGGGACCGAAGTGGACAACTCGGTGAGACCGAAAGTTCAAATAATGTGAACGTTGGGGTTTTTGGTGGGACCGAAAATACAATCTCGGTTAGTCCGATTCGTGCAATGACAAGAGCATACCAGTTTCGGTGGGACCGACTTCATCATCTCGGTGACACCGATTTGATGACAGAAGGTTACAGAAGCTTGGCAACTCATGTTTCGGTGAAACTAATTTCAGAATCGGAATATCCGAGTTTTCTAGGGTTTGGCTTATGGCTGAGGTGGTTCATCTCGGTGTGACTGAGTTTGGAATATCGGTGGGACCGAGATTACTTATGAGTGTATATGGCAGTGAAAGTTGCTGATAGTTTAGGAGATGTATCACTAAGCACTTGAGAAACCAGATCATCATCATAACCTCATCCCCTTTTAATAGTATTGGCTTTTCCTATGGACTCAATGTGATCTTGGATCACTAAACCAAAAATGGAGTCTTGAGCTTTTGCCACTGCTTGCCTTAGCATTTTGAGGGGTCCACTTCTTCAGTCCTTGCCATACCCATATCACTGAACTTTCTGAAATGATTCTCAAGTAACTATTAGTTCAATGATATATATGTTGTTATTAATTGCCAAAACCACCCGGGGATTAGTTACACTTTCAAAGTCTCATAGTATAAGATGTTGATACTGCTGCCGCCGTCCATGAATACCTTTGTGAACTTGTAGCCACCCACCTGTGGTGTCACCACTTGGGCCAACTGGCCCGGATTATTAATCTGTGGCGGGTGATCCTCTCTGCTCCACACAATAGGTTGTTCCGACCAACGTAGAAAACGTGGCGTCGCCGGTTCAACTGCGCGTACTGCCCGTTTCAGAACCTTTTGATCTCGTTTGCATAAAATTGTGGTGAAAACAAGATATTGTCCACTACTTAGCTCCTTCGAATTACTCTGATATCCGGATTGCTGCTGCTGTTGACGCTGCTGATTGCCTTGGTTATTATAACCACCCTGACCATGCTGCTGGTTCTGTTGATGCTGACCGTTGCTGTTGTTGCTGGGATAGTTATTGTTACCGCCATGATATCCTGATCCGGAACCATTACCCTGGTAACCCGGACCCTGAAAACTGGAACTCGAGCCGCCGACGGGGGGTCCGTGGTTATATCTGGCTTGTCTCATGGCCTCTACCATTATCCAGCAGTCCTTCCATAAATGTTTAGACGGGTTTCCTTTTGTGCTGTGTTTAGGGCAAGGCGCGTTTAACTGTTGATCTAGATTGAAGAATTGCCCTTCGCCGCGAGGAGGTGGTTTACCTTTGCGGCACTGCCCGTTTGCCTGAACGTTGGTATTGGCCACAAAATCAAAACCGCCCTCTGCCTTTCGATTACCATTGTAACCCGTTCCTACCAGATTAGCTTGCGCCGGTTTACCAGCCTTGTTCACCTTTCTGGACTTGTCTCCGTCTGCATATGGGTACTTGGTGTTATCAGAATCCCCATATTTCACCAGAGCGCTCATGAGCGTGCCCATGTCGTTGCAATCGCGTTTGAGCCGTCCTAACTTCAGTTTCAGAGACTCAAACCGGCAATTGTTTTCCAATGTCACTATCGTCGTACTAGGGTTGATACTATTGGAAGAGTGCAGGATTTCTGATACTCGCCGCACCCAGCTGCTCGTGGGTTCCTGCTCTCCTTGAACACATGCTGCTAAATCTACCACCGACATTGGTTGCTTGCATGTGTCTTTGAATTTTTTGATAAACTGGCGACGCAACTCCCCCCATGATCCGATGGAGTTAGGTGGTAGGCCCTTTAACCATGTCCGGGCTGTACCCTCAAGCATCATGGTAAAGTACTTGGCGCATGCCGCTTCATCCACATCAAGCATCTCCATAGCCATCTCATACCTTGCGTGGGCCTTTGAAGTCTTTGGGCAATTTCACGCTTCGTAAAAAGGGGATGAGACACTGTACTCCAAAGGAACTTGCCGTGGCTCCCGTTTCTGCTGTGATTCGGTGAACCGGCGTCGTTTGACGGGTGTCCTCGCGGGCAGTATGTCTGGCCCGGTTTATCGACTCTTGGGCGTGCGCTTCTGCTCCCGCCGGATTATCCTGCCTATGACGATGACGTCTCCGCTCGCTGCTAGACACAGCCGGTTCATCCCAGTGCCTAGTATAACTCCGTCTTGGGCGGGGGGTTGAGTGAATTCTTTCCCTGCTATAGGAGTACGCCTGCTGCTGTGTCAGCGCCGTGTCCAGCAATTCCTTAGCCCGGCATGCTTCCATCTCCACGGGGGATGTTCCTTCAGTGGGTAAAGCGGCCAATCGTGAAGCGGCGGCGACAATGTTGTCCAACGGGTTAGAATAATGGCCCGGAGGGGTGGGGACGTGCGGCGTTGGCTCAACTTGGCGGTTTCGCTCTGCGGCCGGCGGCCGAACCGGCGCGCCGGTCCCTGGGGCTCCCCCCCCCCGGTTTACCTCTGGATGATTGCTGGCTCCCGCTCCTGGTGTGCCAAAGAGATTCCTCGCATCGTAAACCGGCGGTAGACAAGTTTGCTGTCTTCTGTACATCACCTCCTCTGCAAAAGTCTGATCCACCCTGAGCCGGAAAGCTTGGGAGTCTAGATCTGCTTTCCTCGTAGCCATCCTGGCTTTCTCCGCGTCCAGATCCCATTTAGCTTGCTCAATCCGGCCCTTCAGCTGAAGGATCTCCGCAAGATGTTGCGCCTTGTTGGCAGGGGCCACTTCTGCTGTTGCAAGTGCCGTCAATTCTCCAACCAAGGTGGATAGGGCGTCAGAGGGCGACGGGGTTTGGTTGCCTGTCCCAGCACCCGCTACCTCTGAGGTGAACGCCCCGGTCATCGAGGGCTGCTGCGCAGGTTGTGATCCGGCCATGAAAACAGCCATCCGGTTCGGCGGATCAAAGGGGTCCGGAATACTATCACCATCGGACACACCCTCAGATCGGCCGTCCTGCAACAGATACAAAGATTCGGTCTCTCCGGATGAAGATTCATCGTCAGAGTAGACAACTGTCTCGCCACCAGAATCTGATACGTCCTCGGCTTGGACTCCATGTACCGCTCCAACGAAAACACGCTTCACGACAGGCTGAATCCGGGCCGATCTCGCACGCTGAGCCGGCTCGACAGTGTTGGGGAAGATGTCTGGTTCAGGTCCCGGTTCACCGATCTTGCCGATGAAGACGTGGATGCCGCCAAAGGGGACCCGGTACCCGTATTCGATTGAATCGGCCTCGGGGCCCCAGCCCGCATCGTCGATGTAGATCCAGCCGCGACGACTCTTGGTCATCCGGCCAACTGCGTAACCCTTGAGTCCTTCAAAGCTGCCCTTCAAGAACTCAAAACCATCGTGCGATAGCCCCACGGTGGGCGCCAACTGTCGTGGAATTGTCACGGCAGATGTCCGGTTTAGAGGACTTAGGTGTGAGGCCATCGCGCGGGTTAGCTTGAAGAGGTTAAAGCACACAAAGGACACAGAGGGTTTATACTAGTTCGGCCCCTTCGATGAAGGTAAAAGCCTACGTCTAGTTTCATGTGGTATTGCTTGGGCGTCGATGAACAGGGAGCGAATCGCTTGCCTATGTTTCGCGCTATTGTTTCTTGTCCTTGAACCGTCGCCGGGTCGTCCCTTTATATAGGAGGAGACGCCCGGTCCGGTTTATAGAGTCCCGAGGCCGGCTCATAAACGTGTCCGCCTCGGTCTCTACTCTTCCTATCTTACATCCCAAGTTACACGATATGACGGTTTACAAACCATAGGCCTTACACATGGGCCCTAAACCTCTATCGGCTGTAACCTTTGTACATATTCTACTGGGCTTGTAATAATACAACTATGTCAGTGTAATCCGGATCTTCCTGGCCGGTTTATACCTGCTAGTAATATCCCTAACATTGTTTCCGGCCTCATTTGAACTTGTTGGGTGATGTTGTTCTTGTGTGCTTCATCCCTTGCCATGTTTTGCATCATATAGACTTGTCTTGCATCTTACTTGGTTGAGCATCTTGTCATGTCGTGTGTGGTGTGTTTACCGGGTTGCTTGCTTCTTCTCGTTAGTGCTATTTCCGTTGCGATCGTGAGGATTCGTTCGTCTACGCTTGGTTCGTCTTCAAGGCTTCTTCTTCGTCTTCTTCACGGATTCGTTCTTCTTCCTTGCGGGATCTCAGGCAAGATGACCATCACCTTGGATACCTTTACTATCATTGCTATGCTAGATGTCTCGATGCTATCGTTATCTGTCGCGCTACCCATCTTTTATTGTCAGCCCGTCTCCTTGTTGCCATGAAACCTCTAATCTTTGACACCTTCCTAGCAAACCGTTGTTTGGCTATATTATCCGCTTGCTCAGCACCTCTTATAGCGTTGTTAGTTGCACGTGAAGATGAAGATCGTTCCATGTTGGAACTTGTTGTTGGAATATCACAATATATCTTATATATCTTAACACACCTATATACTTGGCAATGGGTGGATTGCTTGGCATTTTGCTCGGTGTTTTGTTCCACTCATGCCGCCTTAGGAGCCGATAAACCGGCATTATGTTCCTTGATTTTGCGTTCCTTACATGGTTGGGTATATGGGGACCCCTTGACAATTTGTCTTTGAATAAAACTCCTCCAGCAAGGCCCAACGTTGGTTTTATTTTGCCTCATAATAACAACTTAATTAATTAATTAAATTTGCATAGGGGGTCGCACACTCGGGGATTCTTCTACATAGCAGGGGGGCCAGTGCTGATGGTGTTGGTCCCAAATAGAGTCGTTTGCGGCACCCCCCTTGGCAACTTGGGGTTTGATCGTTGTACGCTGTGCTCATCCGGTCGTGGCCTGAGACGAGATACGCGCGGCTACTATCAGGGTGTCGGCACGCCGGTAGGTCTTGCTGGACTTGTTTTACCATTGTCGAAATGTCTTGTGCACCGGGAATTCCGAGTCTGATCGGGCCTTCCCTAAGATAAGGGGTAATATTACTATTATCTCTGCTGATCGTGAGAGCTTGTGATGGGCTAAGTTGGGACACCCATGCAGGGTTATGATCTTTCGAAAGCCGTGCCCGCGGTTATGTGGCAGATTGGAATTTGTTAATGTCCGGTTGTAGAAAACTTGATAGAGGATCCGAAGTAAAACACACAACTGTGTGAGTAACCATGGCTTTCTCATTTCACTTTGAGAAGAGAACACGGTGGGGTTATGTATGACTCGTAGGTAGTTCAGGATCTTTAGCGATCATTACTAGTTTGCGACCGTTTGCGTAGGTGCTCATCTTATCCTTGTACTCGTAAGTTAGCCACCATATTTTGGTTAGCCGCTGTTGCAACCTCACCACTTAACCTCTTCCTACCCCTTTAAGTTGTGCTAGTCTTGTTACCCATGGTTACGGGATTGCTGAGTCCTTGTGGCTCACGGATACCACAACAACAGTTGTAGGTGCAGGTTTCCGATGACTTGACGTGAGAGCGTTGTTCTTTTGTTGGAGTTCTTTCTTCTTCTCCTTCGTCAGTCTTGGGCTAGGTTCTTGGTCGGCAGCCTGGGATAGCAGATGGATGTCGTTGTGCTTTTCATGTTTGCATCCGTAGTCGGATGCCTTGTATTGATGTTGTTGTATTCATGTGACTTGTATGAATTGTTGTATCCCCCCATGTATTTATGTAATGGTACGATGTAATGATATCCATCTTGCTAAGCGCCTGAGATGTGGTTGTGCCCCAATCACGTATGAGTCGCGTGATCGGGATAGAATCGCATCTTGGGCCTGACATCATTACTATGTAATCTAGATTATTGACTCTAGTGCAAGTGGGAGACTGAAGGAAATATGCCCTAGAGGCAATAATAAAGTCGTTATTTATATTTCCTTATATATGATGATAAATGTCTTTTATTCATGCTAGAATTGTATTAACCGGAAACTTGATACATGTGTGAATACATAGACAAAATAGAGTGTCCCTAGTATGCCTCTACTAGACTAGCTCGTCAATCAAAGATGGTTATGTTTCCTGACCATAGACATGTGCTGTCATTTGATCAACGGGATCACATCATTATGAGAATGATGTGATGGACAAGACCCATCCGTTAGCTTAGAACTGTGATCGTTTAGTTTTACTGCTATTGCTTTCTTCATGACTTATACATGTTCCTATGACTATGAGATTATGCAACTCCCGAATACCGGAGGAACACCGTGTGTGCTATCAAACGTCACAACGTAATTGGGTGATTATAAAGATGATCTACAGGTGTCTCCGAAGGTATTTGTGGTGTTGGCATAGATCGAGAATAGGATTTGTCACTCCGAGTGTCGGAGAGGTATCTCTGGGCCCTCTCGGTAATACACATCGTTATAAACCTTGCAAGCAAACGACTAATGAGTTAGTCACGAGATGATGTATTACGGAATGAGTAAACAGAATTTCCGATGACGAGATTGAACTAGGTATGATGATACCGACGATCGAATCTCGGGCAAGTAACATACCGATGACAAAGGGAACAACATATGTTGTTATGCGGTTTGACCGATAAAGATCTTCATAGAATATGTAGGAACCAATATGAGCATCCAGGTTCCGCTATTGGTTATTGACCGGAGATGAGTCTCGGTCATGTCTACATAGTTCTCGAACCCGTAGGGTCCGCACGCTTAACGTTCGATGACGATCGGTACTATGAGTTTATGTGTTTTAATGTACCGAAGGTAGTTCGGAGTCCCGGATGTGATCACGGACATGACGAGGAGTCTCGAAATGGTCGAGACATAAAGATTGATATATTGGAAGATTTTATTCGGACACCAGAATGGTTCTGGGGGTCACCGGATAAATACCAGAGTACCGGGAGGTTACCGGAACCCCCCGAGGAGTAAATGGGCCTTATTGGGCTTTAGGGGAGAGAGAGGGGTTGCCTAGGGCAGGCCGCATGCCCCCCCAAGCCTAGTCCGAATTGGACTAGGGGGGAGGGGCATCGCCCCCTCCTTCCTTCTCTTTCTCTCTCTCTCCCTTCCCTCTTCTCCTACTCCTACTAGGAAAGGGGGGTCCTACTCCCACTCCTCCCTCTCCCTCCTTTATATATGTGTGGAGGGCACCCCTTGGACACACATCAATTGTTCCTAGCCGTGTGTGGTGCACCCCTCCACAATTACACACCTCGGTCATATCGTTGCAGTGCTTAGGCGAAGCCGTGCGCCGGTAACTTCATCATCACCGTCACCATGCCGTCGTGCTGACGGAACTCTCCCGCGAACTCAACTGGATCAAGAGTTCGTGGGACGTCATCGAGCTGACCGTGTGCTGAACGCGGAGGTGCCGTACGTTCGGTGCTTGCATCGGTTGGATCGTGAAAGACGTTCGACTACATCAACTACGTTACTAAACGCTTCCGCTTTCGATCTACAAGGGTCCGTAGACACACTGTCCTCGCTCATTGCTATGCTTCTCCTAGATAGATCTTGCGTGATCGTAGGATTTTTTTTTTTGAAATACTACGTTCCCCAACAGTTTTGTGGTGCGATAATTGTAACTGCCTCCTCAGATGGGTTAATTCTCCCAAGTGTATCCATAGCTTGTTCAGCATGAGAGGGAAAAGGTTGTGTAGTGGCAGGTGGAATGTGAGCGTGCAGCTCCTGTTGCATAGGGTCAAAACCATGTATTTCAGCATGCTCCTGCTGTACTAAAATGGCCTCCAAATGAAAATCTTGTTGCAGTGGCAGCACATGAAGAGGTTGGGCCACCATCTGTGGGCCTTCAGGTACCAAAAGTTGCGGCTGGGCATGGGCCTCCAGAAGATTTAAATCTGGCAAAACAAGCATATTGGGCTCCACAGGCCCATTAGCAGATTCAACTGAAGGAGCACTGTTGTTGGTAGGTGCCAATGAAAGAGTGATGATGATGTTGTCTTTTACTGCTTGGGCTTGTTGAACTACTAGAGCCTCATTTTCATTCAGAGGAGCCACCACGTCTTGTAGTTCTATGAATTCACCAGGATGATTTTCAAGATCAAGCTGAGGATTGTCTTGTGGAAGAGCCCAATGCCCCCACCCTGGTAATTCCTCCACTCCTGCTGCCATGTCATCATCCTCATTGAGACCTAGTTGATCAAGTGCTAATTGCATGTTTGGTGGGTTAACTGCCTGATTGAGGTCAGGGATGATCTGCTGATGGATATCATCATGCTCATGAAGCTGGAGTGGTCTCAAGAAATGGATGTGCTGGTTTGCATGGAAATTATCTTGGAGAGGCAGAGGATGTGGGTTACCATCATGTGGAATTGGGTCTTCATCACGTGCTTCTGCACCAAGCATATGTTGTTGTAGGATCACAATTGGAACGGTCTATGCCTCTGTCTGAAAGCCCTCTCCTTCACCTATGACAACACTGATAGGGATATCTATGAGCTCTTCCACTCTAACTTTCACAAGCCGACTAGATCTGGTACTTTTAACTCTGTCCCAATGCACTAGTTTGTCAAAGCTTCTGACTGCATTTGCAATCTCATGCATGCATCGCGTGTCCAATGGAAAGCCACAAAGCAAGATCCAAGCCTCTCTGTTGAGTACCAATTTTCTCTGATTCATCCATTCATTGTGTTTTTGGAAGATCACATGCACATCCGTAAACGGATGCGGATTATCACGGAGCAGAGTATCTCTGTCAAACACACTATCCAGCTTGATGTATGCTTGACCGAACGGACATTGTTTGATCTCAGAAAAACCGATGTGCTTAATACCAGAGAGAAATTCCGTCAGTACCTCTCGGATGTTGTTGAATGCCATCGGGAGGTTGGGCATGGGGACGATACTCGCAATGACCCACTCTTCATGAGTCCTTGCCACCGCGCCCGCAACCACACGCGCCCTAGCTGGCCTCCCCTCCACATTGATGATCTGGTGATTCATAAGGATAAACGGGGCTGGATTGAAAGGGAAGTTCACCATTGTGGTGCTGGATGGGGGTGATGGTGCTTGACGGAGAGACTGGCGGACGACGCAAGCAGAGGGGAGAGAGATTAGAGAAGCTGGAGCGGAGGGGTAAAGACTAGCACCAACCGACGTCGGGGCAGCAAAGACAAGAGCTTGATGACTGCCAGGATTAGTGGCAGGGACAGCGGGTCTAGTCTTGTCAATCGCGGGAAACGGGCCAGTCACGCACTGTTCAAGGGGGTGGTGATTCCCATGTGCTGGGTTGGATTTTGGGATGTGCTTGGGTAGCTTATGGCCCGGCTTTGTCGTATCAGTCCTTGGCGATGTGGCCCCGTCGTTTGCAGGCCTTGCATTTGATACGATTTTGGCAATCCTTCCTAGAGTGGCACGAGAGGAGGCACCGAACACAGAAGGGTGCCATATTGGGCTCGTCAGCAGGGTGGGCCTGTGCGCGATCACGGGAATTTTGAAACCGATTAGTAACCGCCACATTATTGCCCGGGGATGAATGCATGTGCCTATGATCATGCTCCTGATTCACCGCCAACGAAAAACTAGTCCGAATCGTACTCTTGGATGGATTGGCTAGTTGGTGAGAATGAAAATGTGCAGGTGTAGCAACCGCTTGGGCGTAGGATTTGCTCGGGTGCTTTCTGGAGACATGGGTCCATTCATCTTCCTTCCCTTAGAGGTAAAGATCAAGCTCATAGGATGAGTTGGGACCCCCATCATCAAAGAGGGGAAAGTTGAGATTGAAAGATGAGTTAGAGATGTTGCCACCATTGATGATTGTGAAACCCACTTCTTTAGAGGAAACAGAGAATTTGTAGGACCAATTTTGGAGTTGTAGGACTTTGAACAGAGACGCCCTCCCTCCAAAACAGGAGAGAAGGATAGTACTTACTGATTCCTCTGTGAGTTTGATCTTGGATCTGGTGAACTCCGCAACCAGGTGAAATTATTACATGTCTTGGTCCGCTTGGGAGTTGGTTCGTACTCCCCACTTCCTCCCTACCTCCTCTTCAAAAGCATGCCCCTTCGAAGTTGAGGTCAGCTACTGACATGTTGTTTGCCGCCGCGTGCGGCGGGGAGTTGACGATGGCGAGGAGACGTAGATCCGGCGATTTTGCATGGACGCCATGGCCGGAGTGGCCAATGGCAAGCGGGTGGAGCGGAGCGGAGCCATGAATATTTCCCTTGTCATGGAGAGAAACCCTGATAAACATAGAAGATTCATAGTAACGGTCTATATTCTTAACAAAGGATGCAATGATATCAGAAACTTATCGCTTCTCGACTAGCTTGTCACGCGGCGGGGTGGGACTAAAAATGGTGTGGAAAATCTTAAGTATGAGTAATTTTCGATGTATTTTAACAGCCCAGCCGGCCCAAGACGGACGGAATGATCGTCATGCATGACCTTGCATGTCATAAATATTTTGAAAATGGGGTATGTGGTTGCAAATATTAAATTTGAGACTCGTCCGGACACTGTCCACGGGTGCGTTTGGGCGTGTTCGCGAAAGTTTGATGATCCAAATTTGCAATCTACGGCCGTAGATGCTCTCAGGGCCGTCTCCGTGCTCGGCCGCGGCGCCAAGGGCAACGTCTTCCACGTCGTGACCGAGGACCGCGCCGACGACGAGGCTGGCCGACACCGTCGCCATGGCGCTCAAGGTAGTTTCACGGGAGGCCGCACGCCACAAGAAGAGTGGTAGGGACGGAGGATCTGGCTCGAGTGCGACTTGATCATGTTGCACTCATGTAGCTTAAACATAAAACAGTGAGTTGCAGATTTGATCACGATTCACGCCGTTAGAGCAAGTACAATAATGGACTTATAGCATGCTTACATGGCATTTTTATCTATGTAGAGGAGAGAGGTGAAAAAGTAGGGGAGTAGGCTCTCATGCAAGAGTCTAGCTATATGCACATTCCTAAATAAATGCAATACTAGCAAGATGTCCGTGCGTTGCACGAAACATCAAGATGCATTTATATGAGTAGTTTATCTTGTGGGAGATAAGGATGAATGAGAGAAGGCCTTATCTGTAAATGTGGGTAGGAGTGCGGGTAGCTTTTTGTAAAATTGTCGTAGTTTCCTTACTATTCGTCAGATATAGATCGGACGGCCTATATTGCAGGATGGCAGGCACACCATCATCATCAACTCTATTTTTTTATAAGAGTAGAGATATAAATGTGAAGAAAGAGATAAAGAGAAGATGAAAAAAAGTATTAATGCAATAACCAACCTTATAGCTCACACTATTATATGAGTATATATAGATGATGGCTATAGATGACATGACGGTTTCTTATGATCATCAGCTGGCTATATTATTAACCATGCTCTTAGCCCAGCAATGGAATTCAGGGACGTGGGTGGCCCGCTGGGCTTGACCCGTCTCGCCGTTCATTGCCCTGGAACATGGAACGTGCGGCAGCAACAGCGAGCGCTGCCTCGTGAATGCGCCGTGCCAAATGACAGCGCACGCACGCATGCCCGCCCTACGGCAGGGCAAGTTGCTGCGGCAAGGGAACCATCGGAATGAGTAGCCTAGTTCGGCATTCAACCATCTGCAGTACTGTGCGCGGTCACCCCACCATGTGCTGTTTTATTATGCTTGGCGATCCGCACATATAACTTCTTAGAATACGAGCCGTACTTGTGATACGCTTTGGGGTAGGACTGGACTGATGCTGTGGTCACTCGCTGAGTCACCGGTGAGTGGCTGGTTTAACTGGTTCGGCTCACATGAACCGCTGGCCAGGCAGGAGAGGAGAGGGGGACCTGCAAATTAAGGCGGGGTTGCAAGAGGACGACGAGATAGCCGAGCTAGCATTAGCAAATCCAACCTTCACGCAAGCCACGGCCGCCGATCATTCCGAAGAAAAGGTAACGACCGACTGCTAATCATTTACAAGATCCAACGCGCACGCACAGTGCGTGTTGCTCTCTTCCAATTAACACCTCCAAAGTTGGGGTGTAGAGGCACCGAACGAGACACGAATGAATGAATGCCGCCTCATTCGGGCTCGGGTGCGTACGTAGGCTGATGGGCATGCATGGCTAATCCACTGACTAATCAGGCACCGAATCTGACCAACGCCGCATGAGTAGCTCAGGCAGGCGGGCAGGGCAGCGACCCATGCAGGCGGCACCGGCACGCTTGGGACGTGGAAGTAGCAACCACGACTGCTCCCGTCAGTCCCGCTTCTGGCTCGCCTCAACCGGACCAACATTGCACGGGCCACTTCGCTTTTGCTTTGTCTAGCTCGCGGACGCGTCAACGTCTAGTCCCTACACCGCCCTGCCCTGTATACTCCAGTCAGTGCTACCACTAATAAGCTCGAGGCTCTTTCAGTTTCCTGCAGATTGGCGGAGCCAGTCTTGGAAGGATAGTGCGCGGGAGATATGTACAAGTGATATAAGGGCATCTTCAAAACGAACCCTCAAACCTCCGGCAATCGTCTGAACCGATGCATGTTGCTTTGGCGGGAAGTGATCAAATAGCAATGTTGTTTGGCGGAGGTTATAGCATGCATACATATTGTTTAGCGAAAAGTTTAGCATGGGTGTATGTAGTCCGCCGAAGGTAAGCTTGCGTGCATGTCGTTTGCACTTTTTTTTAAGTGCTTTTATATCCGTATAAAGTGTGATTGCTACTGATATATTTGGCGGATGGTTGTTGCTGTTTGGCGAAAGTGGGACAAATATTTGAGGTATATGATTGAATGGATGGCTTCCGTATCTTTGCCCGGACCTATTTTTCGACAAATACCATGTTCGTTTAAGGGTGAGTCGTTGGAGATGGCTATGGAGATGCCTAAGTGCTGTAGTAAGGAAATTAGCAGCCATTGTTCCTTGGCCCTAGCTTTGAGCGACGCTAGCTCTGGTCCTTTCACGGAATTCCGCAGGTGGTACGGAGTTTTTTTTTTTTTTTTGAAACGAGGTATCTTAGGGCTCGATTCATTAAAAAGATCAAAGAGAGTTGTCCAGTTAATTAACGGAAAACGGGGCGAAAACCGTCACAACATGCCTGTAAAAACAAGCACACAAGGCGACCTGGCAACCAGGGACGGAGCTAGGAATTTCATATGAGGGGGGCCCAATGATACGTGTATGATCATTGGAGGGGGGCGTGCACTAAAATTTAGACCTGAACTTAGTAAATCCACACAAAATATAGGGAGATTTTAAGCATTTTGCTCAGCATGGGGGAGCCATGGCCCCAGCTCGCCCCCTGCTGGCTCCGTCACTGCTGGCAACCCATACAAGAACGCACACAAACCGTCGAGGAGAAAAACCCTCACTACAAGCAAGCGGCGAGGCCTCTGTCGGTCGATGCCAAACAGTCCACTCCACGCGCCGACGACCAGGCAGCTCTGGTTCTGTCGACGAGCAATGTACGGAAGAAGCGTTGGGCCTGCATCGAGCCGGCACCGAAACCGACCACCCGTCTCGTGTCATCCTCGCCGCGGAGACACCTCCTCTGCAGCTCCGACTTCAGGAAGACAAGTGAGGCACGACGACCCCTCGAACACGCCGGATGAGACCGACTACCAAAACTCAGCAGCAGCCCAACTCCGCCCGAAGCCGCCATCATTGACACACAAGAAGTCGCGCCACATCACATTGCCAGACGGACAGCTGCCAACCGGAATGTTGCGAGCGTCCAGCCTATGGAATGCGCGAGCAGGATCGAAACTCTTCAAGACGATACGACGAGGACGACGACGACGCCCGACCCGACGACGTGTAACACTCCAAAAAATTTGGATTGGTTTTGGAAGGAGGTTATTTAAATTTTTCTTAAAACCCCTCCTTCTCAAATCTTTTATGACAAAATATTTTGTGTCTTTCTCAACCTTGATCTTTGGTCTTAAGAGTTTTCATATTGTGTTGGCTCAACACAAATAGTTATTCAAAAATTTCTCTCTGGCCATGACACCTATTGAAAACTTTCCTCCAAAACCATCTCCCTACTTTGGGTCAAGTCTAACATCAAATTCCAGCAAGTTTCAACCTCCTTTAGATTTTTATTTCTAATTATTTTACCCTCAAATCTTTTTCTGTCATTTAATTTTGGCCTTAGTGATTTACAAAAGAACTATTAGATTCCCTTTGAGTTTTGATTCCAAATAAATTTCCCTGGCTAGTCCTTAGTACCCTCAACCTAGATCCATCAAGACATGCTGGTCCACAGTTCAAAATTTTCAAATTTTGCTTGCTGCAAGTTTGGACCAGATTTACCATTTTTGGTGAAACTCATACTTTTTCTCTTCCTAAAAATCTATGAAAAAATCAGGTAGCCTCTAGATGCATCAAGAGACCACGCCACCAAGTCCCAGCTCCAGAAAATTTTTCCAAGTGCCTGAATCATTTCATCGAACAGTTGGCATGCACTGTTGCTGCTCAAATTCAGTAAAATTCAGAGTTCAGTGTTGGGTTCAGTCGACCGCGTCGTTTTCTTCAGAGCACGGCGTCAATCTCGCCAGTTCACGCGTTGGCGCCTTGCTCACTGATTCCCCTTCTTATCCAGAGCGCCGCACGTTTGCTTGGCCGGTTGCGAGCGTCGGTGGCGACGTGTCCGCCTGCGCCGGCGTCTTCCGCGATGGCAGAGCCATCCGTGGCGACCAACAGGGGCCAGCCCTGCAGAACGGCGCCGTCCGGCACCGCCCAAACCACCAGAGGCCTCTGCGTGGCCGTTCCCTCCCCTGTGCACGCTGTAGCACCGTCGCCATGGCCTGAGAGGCGCAGAGCGCGCTCTCTGCCGCCGACGTGCCCGTGAAGCCATTTGATGGCTTCTCGCCCCTCGTTGGTTACCCCAAGTGGAAGGTTTGAGATGCAGTGTAGCGGAAGTTTTCCCTTGGCAAAGATACAAAGGATCGATTTCCCTGAGACTCCCAGTTTCAACAAGAAGGTGTCAACTGCTAACGGTGCCAGATATTAGCAATCAACATGGACCTGCACATAGATACAAATAACTTTGCTCCCAACGAGTACAGAGAGGTTGTCAATCCCTCTGGCCTTGTCGTTTACAAAGGATCAAACGCAAGTGATAATAGTGATAGATATTGCTGCAATATTAAGTAAAAGCGGAAAGTAAATAGCGGATGTGATCAATGATGGTAATATGGACCGGAGTCTCATGATGTTCACTAGTGATGTCTCTCTCCCAAAAGACGATAAAACAGCTATGTGAGGTAAACGAATTACAACTGGGCAATTGACAGAATTATGTGCGCAAACAAATGCTAACTATGTTGCAAGAAAGGTAGATGTTCAAAGCATGGGCGGTACGCCAAGGCAAGTAGACCGAAATCCATCTGCATCTACTACTAATCATCCACCTTGAGATATCTATCCAGAACATCTCGCTGGTATTAAGTTGCGAGTCCCACCCATAGTGTAAACTCAAAGCAACAGACAACTGCATTAAAGGAACTTTGCGTAAAGTAAACAATCCTTGCACCCGCGGGCACAAGCACCGTTGTTTTCCCCCTTGTGGCAACAGCACATCCCTTAGACTCATGTTTCTGTCACTCAAGCTAGTCATCGAGGGGCATGAACCCATAATCAAGCATAACGTTCCCTCTTGGAGTCACTACCTACTACTTGGCCAAAGCAATAAATAACAACGGAGAACATGCAAGAATTACTTACGAACATAAATATAAAAGAGGTGAATCAAATATATTACTCAAACACAATCTGAACATAATCTCACAATCCATCGGATCCCAGCAAACTCATCATAGCAACAGCATAAGAATTACATATGTGCCTCGATCATGTAGGGCAGCTCACGAGGACTAATTAGTTAAGCACAAGAACGGGAGGAGAACATCACATAGCTACTGGTCATGGACCCATGGTCCAAGGGAGACTACTCACAACTCATCCGGGAAGCGTCCATGATGGTGGAGAGGCTCCCGGTGGTGATCCTCCCCTCCGGCAGGGTGCCGGGAAGAGTTCTCCTGGTGCTCCCGATCTTGGAAGCGGCGGCGGCGGTGGAACAGAGATGAGATCGCGAAAAAGAGTTCCCGTCTCGCGGGTTTCGGGACACGATATAAATATATGCCAAAGGGGGGCATCAGACGAGGCTCGGGGGGCCCAGGCGCCCCCCCC
>LR738710.1:667652971-667725729 GCA_902687465.1 Secale cereale | reverse complement strand
TTTTTTTTTTGGATTTCGGGAGGACTACCGCCTGACTTCCTTTTTATTTAACATGCAATGCAAATTTATTATCTGAGTGCGCATTATTAGTCTGCTCATGTGCATCATGTTTGCACTTGTTATATCTTATGTCCGAACTGTCTTGCGAGTACATTCAAATTACTCACCTGGCTTGTTGATTTGGCCAGATGTTGACGAAGGCGATCTCATGGATGAAGAGTTCGATAGTGAGTCCGACGCCTAGAGGAGTCCCAGTCAGTCTCTTGCGATCCTGGAGTTGGTCACTTGTATTATATACGCTTCCGTTACCCAAATAAATTCATCGAGCCTCACTCCGACGCTCGATGAGCTGTAAGATATTGGAGTCATGTCACCCACTACACTGTGACATAGCCACCACCACTTTTATTACGAGTCAGTAGTTATGCCACCACACCCTTGTGTCATATCCGCCTTTATGTATAATATCGGCGTGCTTGTAATAAATTGTTGAGCAGCCTCAGCTCAACCTTGTATAATATTTAGAACTTCTGAAATTCTGTATCAAGGATTTGTCTACCAGTAAGAAGGATTCTTCTACACTGGTCCGATAAAAGGGTCGGTTTCTCAATAAATGTTTCATTGAAAAATCGGTCCTGACACGACAGGCCTTAGGCATTTGCCCGAAGATCTTGAACCAAGGGTAGGAGGTCGGAGATCTCCATGGCAACGCCTCCAAGGAGGGGAACGACGCCCGCAGGCGCCGCCGCTGCCGGCCGGCAACAACCGGCCAGGTCTTCACCCGGAGCATCTCGAACACCACCCCCACGCGCCGCAATCCGCTGACCTGCTTGCCTCCCATGCTGCAACCGCGTTGTCGCCGTACGGGAGCCACCACAAACCTCGCCCGCAGCAAGCCGGGCCAGATCCGGCCGCAACCGGATCACCGTCTAGCCTCACGCCGGAACCACAGCCGCTTACAACCACCGAATGGACAAGGCCGCCGGGATAGCAAGCCGGACAGATCTGCAGCACCAAGCCGGGAGGGGGGGGGCGCCCCGCCCATCCAGCAGCACAGAGCTGCCGGGCCGAAGCCCAAGCAGCCCACAGCAGCCGCTGCACTGCCGAAAGGGCACCGCCGAACAGGAGTCGCGGGCCGCCACCCCATCTGCTGGATCCACACGCCAGGAGCCACCAAGCCACCGCCATCCACCGGATCCACAGCGCCAGGAGCTGCCGGAGCACCACTGAGGCGCTGCCGAGCCGAGCACCACCATCCCGCGCGGACTGCATGCACCACTCGTCGCCGCGCCAGATCCGCATCTGGTTGTGCCCGCCCACAGCTTCACGGCGCCAGGGGAGACCGCCGCCGCCAGAGAGGAGGCCCCCGCCGCCGGCACCGCACGGGCTTTGCCCCGCGGCGGCGGGGGAGGAGAGGGGAGGAGGTGGCCGTTGGTTGAGGCTGGGGAGTTGATCGTGCACACATGATACATGAGTGGTCGCTTCACGAGATTTCCATGAGCTGAGTAGGGAGTACAACCATCCGTTCCCTGTAGGCCTGGCAGGTTTGCATGCATGATAGGTGAACTATCCCGTATCCTACAAAGGAAAGGAAAAATGTACGTAGTGCTAATAAGCGAGCTGGGATCACAAACAACCTGCAGTCCCAATTCATCCCATCCATCAGCAGTCTTTTCTCACGCACGGAGGCTGGCCGCAGTCAGCTTTGCATTCGCAAATTAAGGTCGCTTTCCCTCTCCGACTCATCTTTTCATTTTCATGCATGGCGGCTGGGCTGGCCGCACTCAACTCGCAGCAGCGAGAGCCGAGCGTCTTTACTTTTGCGCTTGAGTTATCAGTTTTCACGGGCTCCCCGGCGGCATGGTCTGGTCGTGGTCGGACAACAGGTTAACAGCGACCGAGGCCTAAGCGCTATATTAGGATGAGATGATAGGTCGATGATCACAGACCTTGCAACCACTTCCTTCATGAGCACTACTACTAATAGGTTAAATATGCGCCCTCTTTTGTCGCTGCTGCCGACGCCAACTTTTCCGTCCATGCTGCAGACGCTAGCACAAGAGCCTGCATTGAACATATACTCCCTCCGTTCGGAAATAACCGACGTGAGGAAACACGATTTTGTTCATGTCAACGACAATTCTTTCCGAACGAATGGAGTATATTAGAACGGATTTTCTTAGAACAACGTCATTTCCCTAAGGAACAAGACAAAACTTCTAGGACCATAGAACGGTCAACACAAAGAGAGAAAGTGTCCCGATAGTTCGGTCCCTCTTTCGCCTTTGTAATGCGTTGCAACATTACACCAGTGAAAAGTTGAGCAAAGCTTTGCAGCGACTTGTCTCTAGAGGTCGAGGAATCTCTAAGCGCACCCTCTGAGTGGGGGGTAAATTTGTGACCAATAATTAGTGCATCAACTCTCGCATGCCTACTATCTAGACAAGCGCAATAGCTTTGCAATTGACAGAGAAGCGTGCAAAGATGATGCCAAGCGAGGCTTATGCAAGTCCACACAATTCAGGGTAACATACGTTATATTCTCTTCTCGCCAATCTAGTGATCAAAGTAGGTTCTTGTTGCACTTGCACATATAGTTTAGTCAGCCACACACGCACTCACGGGTACATGGATACAATTAGTGCCGCAGGGAATAAATTGACCACGGAGAAGCTAAAGCAGCTGAGATCCCCCACCCCAATGTATATTTTGTGTAAATAAAAGACCATCCGTCCGGATCATGTCACCTGACTGCCGTCCGGATCAAGTCACCAGGTGGGTTTAAACAATGTGGAATCAAAGATTAGGGGTCACCAACCTTGTGATATCTTGTTTTCAGTCTCGTTAGAAAGATGCTCTTTTATTTTTTCTTGTACGGGACAGGTCAAGTGCAATGCCATCACCTTCGAATATCCATATCCTGCCAGTGAGAAAAGCATCTCTACCATCGTTGACTGTTTATTGACCATTTTGTCACGCAATAGACGTGTCTTTCAAAAGAGAGTGGCCAAAAAAGAAAAAAGAGCGAGGATATGTGAACTTTTTCCTATGCTTGATTAGTGGTTGATTTGGACCATCATTTGTCGAATCATTATGCAGTCCCAGTGCATTAGTTATTACTCCTAGTGTATTAGCCGTCCCGGCAACTTTCGATTCGCCTTGGATCCCCTAAGGCGCTCGCCTCTCTGTTGATACTCATCTCATCAGAGATATGGACGGAGCGTAATGCCAGGGTCTTGAGAAGTACATCCATCCCTTCCACGATTCTAATCATTAAGTTTAAAGCGGAGGTGTCTCTTTGGGCAGTGACCGGCGAAGCACATGAGTACTGTAATGCCGCGAGAGTAGACCTTTTATTGATTTTTTATTTTTGCCGCTTTGCAGCTTTTGTTCAAAACTTCCTTCTTAATCTTTGATATGGCAAATCGTTTGCCCTATTTCAAAAAAAAAGGAAGAGAAAATTAATGGAATAGACCTGTTACAAAAGACACGGTGGGAAAAAGAAAGAAGAAAAGGAGATGGCAGATACGTGTTGTTACAAAAGACACAACCCACGTCAGCACACACGCATCTTATAGCATCACATCTAATGGCTATAAAACGTGAACGAGGCCAAATTAAGTCTCATCTAGATGAGTTTTAGATACTCTCTATATCAATAGTCAATTCGTCATGTAGCCCTACAGTGGATTAGTTATGTGGAGAGAAATTGAGAGCCCCTACCAACCTACTCACCCACCACGACACGAAACAAACGAGCGTGGGACTCGGTGCTGCATCACGTCCGTCATTCCTGACCGCTCTATCGGCGAACAGAGCACGTGCAGTGCAGTGGTCATGCAGTGGGCAGTGTCGCACAGTGCGCGTGTTCCTCTCCTCTCTCTCGATCGACTTCCTAGCCCAAAACAAGCCAGCGTAACAAGTACGTTATCTGCTCCTGACTCCTGAGTCGTCGTCCTAAAAGTTACCCAAACGGGAAGACGGGAAATCTCTGTATACGATGGTGAACCCGTGGCCGTGGTGGATGTTGGAGGAAAATGGAACTCGATGCCGATCAGATCAGTGCACGAGACGTACCCGGGTATCTTTTTTCTGCGCTCCAGCACAGGGTGATAAGAGCGTCTCCAACAGCGGCACAAAAAACCAGCGTCCAAAAAAAGTTTTAGTGCGTCACTGTAGCTCGTTTAGCGCGTCGGACCCAACTTTGCTTTAGCAGATGCCCAAAAACGCGCGCTCAAAAAACCACGCAGTGTAAACTGTGAAGCGCGCGCAATCCGGCGCCTTAAATTTGCAGCTCTCGATGACGCTTTTCAGCGCGCGCCCAATCTTTTTTTGCGCCCGCACTATTTTACAACTTCTGTTGGAGCTGCCGGGCACCCAAAAATCTCAAATTTTAGTGCGCGGAGCACTTTTTGGGCGCCTGTTGAAGATGTTCTAAGTGACCGACCTAGGCTTCGCGCGAAACGGAGAAAAGCCGCGGCGCGCGGGGTGTTGCACTCGTGTTTGCTCAAGCTCACCATATTTTCAGGGGAAAGCTCGATACGTGCTGCCCCCGACTGGAGTGGATCACATGCACGGCCATCGGCAGCTACTCGAATCGCCACCCAATCCAAGGCGGCACCGTCCTCGTGCGTTCTTGCGGTGGCCATGACGCCGCCGCCGCCATGAGGGCGACGCCGGAGGGGGCGACACCGGCATGGCGCTCAAGGAGGTCTCGCGGGAGGCCGCGCGGCACAAGAAGAGAGGGGGCGCCGGGGACGGACACAGGAGGATCTGGTTCGAGCGCAACAAGATCTTGTCCCCATTAATTAGCCTTGTTTCACTCGTGTACTTTAAACATCAAACTGTGACTCGCAGACTTGATCATGTTGTTGCTCTGTAGTACAGTCGTACTTCCCTCTTTAAATGAACGCAGACCCACGATTGATGCCATGCACACTCAGACGGACCGTCACAGTGTTTGTTAGTTAGTTCAGCAATGGAATTGAGGGACAAGGGTGGCCCGGCCATGACCTGTCTCTCCGTTGCCCTGGTGGAAACGGAACGTGGAACGTGCATTGCCTCGTGAAAACGCCGTGCCAAATGACAGCGCACGCACGGCACGCACGCCCTACGCTGGAAGGAGGAACCATCGGAATGAGTACCCTAGTTCGGCATTGAACCATCTGCATGCCTGTGCAGCACAGTGGGCGGACGCCCCGCCATGTGTTCGGTTTATGCTTGGCGAACCGCCAGCTTCTCCGATAGGGGCCGTACTTGTGATACACTTTGGGGTAGGACTGACGCTGTGGTCACTCGCTGAGTCACCGGTGAGTGCCGGGTTTAGTTTAACTGGTTCGGCTCACATCACATGCTCCACTGGCCCGGTCGGAGAGGCGGGCCTGCCTATTAAGGCGGGGGTGCAACAGGACGACATCGCCTCTACGGGAGAGTCGAGCTAGCATTGGCAAATCCAATCCTCACGCAAGCCACGGCCGCCGATCATTCCGAAGAAAAGGTGACGAACGACCGGTTGCTGCTAATCATTTAGAGGATCTATAATCGGACAATCTTGGCGCCGCACGCACAGTGCTCCAATTAACACCTCCAAAGTCGGGGGAGGCTCCGCTAGCGGGTGGCGGCACCGAACGAGACACGAATGAATGAATGCCGCCTGATTCGGGCTCGGGTGCGTACGTAGGCTGATGGGCATGGCTAATCCATTGAGTAATCAGGCGCCGAATCCGGACAAGCGCCAGCCAACGCGTCGCGGATGCTTTGCGGGAGACCGGACATTTGCCACCATGCACCATCTGTCCGGATGGCCAAAGGCCGCGCAGCAATTTGGCTGATGCATATTGCTTTGGCGGAGAGTGATCAAATAGCAATCTTGTTTGGCGGAAGGTTATAGCATGCATTCATGTTGTTTAGTGGAAGGGGTTTAGCATGCATGCATGTTGTTGGCGGAAGGTGAGCTTGCATGCATATTGTTTGCACTCTCCTTTTTGTTTTTCAAGCGCTTTTATCCAAATAAAGTGTGATTGCTACTAATATATTTGGCGGATGATTAGATGGATGGCTCCCGTATTCATATCCGGGTCACCTTTCCAACAAATACAGTGTCGGCTTAGGGGGCAGCGTTGGAGATGACCTGAGTGCTGTAGAACGAAAATTAGCAGCCATCAAAGGAAAGGAAAGGTTACGTAGATACCCCGGCCGCATGGGTCGCACAACAGGTTAATTAGCATGCATGCGTGCGTGATAGGTGAACGATACCCAACAAAGGAAAGGAAAAAAAGCTACGTAGAGCTAACGAAGCTCTAGTGCTAATAAGCGAGTTGGGATGACAACCAACCTGCAGTGGCCTCTGTGGTTTAGCTATCAGCAGTCTTTTCTCATGCATGGCGATGGTGGCTTGCATCCTCAAAGCCAGGTCGCTTTCCTTCTCCTCTTTTCTCATGCACGGCGCCTGGCTGCACCAACTTGCTGCAGCAGTGAGAGCCGAGAGCGCCACTTCCCTCTCCCTTTACTTTTGCTACGTCTTATCAGTTTTCACGGGCACCCCGACCGCATGGGTCTGGTCGGACAACAGGTTAATAGCGATGCCATTCAAAAAGGGCTAGGATCAGGATCAGATGATCGGTCAATTATCACACACCATGCAACCATGTCCTTAATTTGCATTACTAATGGCATCTCCAACAGTTGTAAGATAGGTGTTGGTAAATTTGTCACCTAAGACATACTCCCTCCGTTCCGAATTACTCGTCGCAGGTATGGATGTATGTAGATGTATTTTAGTTCTAGATACATCCATTTCTGCGACGAGTAATTTGGAACGGAGGGAGTAGTGATGATGTGGCATGCAATAAATGTGGAGAGAGAGCAAAGTTGTACTCCCTCCGTCCGGGAAAAGTTGTCCACGGCGCAGTTCATTGTGGTTTTTGCAAATAAACCCTTAGGATTTTAAATCTCCTGCTAATTACCCCTTTGCTTCTTCCTCCTCCGGACGCCCGCGGCAGGAACAAGCCCAGCGCGCCGTCGGCAGCCACCGTAGAGCCCAGCGCGCTGCCGTCCACCTGTGTCGCCGCTGCGCCACCGCCCACCTGCGCCGCCGCTGCCAATCCGCGGCTCCCTGCCCACCTGCGCTGCCTGCACGAAGGCGAGCTGCGCCGCCGCCCACACGAAGGTGACTGCTCCTCCGCGGCGAGCAACTGGACGGCCGCCTCCTCCATGGCTGACGGCACCTCCCTCGTCGCACTGCTCGCGTCCCTAGCCGGTGCGGCCCGCACCCTTATCCTCTGCCCACTTCCTCGCGCCCGCGGCCGCCGGTGCGGGATTTGGGCAAGTCGCCGGCCGCCGCTTCCTTCTGCGGCTGCCGCGGTTCCCTCCAGCTTCTGATGCTGCTGCTGTTGGGCGACGCCAACGCCCCCGATCGAGTCCTCGCCGTCTGATGCTTCTGCTCTTTCTCGACGTCTGATGCTGCTGCTCCTCCTTGCCGTCTGACTTCTCTGCCCCGTGTCTGCTGTTGAAAAGGTGAATTTGTAGTAGAAATTGAAGTAGATATGTGCAGTGGAAATTGAATTGAGCAGTGCTACACCTTCACAATATTGTGCAACATCCACATTCGCCTGAAAGGGAGAGGGAAGGTTAAAAAGTTCAGGCTCTGTTAACTGAACATGTTCAGGTTTAGGTTCTGTTAACTGAAAAAGTTTAGATTCAGAAACATTGTTGGACTGATAGGAAGTTTGTTGAACAGAGCAATCTACACCTGTAATTTCTACTGTTATGCCTTTGTTACTCCAGTCAAAATTTCCAGTCAAAATTTTCCTGTCAAAATTTTCAGTCAAGCACAACTGATCATGTAACTTGAGAAAATTATTTGTGTAGATCAAATTCAGTCATCATAATGTTTGATGCCTGCATCAACATTTTTCTATACTGCATGCATGCTTGCTTGACAAAAAAGCAGTAGAAGAGCAGAACATCCATGCTTGACAAAAAGGATTCAAAACAAAAGCAATGGAACTTAAGCTGAAATAGAACTTGACAGCCTGTACAGTGAATATATGCAGTGAATAGAAATTGACAGGTTTTCTTGACTGAATTCAGTCCTGTACAGTGAATATATGCAGTCGATATACAGTCATTGTAATTTTTGGAGTAATTTTTTGTGTCAAATCACTCAAGCAGTAACTAAATTTTTAAACTGAACTCCTTGTTTACTGAACTTATGCTAATGGATTTGCTCTTTCAAATTTGATAGTGAAATTGTGTCAATTTGATCTTTCTTTAGTTGGTCCTAACAATCAGATGCTCACACTGAATTTCAGTTGGTCTGTAACTTAAACTGAGATACAAAAATTTGAGTCAATACTCCACTGTTTTCAGTGAGTAGTCCAGTCTCCAATAGCAACACAAAATACATGCAGGCAGATGTCCAGTAGCAAAAAGTTTCAGAAATATTGGTGCTCACCATTCATCTTGGCAGTAGAAGAAAAACTGAGCAGCCAACTCTTGCCGCTTTGCATGCATTGCTGGCAACTCCAGTAGCTTTCCCAAAAAATTGAGCATGGCATCTACAGGTTACAAACAAATGAGCAAGATTCAATTAGATAACCACTGATAGAAGCATGTGAGTGCAGAAAAATTGACAACTGAAATTCAGTTAGATAACAACAATCTGAATGGAGTACAACATTGATGTTATTTCAGGATTAATAAAGAAGATGTTTCTAACAGCTGTAGCCAAACCTCTCTACAATGAAGATGGGGAGATGCCATTTGATGGAAAACTTGGCATTTGGCCGTTCGTGGTACAGACCGAGGCACAACAAACAAGCCAGAACAGAGATAGGGGGACAATAGAGTAGAAGCCGGTCAAAGTTACTAGACCTGTGTGCAGAGATTACCTGATCAATAAAGTAATCCCTGCCATTCAAGACAAATGGCCGGACGGTGACGAGGACACAACGATCTTGATTCAACAAGATAATGCAACACCGCATGTCCTCCCTAATGATGCTGGTTTTCTAGAAGCCGCGTCACAGATAGATCTGGATATTCGATTATTGCAACAACCACCAAACAGCCCTGAGCTCAATGTTCTAGATCTTTGTTTCCACTGCTCCCTCCAATCCCTAACCGACTGCAGAGCGCTTATGAATATACAAGAACTGGTACAGGGTGTAGAGGAGGAGTTTGAGAACTACGATCCCCATAAGCTGTTCAAAAGCTTTATGACGTTGCAAGCAGTCATGGTGGAAGTGATGAAAGATCAAGGAGGAAATACCTATAAGCTGCCGCATCTACACAAGGATCGTCTACAAAATGGTGGAGAAGAAATAACCGGTGTATATTGCAGTGCAGAGCTAATTACTGATACGATGGCCATTATAGAACAAGGGGAATAGAGCTCAGGAAAAGGAAAGGGAAAGGGGTATATAGGGAAAGGAAAGAGAAATGATAGGAGTATGTCATGTGTATGTCTTGTGTCATGTGTATGTATTGTGTATGTCATGTGTCATGTGTATGTCTTTGTGTCATGTGTTCAATGAGAAAAGATTGGAGTGTGTCATGTGAATTATTTGAGTTTCTTTGAATTTACTTGATTTTATTTAATTTATTTGAATTATTTGGATTTATTTGTAAGAAGAAGAAGAGATCCTTCTTCTATGCTAGGAGCTCTTCTTCTTCTTCTTCTTCTTCTTCCTATTCTTCTTCTTCTTATTCTTCTTCTTCTCCTTCTCCTTCTCCTTCTTATTCTCTTTCTTATTCTTATTCTTATGATTAACAGGAACATGGTGTAGTTTCAGGAACATGGTGTATACTCCAGAAACTAACAACAAATGAGATGGAGTATCAAGGGCATCTAGATACAGAAAAAATTCAGATACATCAAGGGCATCTAGATGGAGTATCAAGGTCATCTACACACACACACACACACACACGCACACGCGCGCGCGCACACACACACACACACACACTATGTATACTTTGAAATGAATACCATACTCTTAAAACTTTGGATAGCTGAAAATGCTCACATCATCTAATGTTTTGACCAAAACTATGTCAACATTCAGTTTTGACCAAGAAACAGGGGAGCAGGTGAGTCTTTGCACAGTAATGGCAAGATGCAAAATGGTGCTAGTAAATTCAGTTCTGCAAAAAACAAGACTGAAACATGGCAGTGTTGAGCATGTCCTAGCACTAGCAGCAAATTCAGGCCAGATTTAGCCAAATTGGAAACATTATTTCTGAAACTATGCATAACTGAAAAATATTTCTGAATAATTGGAACAGTTCAGTTTGCTATAGGAACAACCATTAGAAAGAAGGAAGAATAAAGTGCATCCAGAATCATGTACTCCTAGTTAATTTACCAAGCATTTGAGGTGCATCAATCAGTCCCTACACTACATCAGCACCTAAAATCTGCCTGCTTGTTCATTGTTCAGACAAGTTGAGACCATCATCAATGGAGCACCTCAATGTAGTGGTAAGCTGAACATGTGTTGGAGATGCTCAAGGGAAAACTCTGAACTGACCTGCCTCTTCAGTGTCCCTGATTGTGCAGAGTAATCCTAATTCACCCCATCTGCCTCTCAGACCAAATGTACACCTCAAAGTACATCGGCTTCTTCCTAGCAGCTGCCAGACCTGAAAGTTAAGCCCAATTCAACTTCAAAGTCAGTAGCCATGTAAAATTGCTTACAGCCAATCCTTCAAAGAAAGGGCCATTCATTCAAGATTCAACTTGGTTGGAGCTTTGTTGAAACGGAAACAAACACAAAAGACTGTCAAACAATTTCTCTACCAACAATTTCAGTTTTGACACAAAATCAGTTTTGAAGGGGGAGGCATAACCTGCCAAGAAGACGTCGCTGCCCCCGTAGTTTGCTGTCATCGGGCTCGTCGGCTACGTCTCTGCCGGTGGTGGCCTGGATACGGCGCGTCCGCGAGGTCGTTGACGCACCGCAGCATAGCGGCATGCGCGCTGACGCCGAAGGTGACCTCCTTCGCGGCATGCTCATGCGCCCACTGCTGCTACTCGCCCGCGCCGCCGCCGCGGGCGAGCTGCCGCCGCAGCGCCGATGAGGAGGACCTGGAAATGACCGCTGCCGAGCAGATCGAAAGAAAACAGGAGTCTTTTGCTCGCCGTGGATCACCATGGGGAACGAGGAGGGGAACAAGGAGAGGGAAGCTTCGGGGGAGGCGTTGGGTGGGGGAGGCATGGGGCGGGAGAGCTCCGGCGACGCGGGGGGCTGCGGGGGAGCTGCGGAGGCGCGGGGGAGCGGACTGCCGTCGCGACAGAGGAGCGGGGGAGACGACGGGGAGCTGCTGGTTTGTCGGGAATTCGCTGGGGGGTGTTTCAGAAAAACACCATGGAGACAACTTTTTTCGGACGGAGGGAGTATGTAGATTAACCGACAACCTTTGCATAAGCTTCAAGATGAAATATAGAGCAATCATATTTATTTTCTCATCATCTATTGGATAGCTTACATACAACCTATTGGAGTAGTTGTATGATAGCTTGTTGGTTGATGATATGGATATTTTACCAACAAGACCTATTGAAGATGCCCTAATACTACCTCCGTCCTGATTTATTGCCCCTCATAGTATTTTGTGCCAAATTTTAATCATTAATTTGATTAATAAAATATTTATGCATGTCATCAAAAATTATATCATTGAAAACAATGTTCAAAGACGAATCCGACGTATAATTTTTATTGACATGCACTAACATTTTGTTAGTTAAAAGTTTGGTCAAAATTTAGCACATATTACAAAGAAGACCAATAAACCAGGATTATATATATATATATATATATATATATATGCACGTGCCCTCTTTTTTCTCTTGGTTGCCAGCGTTAATTTTTTGTCCGTCCAACGTCCATACTTCAGAGGCCAGCACAAGAGCATGTTAGGGATTTTCTAAGAGCAACTCCATTTCCCCTAGGAACAAGACAAAAGCTCCGGGAACATAGAACGGTCAACACGATTGACGGAAAGCTGAGCAAAGCTTCGTAGCGACATGTCTCTCTGGGTAGAGGAATCTACAAACGCATCCTGTGGGTGGAGGGATAAAGTTGTGACCAACAATTGGTGCATCAACTATCGAGTCACGTCACATAGGATGCCCACTCCACTCTATAGACAAGCGCAATAGCTTGCAAGTTGCAATAGGTAGAGAAGCGTGCAAAGATGATGTCAAGCGAGACTTAAGCACGTCCCTATAATCCAGAGTAACATACATTATCTTCTCCTCTCTGCCAATCTAGTGATCAAAGTAGGTTCTTGTTACACTTGCTCCTATAGTTTAGTCAGCCACACATGCACTCACGGGTACATGGATACAATTAGTGCCGCAGGGAATAATTTGACCATGAGAGGCTAAAAGCAGCTGAGATCCCCCACACCCAATGTACTCCGTCCGGATCATGTCACATGACCGCCGTCCGGATTATGTCACTAGTGGTTCTAAACAATGTGGAATCAAAGATTGGGAGTCACTTCTCGCAAAAAAAAAAAAGATTGGGAGTCACGGTGATCTTTTGTGTTTTTTCTAGTTCGTTAGAAAGATGCTCTCTTGTTTTGTTCCTATGGGGATATGCCGAGTGCACTATGGTCACCTTCGAATATCCATATCTCGTCCGTGAGAAAAGCATCTCTACCATTGCTGACTGTATTTCAACCATTTGGTCACGCAATAGACATGTCTTTCAAAAGAGAGAGCCGAAAAAAGAAAAAAAAAACGAGCAGATACGGATTCTTTTTCTCCGCTTGAGTAGGGTTGGTTTGGACCATGATTAGTCGAATCATAATGCAGTCCCCATCGGATTAGTTATCAGTAGTGTATTAGCTATAGTACAACTTTACTGGAGCTGCGATCGTTTAATTTGGATCAAAGGAAGTATTAGTGATCTAAAAGGTGTTATATTGTTCATGGAGGATCACATATGAACAGACCTGTTTGAAAAGAGAGGGGGAAACAAAGAAAAGGTTAGATACTTGTTGTTTTCGGCCACTGATCGGTCTGGACCATACTGTACCATATATCACCAGTCAATTCATCATGTAGCCTACAGTGGATTAGTTACGAGAGAAGAGAAATTGAGAGCCCCCACCAACCCACCCACCCACGACTCGAAACGACACGACACGAAACAAACGAAACGAGCGACTTGTGGGGCGCTGCATCATGTCCGTCATTCCTGACCGCTCCATCGGCAAACAGAGAGCCTGCAGTGATCATGTCCCTCCTGCAGTGCGCGCGTTCCCCTCCCATCGATCGACTTCGTATCCGAACCTGTGTCGTCCGTGAGCATACTACGTGCTCTGCTCCTCCTGTGTCGTCCTAAAAGTTAGCCAAACGGGAAAATGGGAAATCTCTGTGTGCGGTGAACCCATGGCCGTGGTGGATGTTCCGGGAAAATGGAACTCAATGGCGATCAGATAAGTTCAAAATTCTTGTCTTCAATTTGTCTAAATACGGATGTATCTGATCACATTTTAGTGTTAGATACTTCTTTATCTAAACAAATTTAAGATAAGAATTTTGGGACGAAGGAAGTACTGTACTAGCAACACGGACTACTAGTATCTGTTTCCTGCGCTCCGGCCTCCGGGTGATAAGTGGCCTAATCTTTGCGAGAAACGGAGAACAGCCGCCGCGCGCGCGGGGCGTACGTGCATGCACTCGTGGAGCTCAAGCTCGCGAGCTTTCCCTCGATCTGGATCACATGCATGCACGGCTATGGACCATCGCTATGGACTGCTGCACGCGTTACGCTGTTGATTAACGTCCGGAGCTACCACGGCGGAAGTCGTCTTCCCTGTCCGTGAACCACCACAGTAGCTTTCACGTCCGGCTAGCTAGCTTATCCCCGTCACTGTTATAAATCTCTACACACCGGCCGGTATTAATTGCTTGCTCCACTGATCGCGACGGCGCTGCAAAAGCCAACTCGAATCCGATCCAGCGCCTGCCCGCCGTACCTTTTGTATAACAGCCCAAATCGATAAGACAAAACGCCAACCTACGACGACGTCCCAACACAGATAAAACTCACTCAGACTCAGGTGAGTAATAAGCTAATCCATTCCTTTTCCACGGTCGATTTGCTGGTGGTGTGGAAAAGCAGGCGCGCGCACGGCAAGGGGTCGGTCGTTCGTTCCGTAGTTCATCCTGCGCGTGTCCTCAGCGGCCAACACCCAACAGCCCCGACCGCGACCGCGCGCCGGAAACAAACACCGCCTGCACACCCCGCCCACTCCAGCCGAGTACGTACGCATCACCATGGCCATGTGGCGTTGCTCGCTTCCACTCCAGCGCGTCTCGTAGCGCCCCTCATGTTCACCCGTGCGTGCCAAGAAGATGACGATGACAGAGGGGCTGGCTGACTGACTGACTGATTGGACGTAGTATCGTTGGACGGAGTAGTAGGGCCTCCAACGCCAACCGGCCGGAGTTAAGTGCCCTGCCTTCCCTGTCAGCGTTGCCGATTGGGCTCCTGCTAAGCTTCCAAGCGTGAAAGCGCCCGGTGAGAGTGAGGAGGGTTTGCATCATGGTTCGGTACAACGGCTCCAATCAAATCATAAGTGTACCGCCAGGTTTTAAATATGGAGCAAGAAGATGGACTTATCGGGCGTGGCGTGACCCCGCACGACTACTACTACAGTACTACTGGCATTACTCAAAGACGTTGAGTTTCCATCTCCTCACATGACAATGGAGATATGGTCACGTTTCAGTGCAAAGCAAACCTGGCTGATCATGCATGCATGCATGTAATGGAGTAGCTCAAGCTTTAAAATGGACCTTCCCAAACATGTGCAAACACCCCAAAACTGCAAAGGGGGCCTCCGTGAACAAAGTAGAGCACGCACTCCAGTGCACGCGCGTCGGTTGCACACGGATAAAGGCGTGTGGCTTTGTGTAAAATCATGTGCAATTGTGCATATCAAGGTGTAGCGTGATGGGTACTACTAACCCGTCCGTTCCTAATTTGTTGGCCTCTCCAAAATAATTAATTAAGTACTAATTCGTTTCATCATATTTTTGTCGTGGTCTAAAAGACCACAAACATGTATTATATGGAAATAGAGGAAGTAGTGCATAGTTGGATGGCAAGGAGAAAACCAACAACTACTAGGCTCAAATGTGTGTGTGTGTGTGTTTGAACACAGTATAATCAAAGCCGTTCACATGCACGAGCATACAATCACCCCAGAACGTACCATCCATACCCTCTCCCTATGATCACCTCCGAGAGACTGAGCCGGCATAGCATGTTGAGATTTTACGAAGTCAGTAGCATATATGCCCATGCGTCGCAACGGGAAAAATAATTGATGAATAAAAAACTTAATAGAAAAAAGAATGATATATTATTGGTAGCATCATGGCATTTTGCCAAAAAAATCTAACCTTTTTCAAGAATCAACTTGCGGTCCGGTTTCTTTGATTTATTTTGCGCCGCAATTCTGACGTGCCTCTAGAATGTTGCTTGCCTGGGCGTCAGACCATCCGTCGCCCGGGGCCTACTTTGTGAGGAAACGAAGCCAATCTACACCTTAGTTGTGGCCAAACAAAGCCCATCTACTTTTGAGCTGTGGACGAACAAAGCCCATCTACCCTGAGCTATGGTCGAACGAAGGATGACTTTGCTACGGGTCACAATCAATTTGGGTTAATGTTAAGGAAAACGTTTAGAAACGGCGAGCCGTCCGAACGCTCGGCCGGTCACCTCCCTCACGAGTGTCCAGCGGCCCCAGCTGCTTATCCTTTCCACCGCTTTCCTTCTTCCCCAAAACAAGATGCATCTTCTCAATCCCCTCGCTCCCTTCCGCTCCTCTCTTTTCTCTGTATTCCGGTGAGAGATTTGTCCCTCCGATGAGAGCCCTCCACCGCAGCATATCCTCTAGCCACACCGCTCTCTGCCCTTTTTCTCCTCCAGCTAGCGGAACCCACTGCCGCAGCCGTGGGGCTACGAGCAGCGCCAGATCGCGGGGGTGCGGGGGTGCGGGCCGCGGTGGTGGTGCTAGGCGCCGAGCGCCGGAGATGGAAGCTGCGACCAAGGGATGCCGGCAACTGGTGTTTTTTGCTGCAAGCTGCGACGTGCAGACGACGATGGGTGAAGCTCGCCAGCGAGTGCTACAAACACATCGGCTAAATGCTGGAATCAGCGGAATTTTCTACGTCCACACATGATTTAGTTTGCTGGACCAAGATCCAAATTTCCATTGTTTGCTACCATCCCTTTTGTGGTTTGCTGGAACAATGTCATTTTTTTGCTACCGCCGCCATCTTGATTTGCTGGAACAAGCGCTCAGCTCTGTATTTTTGCTCCAACCGACGTTTTGGTTTGCTGGAACAAGCATCAATTTTTGCTACCACCATATTTTCGTTTGGTGGAATAGAGTTTGATTTTTTGCTACCAACCGTTTTTTTTTCTGGAACCACATCAAATATTTGCTACCAGCGCCATTTGTTGCGAGACCACGCCGTGGTTGCCATTGATTTATGCAGCGTGCGTGATATTTTTGTTGGAATCGACATGATTTTTTGCTACAACCGATGGGATTTTTTGTTATAACTAGCAAAGTGAGGGTGAGATACAGCATGAGCTGCCGAGCTTGACGGCGATTGCTGTGACCGATGGCCGTTGCCACCCACCGGAGATGCAACCACGTGTTGGTGAACGTAGTATTTTAAAATTTTCCTACGATCATGCAAGATCTATCTACTAGATGCATAGCAACGAGAGGGGAGAGTGTGTCTACGTACCCTCGTAGACCGGGAGAGGAAGCGTCAAGTGACGCGGTTGATGTTGTCGAACTTCTTCGCGATCCAACCGATCAAGCACCGAACGTACGACACCTCCGCGTTCAGCACATGTTCAGCTTGATGACGTCCCACGAGCTCTTGATCCAGTTGAGCTTCACGGGAGAGTTTCCTCAGCACGACGGCGTGGTGACGGATATGATGTATTCACCGGCGCAGGGCTTCGCCTAAGCACTGCAACGGTATGACCGAGGTGTGTTTCTGTGGAGGGGGGCACCACACACGGCTAAAACAATTCAACTCGTGTGTCTTTGGGTGCCCCCCTGCCCCCGTATATAAAGGAGCAAGGGGGGAGGCCGGCCGGCCCTTGTTTGGTGCGGCTAGGGGTGCAATCCTACTAGGAATAGGATTGCAATCCTATTCCTAGTAGGAATCACCAAAGAAGGAAGAGAGGGAAAGGAAAAGAGGGAGAGGTGGCGCCCCCAATCCTAGTCCAACTAGGAACCCTAGGTGGGGCGCCGGCCAGCCCTATGGGCTGCCTCTCTCTTTCCCTTAAGGCCCACTATGGACCATCCCCCTTCGTAGGGGGTTCCGGTAACCCCCTCCGGCAATCCCGTTAAATCCGAAACTTTTCCAGAACACTTCCGGTGTCCGAATATAGTCGTCCAATATATCAATCTTTATGTCTCGGACATTCCGAGACTCCTCGTCATGTCCGTGATCTCATCCGGGACTCCGAACTACCTTCGGTACATCAAAACTCATAAACTCATAATATCGATTGTCATCAAACGTTAAGCGTGCGGACCCTACGGGTTCGAGAACTATGTAGACATGACCGAGACTCATCTACGGTCAATAACCAATAGCGGAACCTGGATGTTCATATTGGCTCCTACATATTCAACGAAGATCTTTTATCGGTCAAAACCGCATAACAACATACGTTGTTCCTTTTGTCATCGGTATGTTACTTGCCCGAGATTCGATCGTCGGTATCTCTATACCTAGTTGAATCTCGTTACCGGCAAGTCTCTTTACTCGTTCCGTAACACATCATCTCGTGACTAACTCATTAGTCTTTTGCTTGCAAGGCTTATTGTGATGTGTGTTACCGAGAGGGCCCAGAGATACCTCTCCGACACTCGGAGTGACAAATCCTAATCTTGATCTATGCCAACACCACGAATACTTTCGGAGACACCTGTAGAGCATCTTTATGATCACCCAGTTACGTTGTGACGTTTGATAGCACACAAGGTGTTCTTACGGTATTCGGGAGTTGCATAATCTCATAGTCATAGGTGTTGGAAATATGCCCTAGAGGCAATAATAAATTGGTTATTATTATATTTCCTTGTTCACGATAATCGTTTATTATCCATGCTAGAATTGTATTGAAAGGAAACTCAGATACATGTGTGGATACATAGACAAACACCATGTCCCTAGTGAGCCTCTAGACAACTAGCTCGTTGATCAACAGATGGTTACGGTTTCCTGACCATGGACATTGGATGTCGTTGATAACGGGATCACATCATTAGGAGAATGATGTGATGGACAAGACCCAATCCTAAGCCTAGCACAGATCGTGTAGTTCGTATGCTAAAGCTTTTCTATATGTCAAGTATCTTTTCCTTAGACCATGAGATTGTGCAACTCCCAGATACCGTAGGAATGCTTTGGGTGTACCAAACGTCACAACGTAACTGGGTGGCTATAAAGGTGCACAACAGGTATCTCCGAAAGTGTCTGTTGGGTTGGCATGAATCGAGACTGGGATTTGTCACTCCGTATGACGGAGAGGTATCTCTGGGCCCACTCGGTAGGACATCATCATAATGTGCACAATATGTGATCAAGGAGTTGATCACGGGATGATGTGTTACGGAACGAGTAAAGAGACTTGCCGGTAACGAGATTGAGCAAGGTATCGGTATACCGACGATCGAATCTCGGGCAAGTGCTATACCGATAGACAAAGGGAATCGTATACGGGGTTGATTGAATCCTTGACATCGTGGTTCATCCGATGAGATCATCGTGGAACATGTGGGAGCCAACATGGGTATCCAGATCCCGCTGTTGGTTATTGGCCGGAGAGTTGTCTCGGTCATGTCTACATGGTTCCCGAGCCCGTAGGGTCTACACACTTAAGGTTCGATGACGCTAGGGTTATAGGGAAAGTATGTACGCGGTTACCGAATGTTGTTCGGAGTCCCGGATGAGATCCCGGACGTCACGAGGAGTTCCGGAATGGTCCGGAGGTAAAGATTCATATATGGGAAGTCCTGTTTTGGTCACCGGAAAAGTTTCGGGCGATATCGGTAATGTACCGGGACCACCGGGAGGGTCCCGGGGGTCCACCAGGTGGGGCCACCAGCCCCAGGTGGCTGCGTGGGCTAAGTGTGGGAGGGGACCAGCCCCAAGGGGGCTGGTGCGCCCCCCCACCAAGTTCCTAGGCGCATGGAGAGGGGAGGGGGGCAAACCCTAGGTCCAGATGGGCCTTAAGGCCCATCCTAGGGCGCCCCCTCTCTCTCCCCCCCTTGGCCGCACCCTAGATGGGTTCTGGGGGGCTGCCGCCACCCCTAGGGAGGAAACCCTAGATGGGGGCGCAGCCCCTACCTCCCCCCTATATATATGTGAAGTTTAGGGCTGCCCAGAACAAGTTTTGACCTCGGTCGATTGGCGCAGCCCAACCTCTCCCTCTCTCCTTGCTGGATCAAGGCGTGGGAGACGTCACCGGGCTGCACGTGTGTTGAACGCGGAGGCACCGTTGCTTCGGTGCTAGGATCTTCGGCGATCTGAATCGCGGCGAGTACGACTCCATCAACCGCGTTCTTGAACGCTTCCGCTTAGCAATCTACAAGGGTATGTGGATCCAACTCTCCTCTCGTAGATGTGCATCTCCTAGATTGTTCTTGGTGAACGTAGGAAAATTTTTGTTTCCCATGCGACGTTCCCCAACAGTGGCATCATGAGCTAGGTTCTTGCGTAGATGCTTTCTCGAGTAGAACACAAAAGGGTTTGTGGGCGTTGATGTTTAAATTGCTGCCCTCCTTAGTCTTTCTTGATTCAGCGGTATTATGGGATGAAGCGGCCCGGACCAACTTTACATGTCCACGTACATGAGACCGGTTCCATCGACAGACATGTGACTTTTGTTGCATAAGATGGCTGGCGGGTGTCTGTCTCTCCTATCTTAGTTGAATCGGAATAGAACAAGGCGGTCCTTGTAGAAGGTTAAATAGCAACTTGAATATCACCGTTGTGGCTTTGCGTAGGTAAGAAGCGTTCTTGCTAGATACCCATAGCAGCCACGTAAAACATGCAACAACAAATTAGAGGACGTCTAACTTGTTTTTGCAGGGTATGTATGTGATATGATATGGCCAATGACATGATGATTTATATTTGATGTATGAGATGATCATGTTGTAATAGTTAATATCGACTTGCATGTCGATGCATACGGCAACCGGCAGGAGCCATAGGGTTGTCTTTAATTTTTGTATGACCTGCGTGTCAATCATTAAGCGCTATGTAATGCTTTACTTTATCGCTAAGCGGTAGCAATAGTAGTAAGAGCATGGTGGACGCACGACAACCTCGATGGCGACACGATGATGGAGATCATGATGATGGGGATCATGGCGTGGCGCCGGTGACGATGGAAATCATGCCGGTGCTTTGGAGATGGAGATCAAAAGCACGAGTTGATGGCCATATCATGTCACTTATGATTTGCATGTGATGTTAATCCTTTTATGCATCTTATTTTGCTTAGGACGACGGTAGCATTATAAGATGATCCCTCGCTAAAATTTCAAGATAAAATTGTGTTCCCCCCAAGTGTGCGCCGTTGCGAAGGTTCGTCGTTTCGAAGCACCACGTGATGATCGGGTGTGATAGACTCTACGTTCGCATACAACGGGTGCAAGCCAGTTTTGCACATGCAGAACACTCGGGTTAGACTTGACGAGCCTAGCATGTACAGACATGGCCTCGGAACACGGAAGACCGAAAGGTCGAGCATGAGTCATATAGTAGATATGATCAACATGAAGATGTTCACCATTGACACCACCTCATCTCACGTGATGATCGGACTTGGGTTGGTGGATTTGGATCATGTCACGCTCGGATGACCAGAGGGATGTCAATTTGAGTGGGAGTTATAAGTAATTTGATTAGTTAAACTCACTTATCATGAACAATAGTCTAAGTTGCCTTTGCAAATTATGTTGTAGATCAATAGCTTGCGTTGTAGCTCCCTGTTTAATACGATCCTAGAGAAAGACTAAGTTGAAAGATACTGTAAGCAATGATGCGGACTGGGTCCGTAGTCCGAGGAGTGTCCTCACTGCTGCACAGAAAGCTTACGTCTTTGATGCACCGCTCGATGTGCAAACCCCTACAACGTTGTCTGTGGATGTTGTGAACACCTGAGAGACACGTCTTGATGACTACTTAATAGTTTAGTGCACCATACTTCACGGCTTAGAATCGGGATTCCAATGACGTTTTGAACGCCATAGAACATATGAGATGTTCTAAGAGCTGAAATTGGGATTTCAGGCTCATGCCCGTGCTGAGAGGTATGAGACCTCTGACAAGTTCTTTTGCCAAAAAGATGGAGGAGAATGGCTCAACTAGTGAGCATGTGCTCAGAATGTCTGGGTGCTGAAATCACTTGAACCAAGTGGGAGTTAATCTTCCAGGTGAGATAGTGGTTGACAGAATTCTCTAGACACTATCACCAAGCTACTAGAACTTCGTGATGAACTATGACATGCAAAGGATGGAGATGATCCCGGTGCTGTTAGCGGTTCTTAGTACCGCAAAAGTAGAGATCAAGAAGGAGCATCAAGTGTTGATGGTTTAACAAGACCACTGGTTTCAAAAAGGTAAGGGCTAGAAGGGAAACTTCATGAATGGCAAACCTGTTGTCGCTCTGATGAAGGAACCCATGGTTGAACCCAAACCTCGAGACCAAGTGCTTCGATTGTAAGGGTAACGGTCACATGGTAGCGGAATTACCCCAAATACATGGTAGATAAGAAAAGCTGGCAACTTCAACAAAGTATATTTGATATACGTGTTATTGATGTGTACCTTAGTAGTACTCCTTGTAGCACCTGGGTATTGGATACCGGTTCAGTTGCTATTATTAGTGACTTGAAGCAAAAGCTACGGACTGAACGGAGACTAGCTAAGGGCGAGGTGACGATGTGTGTTGGAAGTGTTTCCAAGGTTGATGAGATCACCATCGCACACTTCCTCTATTTTCGAGATTAGTGTTGAACCTAGATAAATGTTATCAGGTGTCTACGTTGAGCATGAAAATGATTAGATCATGTTCATCGCAATACGGTTATTCATTTAAGTTAGAGAATAATGGTTATTCTGTTTACATGAATAATACCTTTGTGGTCATGCACCCAATGGTTCGTTGAATCTCGATCATGGTAATACACATAATGATAATATTAATGCCAAAAGATGTAGAGTTAATAATGATAGTACCACTTTCTTGTGGCACTGCCGCTTAGGTCATTTTGGCATAAAATGCATGAAGAAACTCCATGCTGATGGACGTTTGGAGTCACTTGATTTTGAATCGCTTGACACATGCGAGCCATGCCTCATGGGCAGGATGACTGAGATCTCGTTTTCAGGTACAATGAAACGGGTAAGTGACTTATTGGAAATCATACATGCTGATGTATGTGATCCAATGAGAATTAAGGTGTGTGGTGGATATCGTTATTTTCTCATCTTCACTGACGATTTGAGTAGATATGGTATATTTACTTAATGAAGCAAAAGTCTGAAACGTTTGAAAGGTTCAAAAATTTTCAGAGTGAAGATTAAGAATCATCATAACAAGAAGATCATGTTCCTACGATCTGATCAAGGGGATATTATCTTAATTATGAGTTTGGCAATCATTTAAGACATTGTGGAATTGTTTCGCAGTTGAAGTCCCCTGGAACACCACAGCGTAATGGTGTGTCCGGACATCGTAATCGAACCTTATGAGATATGGTGCGATCTATGGTGTGTCTTACCGATCTACCGCTATTATTTTGAGGTTATGCATTAGAGACAGCTGCATTCACTTTATATAGGGCACCATCTAAGTCCGTTGAGACGACGTCGTATGGTTTGGCAAGAAACCAAAGTTGTCGTTTTCTTAAATGTTTGGGGCTGCGATGCTTATGGCTTCAGCCAGGAAAAGCTCGAACCCAAAGCGGACAAATACATCTTCATGGAATACCCACTGGTAGCGGTTGGGTATACCTTCTATCTCAGATCCAAGGACAAAATGTTTGTCGCTAAGAATGGGTCCTTTCTCGAGAAGGAGTTTCTCTCGAAAGAATTGAGTGGGAGGAAGATAGAACTTGATGAGGTTGTCGAACCCTCACTTCAACCGGAGAGTAGTGCAACACAGAAAGATGTTTCTGTGGAATCTACGACAGTTGAAGAGGAAACTAATGATAGTGATCATGAAGATCCAGATCAAGTTGCTATCGAACATCGTAGGTTGACAAGGATATGTACTACTCCTGAGTGGTACGTTGATCCTGTCTTAGAGGTCATGTTGTTGGACAACGATGAACCTACGAACTATGGAGAAGCGATGGTGGGCCCATATTCCGACAAATGGTTAGAAGCCGATAAATCCGAGATAGGATCCATGTATCAAAACAAAGTATGGACTTTGGTGGACTTGCCCTGTGATCGGCAAGCCATTGAGACAAATGGATCTTTAAGACTGAGACGGATGTGGACGGTAATGTCACCGTCTATGAAGCTCGACTTGTGGCGAAGAGTTTTCCACAAGTTCAAGGAGTTGACTACGATGAGATTTTCTCACCCGTAGCGATGCTTAAGTCCGTCGGAATCATGTTAGCATTAGCTGCATTTATGAAATCTGGCAGATGGATGACAAAACAAGTTTCCTTACCAGTTTTCGTAAGGAAAGGTTGTATGTGATACAATCAGAAAGGTTTTGTCGATCCTAAGGATGCTAAAAGATATGCTAGCTCCAACGATCCTTCCATGGACTAGAGCAAGCATCTCGGAGTCGGAATATACACTTTGATGGAGTGATCAAAGTTTTTGGGTATACAAAGTTTGGTGGAAACTTGCATTTGCAATAAAGTGAGTGGGAGCACTACAACATTTCTGATAAGTATATGTGAATGACATATTGTTGATCCGAAATGATGTAGAATTTCTGGAAAGCATAAAGGGTTGTTTGAAATGAGTTTTTCAAAGGAAGACCTGGATAAAGCTGCTTACATATTGGGCATCAAGATCTATACAGATAGATCAAGACGCCTGATGATACTTTCAAAAGATCACACACCTTGGCATGATTTTGAAGAAGTTCAAAATAGATCAGTCAAAGAAGGAGTTCTTACCTGAGTTGTAAGGTGTGAAGTTGAGTAAGACTCAAAACTTGACCACGGCAGAAGGAAGAGGAAGGACGAAGGTCGTCCCCTATGCTTTTGTCATAGGCTCTATATGATATGCCATGCTAAGTACCGCACCTGATGTGTGCCTTGCCACATGTCTGGCAAGAGGGTACAAAGGTGATCCAGGAGTGGATTACTAGATAGTGGTCAAAATTATCCTTAGAGGAGTAAGGAAATGTTTCTCGGTTATGGAGGTGATAAAGAGTTCGACGTAAAGAGTTACGTCGATGCAAGCTTAACACCTATCCGGATAACTCTAAGTGGAGATACCGGATACGTATAATGGAGCAACAGTTTGGAATAGCTCCAAGTGGAACGTGATAGCAGCATCTACGATATGACATAAAGTTTTTGCGAGGTACATAGGGATCTGAATGTTGCAGACCCGTTGACTACAACCTCTCTCACAAGCATAACATGATCAAACACAGAACTCATTGAGTGTTAATCACATATTGATGTGAACTAGATTACTGACTCTAGTGAACTCTTTTGGATGTTGGTCACATGGCGATGTGACCTGTGAGTGTTAATCACATGGCGATGTGAACTAGATTATTGACTCTAGTGCAAGTGGGAGACTGTTGGAAATATGCCCTAGAGGCAATAATAAATTGGTTATTATTATATTTCCTTGTTCACGATAATCGTTTATTATCCATGCTAGAATTGTATTGAAAGGAAACTCAGATACATGTGTGGATACATAGACAAACACCATGTCCCTAGTGAGCCTCTAGACAACTAGCTCGTTGATCAACAGATGGTTACGGTTTCCTGACCATGGACATTGGATGTCGTTGATAACGGGATCACATCATTAGGAGAATGATGTGATGGACAAGACCCAATCCTAAGCCTAGCACAGATCGTGTAGTTCGTATGCTAAAGCTTTTCTATATGTCAAGTATCTTTTCCTTAGACCATGAGATTGTGCAACTCCCAGATACCGTAGGAATGCTTTGGGTGTACCAAACGTCACAACGTAACTGAGTGGCTATAAAGGTGCACAACAGGTATCTCCGAAAGTGTCTGTTGGGTTGGCACGAATCGAGACTGGGATTTGTCACTCCGTATGACGGAGAGGTATCTCTGGGCCCACTCGGTAGGACATCATCATAATGTGCACAATATGTGATCAAGGAGTTGATCACGGGATGATGTGTTACGGAACGAGTAAAGAGACTTGCCGGTAACGAGATTGAGCAAGGTATCGGTATACCGACGATCGAATCTCGGGCAAGTGCTATACCGATAGACAAAGGGAATCGTATACGGGATTGATTGAATCCTTGACATCGTGGTTCATCCGATGAGATCATCGTGGAACATGTGGGAGCAAACATGGGTATCCAGATCCCGCTGTTGGTTATTGGCCGGAGAGTTGTCTCGGTCATGTCTACATGGTTCCCGAGCCCGTAGGGTCTACACACTTAAGGTTCGATGACGCTAGGGTTATAGGGAAAGTATGTACGCGGTTACCGAATGTTGTTCGGAGTCCCGGATGAGATCCCGGACGTCACGAGGAGTTCCGGAATGGTCCGGAGGTAAAGATTCATATATGGGAAGTCCTGTTTTGGTCACCGGAAAAGTTTCGGGCGATATCGGTAATGTACCGGGACCACCGGGAGGGTCCCGGGGGTCCACCAGGTGGGGCCACCAGCCCCAGGTGGCTGCGTGGGCTAAGTGTGGGAGGGGACCAGCCCCAAGGGGGCTGGTGCGCCCCCCCACCAAGTTCCTAGGCGCATGGAGAGGGGAGGGGGGCAAACCCTAGGTCCAGATGGGCCTTAAGGCCCATCCTAGGGCGCCCCCTCTCTCTCCCCCCCTTGGCCGCACCCTAGATGGGTTCTGGGGGGCTGCCGCCACCCCTAGGGAGGAAACCCTAGATGGGGGCGCAGCCCCTACCTCCCCCCTATATATATGTGAAGTTTAGGGCTGCCCAGAACAAGTTTTGACCTCGGTCGATTGGCGCAGCCCAACCTCTCCCTCTCTCCTTGCTGGATCAAGGCGTGGGAGACGTCACCGGGCTGCACGTGTGTTGAACGCGGAGGCACCGTTGCTTCGGTGCTAGGATCTTCGGCGATCTGAATCGCGGCGAGTACGACTCCATCAACCGCGTTCTTGAACGCTTCCGCTTAGCAATCTACAAGGGTATGTGGATCCAACTCTCCTCTCGTAGATGTGCATCTCCTAGATTGTTCTTGGTGAACGTAGGAAAATTTTTGTTTCCCATGCGACGTTCCCCAACAATAGGAACATGTATAAGTCATGAAGAAAGCAATAGCAGTAAAACTAAACGATCATAGTGCTATGCTAACGGATGGGTCTTGTCCATCACATCATTCTCCTAATGATGTGATCCCGTTGATCAAATGACAACTCATGTCTATGGTTAGGAAACATAACCATCTTTGATCAATGAGCTAGTCTAGTAGAGGCATACTAGGGACACTCTGTTTTGTCTATGTATTCACACATGTACTAAGTTTCCGGTTAATACAATTCTAGCATGAATAATAAACTTTTATCATGATATAAGGAAATATAAATAACAACTTTATTATTGCCTCTAGGGCATATTTCCTTCAGTCTCCCACTTGCACTAGAGTCAATAATCTAGCTCACATCGCCATGTGATTTAATACCGATAGTTCTCATCGTCATGTGAATAACACCCATAGTTCACATCACCATGTGACCAACACCCAAAGGGTTTACTAGAGTCAATAATCTAGTTCACATCGCAATGTGATTAATACCCAAGAGTAATAAGGTGTGATCATGTTTTGCTTGTGAGAGAAGTTTAGTCAACGGGTCTGTCACATTCAGATCCGTATGTATTTTGCAAATTTCTATGTCTACAATGCTCTGCATAGAGCTACTCTAGCTAATTGCTCCCACTTTCAATACGCATCCAGATTGATACTTAGAGTCATCTGGATTTTAGTGTCAAAGCTTGCATCGGCGTAACCCTTTACGACGAACTCTTTATCACCTCCATAATCGAGAAACATTTTCTTAGTCATCCAGTTACTAAGGATAATTTTGACCGATGTACAGTGATCTACTCCTGGATCACTATTGTACCCCCTTGACAAACTCATGGCAAGGTAGACAACATGTTTGGTACACAGCATGGCATACTTTATAGAACCTATGGCTGAGGCATAGGGAATGACTTTCATTCTCTCTATATTTTTCTGCCGTGGTCTCGCTTTGAGTCTTACTCAACTTCACACCTTACAAGTCAGGCAAGAACTCCTTCTTTGACTGATCCATTTTGAACTACTTCAAAATCTTATCAAGGTATGTACTTATCGAAAGTCTTATCAAGCGTCTTGATCTATCTCTATAGATCTTGATGCCCAATATGTAAGCAGCTTCACCAAGGTCTTTCTTTGAAAAACTCCTTTCAAACACTCCTTTATGCTTTCCAGAAAATTCTACATCATTTCCGATCGATAATATGTCATTCACATATACTTATCAGAAAGGTTGTAGTGCTCCCACTCACTTCTTGTAAATACAGGTTTCTCCAAAAGTCTGTATAAAACCATATGCTTTGATTACGTCATCAAAGCGTATATTCCAACTCCGAGATGCTTGCACCAGTCCATAGATGGATCGCTGGAGCTTGCATACTTTGTTAGCACCTTTTGGATCGACAAAACCTTCTGGTTGCATCATATACAACTCTTCTTTGAGATATCCATTTAGGAATGCAGTTTTGACATCCATTTGGCAGATTTCATAAAATGCGGCAATTACTAACATGATTCGGACAGACTTAAGCATCGCTACGGGTGAGAAAGTCTCATCGTAGTCAACTCCTTGAAATTGTCGAAACCCTTTCGCAACAAGTCGAGCTTTGTAAACAGTAACATTACCGTTTGCGTCGGTCCTCCTCTTGAAGATCCATTTATTTTCGATGGCTTGCCGATCATCGGGCAAGTCAACCAAAGTCCATACTTTGTTCTAATACATGGATCCCATCTCAGATTTCATGGTCTCAAGCCATTTTGCGGAATCTAGGCTCATCATCGCTTCCTCATAGTTCGTAGGTTCATCATGGTCTAGTAACATGACTTCCAGAACTGGGTTGCCGTACCACTCTGGTGCGGAACAAACTCTGGTTGATCTACGAAGTTCAGCAGAAACTTGATCCGAAGTTTCATGATCATCATCATTAACTTCCTCACTGATTAGTGTAGGAATCACTGGAACAATTTTCTGTGATGTACTACTTTCCAATCCGGGAGAAGGTACAATTACCTCATCAAGTTCTACTTTCCTCCCACTCACTTCTTTCGAGAGAAACTCCTTCTCTAGAAAGGATCCACTCTTAGCAACAAAGACCTTGCCTTAGGATCTGTGATAGAAGGTGTACCCAACAGTTTCTTTTTGGGTATCCTATGAAGATTTACTTCTCCGAATTGGGTTCGAGCTTATCATGTTGAAACTTTTTCACATAAGCATCGCAGTCCCAAACTTAAAGAAATGACATCTTAGGTTTCTCGTCAAACCATAGTTCATACGGTGTCATATCCACGGATTTAGATGGTGCCCTATTTAACGTGAATGTAGCTGTCTCTAATGCATAACCCCAAAAGCAATAGTTGTAGATCGGTAAGAGACATCATCGATCACACCATATCTAATAAAGTACGGTAATGACATTCGGACACACCATTACACTGTGGTGTTCCAGGTGGCGTGAGTAGTGAAACTATTTCACATTGTTTTTATTGAAGGCCAAACTCGCTAACTCAAATATTTTACCTCTACGATCATATCATAGAAACTCTTATTTTCTTGTTACGATGATTCTCCACTTCACTCTGAAATTCTTTGAACTTTTCAAATGTTTCAGACTTGTGCTTCATTAAGTAGATATACCCATATCTGCTCAAATCATCAGTGAAGGTCAGAAAATAACGATACCTGCCGCGAGCTTCAACACTCATTGGTCCGCATACATCAGTATGTATGATTTCCAACAACTCTGTTGCTCGCTCCACGGTTCCGGAGAACGGATTTTTAGTCATCTTGCCCATGAGGCATGGTTCGCAAGCACCAAGTGATTCATAATCAAGTGATTCAAAAAGTCCATCACTATGGAGTTTCTTCATGCGCTTTACACCAATATGACCTAAACGGCAGTGCCACAAATAAGTTGCACTATCATTATTAACCTTGCATCTTTTGGCTTCAATATTATGAATATGTGTATCACACGATCGAGATCCAACAAACTATTTTCATTGGGTGTATGACCATAGAAGGTTTTATTCATGTAAACAGAACAACAATTATTCTCTAACTTACATGAATAACCGTATTGCAATAAACATGATCAAATCATATTCATGCTCAACACAAACACCAAATAACACTTATTTAGGTTCAATACTAATCCCGAAAGTATAGGGAGTGTGCGATGATGATCATATCAATCTTGGAACTACTTCCAATACACATCGTCACTTCATCCTTTAACTAGTTTCTGTTCATTATGCAACTCCCATTTCGAGTTACTACTCTTTAGCAACTGAACCAATATCAAATACCGAGGGGTTGCTATGAACACTAGTAAAATACACATCAATAATCTGTATATGAAATATACCTTTGTTCACTTTGCCATCCTTCTTATCCGCCAAATATCTAGGGCAGTTCCACTTCTAGTGACCATTTCCTTTGCAGTAGAAGCACTTAGTTTCAGGCTTGAGTTTAGCTTTGGGTTTCTTCACGGGAGTGACAACTTGCTTGTCATTCTTCTTGAAGTTCCCCTTCTATCCCTTTGCCCTTTACTTGAAACAAGTGGTCTAGTTAACCATCAACACTTGATGCTCTTTCTTGATTTCTACCTTCGCCGATTTCAGTATCGTGAAGAGCTCGGGAATTACTTTCGTCATCCCTTGCAGATTATAGTTCATCACGAAGTTCTACCAACTTGGTGATAGTGTCTAGAGAACTTTGTCAATTACTATCTTATCTGGAAGATTAACTCCCACTTGATTCAAGCAATTGTACTACCCAGACAATCTGAGCACATGCTCACTGGTTGAGCTATTCTCCTCCATGTTGTAGGCAAAGTACTGTCAGAGGTCTTATACCTCTCGACACGGGCATGAGTATGAAATATTAATTTCAACTCTTGGAACATCTCATATGCTCCGTGGCATTCAAAACGTTTTTGAAGTCCCAGTTCTAAGCCGTAAAGCATGGTGCACTAAACTATCAAGTAGTCATCATACTGAGCTTTTGTCAAAACGTTCATAACGTCTACATCTGCTCCTGCAATAGGTCTGTCACCTAGCGGTGCATCAAAGACATAATTCTTCTGTGCAGCAATGAGGATAATCCTCAGATCACGGAACAATTCCGCATCATTGCTACTAACATCTTTCAACTTAGTTTTCTCTAGGAACATATCAAAAATAAACGGGGAGCAACATCGTGAGCTATTGATCTACAACATAGATATGCTAATACTACAAGGACTAAGTTCATGATAAATTAAAGTTCAATTTAATCATATTAATTTAAAGAACTCCCACTTAGATAGACATCCCTCTGGTCATCTAAATGATCACGTGATCCAAATCAACTAAACCATGTCCGATCATCACGTGAGATGGAGTAGTTAAAATGGTGAACATCTCATGTTGATCATATCTACTATATGATTCACGCTCGACCTTTCGGTCTCCAGTGTTCCGAGGCCATATCTGCATATGCCAGGCTCGTCAAGTTTAACCCGAGTATTCTGCGTGTGCAAAACAGGCTTACACCCGTTGTATTTGAACGTAGAGCTTATCACACCCGATCATCACGTGGTGTCTCGGCACGATGAACTTTCGCAATGGTGCATACTTAGGGAGAACACTTATACCTTGAAATTTAGTAAGGGATCATCTTATAATGCTACCGTCGTTTTAAGCAAAATAAGAAGCATAATAAGATAAACATCACATGCAATCAAAATATGTGACATGATATGGCCATCATCATCTTGTGCTTTTGATCTCCATCTCCAAAGCACCTTCATGATCACCTTCGTCACCGGCGCGACACCTTGATCTCCATCGTAGCATCGTTGTCGTCTCGCCAACTATTGCTTCTACGACTATCGCTACCGCTTAGTGATAAAGTAAAGCAATTACATGGCGATTGCATTTCATACAATAAAGCGACAACCATATGGCTCCTGCCAGTTGCCGATAACATTACAAAACATGATCATCTCATACAAAACTGTATAACTCATCATGTCTTGACCATATCACATCACAACATGCCCTGCAAAAACAAGTTAGACGTCCTCTACTTTGTTGTTGCAAGTTTTACGTGGCTGCTACGGGCTTAGCAAGAACCGTTCTTACCTACGCATACAAAACCACAACGATGTTTCGTCAAGTATGTGCTGTTTTAACCTTCACAAGGACCGGGCGTAGCCACACTTGATTCAGCTAAAGTGAGAGAGACAGACACCCGCCAGTCACCTTTAAGCAACGAGTGCTCGTAACGGTGAAACCAGTCTCGCGTAAGCGTACGCGTAATGTCGGTCCGGGCCGCTTCATCTCACAATACCGCCGAAGCAAAGTATGACATGCTGGTAAGCAGTATGACTAGTATCACCCACAACTCATTGTGTTCTACTCGTGCATATCATCTACGCATAGACCTGGCTCATGATGCCACTGTTGGTGAACGTAGTATTTTAAAATTTTCCTACGATCACGCAAGATCTATCTACTAGATGCATAGCAACGAGAGGGGAGAGTGTGTCTACGTACCCTCGTAGACCGGGAGCGGAAGCGTCAAGTGACGCGGTTGATGTTGTCGAACTTCTTCGCGATCCAACCGATCAAGCACCGAACGTACGACACCTCCGCGTTCAGCACACGTTCAGCTTGATGATGTCCCACGAGCTCTTGATCCAGTTGAGCTTCGCGGGAGAGTTTCGTCAGCACGACGGCGTGGTGACGGATATGATGTATTCACCGGCGCAGGGCTTCGCCTAAGCACTGCAACGGTATGACCGAGGTGTGTTTCTGTGGAGGGGGGCACCGCACACGGCTAAAACAATTCAACTTGTGTGTCTTTGGGTGCCCCCTGCCCCCATATATAAAGGAGCAAGGGGGAGGCCGGCCGGCCCTTGTTTGGTGCGGCTAGGGGTGCAATCCTACTAGGAATAGGATTGCAATCCTATTCCTAGTAGGAATCACCAAAGAAGGAAGAGAGGGAAAGGAAAAGAGGGAGAGGTGGCGCCCCCAATCCTAGTCCAACTAGGAACCCTAGGTGGGGCGCCGGCCAGCCCTATGGGCTGCCTCTGTCTTTCCCTTAAGGCCCACTATGGACCATCCCCCTTCGTAGGGGGTTCCGGTAACCCCCTCCGGCAATCCCGTTAAATCCGAAACTTTTCCAGAACACTTCCGGTGTCCGAATATAGTCGTCCAATATATCAATCTTTATGTCTCGGACATTCCGAGACTCCTCGTCATGTCCGTGATCTCACCCGGGACTCCGAACTACCTTCGGTACATCAAAACTCATAAACTCATAATACCGATCGTCATCAAACGTTAAGCGTGCGGACCCTACGGGTTCGAGAACTATGTAGACATGACCGAGACTCATCTCCGGTCAATAACCAATAGCGGAACCTGGATGTTCATATTGGCTCCTACATATTCTACGAAGATCTTTTATCGGTCAAAACCACATAACAACATACATTGTTCCTTTTGTCATCGGTATGTTACTTGCCCGAGATTCGATCGTCGGTATCTCTATACCTAGTTCAATCTCGTTACCGGAAAGTCTCTTTACTCGTTCCGTAACACATCATCTCGTGACTAACTCATTAGTCTTTTGCTTGCAAGGCTTATTGTGATGTGTGTTACCGAGAGGGCCCAGAGATACCTCTCCGACACTCGGAGTGACAAATCCTAATCTTGATCTATGCCAACACCACGAATACTTTCGGAGACACCTGTAGAGCATCTTTATGATCACCCAGTTACGTTGTGACGTTTGATATCACACAAGGTGTTCTTACGGTATTCGGGAGTTGCATAATCTCATAGTCATAGGAACATGTATAAGTCATGAAGAAAGCAATAGCAGTAAAACTAAACGATCATAGTGCTATGCTAACGGATGGGTCTTGTCCATCACTTAGGAGAGGGTGAGGGACAAAGAAAAAAATAGTGCTCATGACTTAGAAAATAAGGACCCTCCTATGAGAACTTTCATAGGTGGTTCGTGAGCAGCGACAACCGGAACCATGGCACACTGACCTAAAAATATCGATAGATGGGGTATCATATGTGAAAGAACATGCGGTGCCCCCATGTTTGGTTTTGGTAATTGATGACAATCTCTATGAACTAATGGTTGCCTTGAGTTATATTTGAAGGGTTTGTCCATAGGCTTTTCTTGGAGTCCATTTGTTGGTTTCAAGGAGAGTTTGTGATGACCAAGGTGTTATTAAGGAATTATCCAAAGATTGGTCTTACTTCATCCAAATGAATAGGGTTGCAAAGATTCAAGGTTGATCAAGGCTAAGTACAAAGAGTGTTTCAAGTTGATCAACACACAAAGCGTAGAAGATGTACCGAGAGGGATCAAGTGATCCCATGGTATGGTAAGCATTGTCAATTACGCTTTGTGTACTAACCCATGGTCTTTGTGAGAGTTCTATGTGGGGTTAGGTTATCTTCCATGGGCTTGCGTCAAGAGGAAGATCACATACAACCAATGGAGGATGACATCAAATCAAGGTTGTGGTGTGCAAGTTCAAGTGATGCATCACGAAGAGATCAAGTGCTTGAAGCTTGCCGTCCATTGTGGTGACAATAGACTTGTGAAGATGTGCCGAAGAGTGGCTCACCCATAGTGGAGTATGGGGGGAGCAATCTATTAGCCTTCACCGAGCCAACGAAATCTAGAAAGATGGTCCAACTTGAGGAAGTCAAGATCGTCTACATCTAGCTCAAGTGTACTTTGTGCAAGGCAAAGGTTTGCCCTTGATATGTTCTCTATTTTACCGGTCTCATGGTGGTATTTTGGAGACCAGGTTATAGGATCGATTGTCGTACTATCAAGGGGGCTCTCAAGTGAGTAGCTTGATCATATCGTTCGTAGAGAGCTCAAACCATTGCATGCTTGCATCATATTTCTTGTTTATTGTTTGGTTTTCTTCTTGTGATATTTGGAGCTTATGGTCATCTTCTTGACAAGCTTGAGTTCATCAAAAACGGAGTTCACATGCTTCTTCTATTGCATTTTCGGTGTTGGAGGTTTTACTGATCTCTTTCGAGGAAGGGTTCTCACCATTTTCTTATGGGATTTTTATCATTTCCTTCTTATTGTTATTTATATCCAGATTGTGTTAGGCCATGTCGTTAGCTTTCCAACAAACTTGGTTTCGTTGTATTCGGAGTCCGTTTGCAAAAGTTGTGTCAGTTTTGGTGTCCTCAAAAGGGCTGCAGCGGTACTACCGCAAATGGGAGCGGTACTACCGCTTGGAGGGGATGTAATTTTTTACTTCCGTGGCCTACTTCTGCTCCGGACTAAAAACTCGTCATAAGTCCAGCAGTGGTAGGCACAGATGTAATTTTTAGTACCGATGGTTCTTCTGGCCTTTTTGCCTCCTCGCTGTTGTGTTTCAAAGGGCTACTGCCGCCCTAGCGGTAGTACCGCTCCTTGGAGCGGTAGTTGAAAGGGCATGTCCCTTCCTTTGTGGTTTTGGTGATTGATGACAATGCGTTTGCGGACTAATCTTGTGTGCCAAGTATTTCAGGTATGAATCCAGAGGCACGAGACGATTATCTACCCTCCGAGTTATCAGCTCAAGACGTGTTGTCGTGCTAGGCTTTTGTTTTGGTGGACTTAAGTCGTAGGAGACACCGTACTATCAAGGGGGGTCCGCATTGGAAAGGCCAGGGTGGAATCATCACGTACACTCTATTTTTGCACCCCTCATCTTCTCTCATTTCTTTAAGGATCTCTACTTCTTACTGTGGCGGCAGTAGTACCGTAGCCAGGGCGGTAGTACCGCCTATACGCTCTAAGCGGTAGTACCGCTGAGAAGTCGCGGTCGTACCGCTTGGGCTTATGCGCGGCAGTACCGACGCGGCTACTCTCCACCTCTGCGTCGATTCGGGACGAGTATTTCTCGTGTCGGGTTCTACGGTAGTAGCAACGGGAGTAGCAGCGGTAGTACCGCTTATAAGCTGTAGTACCGCTGCTACCACCGCGGCTACTAACGCTCCTATCCTCCGAGCCTCGTCCCTAACACAGGACGGTAGTACCGCTGGGGATCGCGGTAGTACGGCTGGCACCAGCGGTAGTACCGCTCGGCCCAACGGTAGTACCGGTCTGTGCGGGCTGAGAAGAGTGTAACGGTTCACTCTTCTCCTCCACTATATAAAGGGTTCTTCTTCCTCTAGAAAACCTACCTCTTTTCCCCCAAGCTCCATTCTTGCTCCAAAAGCTCATTTTCGCCCGATCTCTCTCCCTAGCCAATCAAACTTGTTGATTCTCGCGAGATTGCTTGAGAAGGCCCAGATCTACACTTCCACCAAGAGAAATTCGATTTCCCCTACTAATCCCTTGTGTATCTTGTTACTCTTGGGTGTTTGAGCACCCTAGACGGTTGAGGTCACCTCGGAGCCATATCCATTATGGTGAAGCTCCGTGGTTTCGTTGGGAGCCTCCAATTCAGTTGTGGAGAGTGCCCCAACCTTGTTTGTAAAGGTTCGGTCACCGCCTTCAAGGGCACCAATAGTGGAATCACGACATCTCGCATTGTGTGAGGGCGTGAGGAGAATATGGTGGCCCTAGTGGCTTCTTGGGGAGCATTGTGCCTCCACACCGCTCCAACGGAGACGTACTTCCCCTCAAAGGGAAGGAACTTCGGTAACACATCCTCGTCTTCACCGGCTCCACTTTTGGTTATCTCTATCCTTACTTGTGCAAGATTTAGTGTGTTAGTATCTTGTACGTGCTTGCTTACTTATCTTTGTTGCATCTTATATGTTGCTCGCCTAGTTGCACATCTAGACAACTTATATTGTTGCTAAGTTTAATTTGGTCAAGAAAAGCTAAAATTGTTAGTTGCCTATTCACCCCCCCTCTAGTCAACCATATCGATCATTTCAATTGGTATCAGAGCCTTGTCTCTTTATTAAGGACTTTACCGTCTAAAGAGTATGGGTGACAATGTAGTCGAGACGGAGGAACACTCCGGTGGAACTCCGTCCTTGCCTACGTCCGATGGGGGAACCTCGGTATCTCGTGAGGAGTTCAATGTGGCTATGAACACATTGAAAGACCCACTGGCAACCGAGGTCAAAGGCATGTTCAAAGAATTTCTTGAGGGATTTAAATGACCCACCGCACCGTTGGAAGTAGTTCGTCCCGCTACCAACGTGTCGAATGCTATTTCCGACAAGGGAGAAGCTAGTAGTGAGCAAGTCCCAGTGACAAAGAGTGGGAGTGGGATCTTTGCTCACTCTGCGCCTCCTACACATTATGGAGGACCCGTTCATACTCTGCATTTAAATTCGGTTGGTCCTCCACCTAAGTTTGTAAGAAATTCTGATTTTGCTACATGGACGTTTCGCTTTAAACATCATTTAAATCATTGTTCTACTAATCTTTGGAGAATCATTGAGCAAGGTTTCTACCCGCATGATCCTTATAACTTAACTCCAAGAGAAGCCGCGGATCATAAATTCAACGAGTCCGTTCTTTGCATACATCAAGAAGTTATCCCTCCCGAAGACATTGCACATCTTCGACCCTTCTCCGTGGCCATGGAAACATGGGAGCATGTTGGTTCCTTGTACAAGGGAAGCACAAGCATTCAACGCTCAAACTATGAAGTTGTGCAAGATGAAGCCGATGAGTTTGCCATGATCGAAGATGAAGATCCCCGTGAACTTTATCGGAGATTAATGCTACTTCTCGAGCTTGCGTTGTATTCCCTCGAAGAGGAAAGGGTGATGCAGCACAGTAGCGTAAGTATTTCCCTCAGTTTTTGAGAACCAAGGTATCAATCCAGTAGGAGACCACGCGCGAGTCCCTCACACCTGCACAAACAAATAAGAACTTCGCAGCCAATGCAATAATGGGTTGTCAATCCCTTCACGGTCACTTACGAAAGTGAGATCTGATAGATAGGATAGTATAATATTTTTGGTATTTTTTGGGTATAAGAACAGAAAGTAAATAAAGCAAAGTAAAGTAGATGGAAGATTAATATGTTGAGGATAGACCCGGGGGCCATAGGTTTCACTAGTGGCTTCTCTCATGATAGCCGAATTCTACGGTGGGTGAACAAATTACCGTCGAGCAACTGATAGAAAAGCGCATAGTTATGAGAATATCTAGGCATGATTATTATATATAGGCATCACGTCCGTGACAAGTAGACCGAAACAATTCTGCATCTACTACTATTACTCCACACATCGACCGCTATCCAGCATGCATCTAGAGTATTAAGTTCATAAGAACAGAGTAATGCTTTAAGCAAGATGACATGATGCAGAGGGATAAACTCAAGAAATATGATATAAACCCCATCTTTTTATCCTCGATGGCAACAATACAATATGTGCCTTGCTGCCCCTGCTATCACTGGGAAAGGACACTGCAAGATTGAACCCAAAGCCAAGCACTTCTTCCATTGCAAGAACTATAGATCTAGTAGGCCAAACCAAACCAATAATTCGAAGAGACTTGCAAGGATATTATAATCATACATAAAAGATTTCAGAAAAGAATCAAATATTTCTCAGAGATAATCTTGATCATAAACCCACAATTCATCGGATCTCGACAAACACACCGCAAAAAGATTACATCGAATAGATCTCCTCGAAGATCGAGGAGAACCTTGTATTGAGATCCAAAAAGAGAGAAGAAGCCATCTAGCTAATAACTATGGACCCGAAGGTCTGTGGTAAACTACTCACAACTCATTGGTGAGGCTATGGCGTTGATGTAGAAGCACTCCGTGGTAGATCCCCCCTCCGGTGGAGCTCCGTAACAGGCCCCAAGATGGAATCTCACGGGAACATAAGGTTGCGGCGGTGGAATTAGGATTTTCTCTGTTGCCTCGATGTTTTCAGGGTACATGGATATATATAGGAGGAAGGAGGGCATCGGGGAGCCAGAGGGGGCCCACGAGGGTGGGGGGCGCGCCCTGGACCCTCGTGGCTGCCTCCTTCGGTCCCTCGCGTGTACTCCAAGTCTTCTGAGTAGATACGGTTCCAAAAATAACTCTCCCGTTTGGACTCCATTTGATATTCCTTTTCTGCGAAACCCTGGAATAGGCAAAAAAAACAGCAATCTGTACTGGGCCTTGGGTTAGTAGGTTAGTCCCAAAAATAATATAAAAATGTATAATAAAGCCCATTAGACGTCCAAAACAGAATATATGATAGCATGGAACAATAAAAAATTAATAGATAGATTGGAGACGTATCAAGCATCCCCAAGCTTAATTCCTGCTCGTCCTCGAGTAGGTAAATGATAAAAACAGAATTTTTGATGTGGAATGCTAACCAACATAATTTCAATGTAATTTCTTTATTGTGGCATGAATGTTCATATCCAAAAGATTTAAGACAAAAGTCTATATTGACATAAGAATAATAATTCTTCAAGCATACTAACAAAGCAATCATGTCTTCTCAAAATAACATGGACAAAAAAAGTTATCCCTACAAAATCATATAGTCTGGCTATGCTCCCTCTTCATCACACAAAGTATTCATCTAATGCACAACCCCGGTTTCAGCCAAGCAATTGTTTTCATACTCAAAAAAATCAAACCTTTCAACTTTCACGCAATACATGAGCGTGAGCCATGGATATAGCACTATAGGTGGAATAGAGTGGTGGTTGTGGAGAAGACAAAAAGGAGGAAGATAGTCTCACATCAACTAGGCGTATCAATGGGCTATGGAGATGCCCATCAATAGATATCAATGTGAGTAAGTAGGGATTGCCATGCAACGGATGCACTAAAGCTATAAGTGTATGAAAGCTCATCAAAAGAAACTAAGTGGGTGTGCATCCAACTTACTTGCTCATGAAGACTTAGGGCATTTGAGGAAGCCCATCGTTGAAATATACAAGCCAAGTTATATAATGAAAATTCTCACTAGTATAAGAAAGTGACAAAACAAGAGACTCTCTATCATGAAGATCATGGTGCTACTTTGAAGCACAAGTGTGGAAAAGGATAGTAGCATTGTCCCTTCTCTCTTTTCTCTCATTTTTTGGAGGGGCTTTCTCTTTTCTTTTTTTAGCCCCTTTCTATAAAAAAAATTGGGCCATCTCCTTTTTTTATTTGGCCTTTCCTCACATGGGACAGTGATCTAGTAATGAAGATCATCACACTTTTTTTGACTTACAACTCGAAGCTAGAACAAAATATGACTCTATGTGAATGATGATGAAGCATGTCATATGAACGGAACGGTGGAAAGTTGCATGGCAATATATCTCGGAATGACTATGGAAATGCCATGATAGGTAGGTATGGTGGCTGTTTTGAGGAAGGTATATGGTGGGTGTATGGTACCGGCGAAAGTTGCGCGGTACAAGAGGGGCTAGCAATGGTGGAAGGGTGAGAGTGCGTATAATCCATGGACTCAACATTAGTCATAAAGAACTCATATACTTATTGCAAAAATCTACGAGTCATAAAAACAAAGTAATCAATGCATGCTCCTAGGGGAAGGGTTGGTAGGAGTTAACCACCGCGCGATCCTAACCTCCACACAAAGGATGACACTCAATAAATACCTCATGCTCTAACTTCGTCACATAGCGGTTCACCATACGTGCATGCTATGGGAATCAAAAACTTTAACACAAGTATTTATCAAATTCATAATTACTCTACTAGCATGACTCTAATATCACCATCCTCATATCTCAAAACAATCATCAAGTATCAAACTTCTCATCATATTCAATGCACTTTATATGAAAGTTTTTACTATACTCATCTTGGATGCCTATCATATCAGGACTAGTTTTATAACCAAAGCACATTACCATGCTGTTCTAAAAGACTCTCAAAAAGATATAAGTGAAGAATGAGAGATCAAAAATTTCTACAAAATAAAACCACCATCGTGCTCTAAAAGATATAAGTGAAGCACTAGAGCAAAACTATCTAGCTCAAAAGATATAAGTGAAGCACATAGAGTATTCTAATTAATTCTAAATCAAATTATCTCTCTCAAAAGGGGTGTCCAGCAAGGATGATTGTGGCAAACTAAAAAGCAAAGACTCAAATCATACATGACGCTCCAAGCAAAACACATATCATGTGGTGAATAAAAATATAGTCCCGAGTATAGTTACTGATAGATGAAGACGAAAGAGGGGATGACTTCCCGGGGCATCCCCAAGCTTAGGCTTTTGGTTGTCCTTGAATTTTACCTTGGGGTGCCTTGGGCATCCCCAAGCTTAGGCTTTTGGTTGTCGTTGAATTTTACCTTGGGCTGCCTTGGGCATCCCCAAGCTTAGACTCTTGCCACTCTTTGTTCTATAGTCCATCAAAGCCATACTCAAAACTTGAAAACTTCACAACACAAAACTTAGCCAAAAATCTCGTGAGCTCCGTTAGTATAAGAAAACAGACCACCACTCAAAGGTACTGTAATGAACTCATTCTTTATTTATATTGGTGTTAAAACTATTGTATTCCAGCTTCTCTATGATTCATATTCCCCAATACTACTCATAGATTAATCAAAATAAGCAAACAACACACAAAAAACAGAATCTGTCAAAAACAGAAGAGTCTATAGTAATCTGTAACTTTCAAATACTTCTATAACTCCAAAAAAAATTGAAATAAATTGGTATACGTGAGGAATTTGTCTATTAATCATCTGAAAAAGAATCAACTAAATAGCACTCACCTGTAAAAAATTACAGCCAATCTCATGAGCACTAAAGTTTCTGTTTTTTACAGCAAGATCATATAAACTTCACACAAGTCTTCTCAAAGGTTCTGCTTGGCACAAACACTAATTAGAACACAAAACCACATCTAAACAGAAGCTAGATGCAATATTTATTCCTAAATAGAACCAAAAACAAAGAAAATAAAATTGGGTTGCCTCCCAACAAGCGCTATCGTTTATAGCCATTAAGATAGGCTTGAGAATTCAATGATGCTCACATGAAAGATAAGAATTGAAGCACAAAGAGAGCATCATATAGCATGTGAAAATCAAATCTAAGTCTAACATACTTCCTATGCATAGGCATTTTATAGGAAAACAAATTAGCAAGACAAGCAAGATCTAGCATATGCAAGGAAGAAGAAAGAAATAATAGCAATCTCAACATAACGAGAGGTAATTTAGTAACATGAAAATTTCTACAACCATATTTTCCTCTCTCATAATAATTGCATGTAGGATCATAAGCAAATTCAACAATATAGCTATCACATAACATATTCTCAACACGATCCGCATGCATGCAAAGTTGACACTCTTCCAAAATAGTGGGATGAATATTAACTAAAGTCATGACCTCTCCAAACCCACTTTTATCAAAAATTTCATAAGAGTGAACATTCTCCAAATATGTGGGATCTAAAGTTGACACCCTTCCAAACTGATAACCCACAAGTGTAGGGGATCGCAACAGTTTTTGAGGGTAAAGTATTAAACCCAAATTTGTTGATTCGACACAAGGGGGGCCAAAGAACACTCTTAAGTATTAGCAACTAAGTTGTCAATTCAGCCACACCTAGAAACTTAGTATCTGCAGCAAGATAGTTTAGTAGCACAGTAATATGATAGTGGTGGTAGCAACGGTAAAAGTAAAGATAATATTTTTGTAGTTTTTGTGATAGTAGCAACGGAAAAGTAAATAAGCGACAAGCTATATAGGTAAAGCTCGTAGGCATTGGATCGATGATGGGAAATTACGTTGGATGCAATTCATCATGTTGAAGTTATAACCTAGGGTGATACAGAACTAGCTCCAGTTCATCCATGCAATGTAGGCATGTATTCCGAATATAGTCATACGTGCTTATGGAAAAGAACTTGCATGACATCTTTTGTCCTACCCTCCCGTGGCAGCGGGGTCCTATTGGAAACTAAGGGATATTAAGGCATCCTTAATAGAGTACCGGACCAAAGCATTAACACATTGTGAATACATGAACTCCTCAAACTGTGGTCATCACCGGGAGTGGTCCCGATTATTGTCACTTCGGGGTTGCCGTATCATAACACATAGTAGGTGACTATAGACTTGCAAGATAGGATCAAGAACACACATATATTCATGAAAACATAATAGGTTCAGATCTGAAATCGTGGCACTTGGGCCCTAGTGACAAGCATTAAGCATAGCAAAGTCATAGCAACATCAATCTCAGAACATAGTGGATACTAGGGATCAAACCCTAACAAAACTAACTCGATTACATGATAGTTCCCATCCAACCCATCACCATCCAGCAAGCCTACGATGGAATTACTCACGCACGGCGGTGAGCATCATGGAATTGGTGATGGAGGAAGGTTGATGATGACGATGGCGACGATCTCCACTCTCCGGAGCCCCGAACGGACTCCAGATCAGCCCTCCCGAGAGAGATTAGGGCTTGGCGGCGGCTCCGTCTCGTAAAACGCGATAATTCTTTCTCCTTGATTTTTTTCTCCACGAAACGGAATATATAGGACCTGGGGATACGTCGGTGGGGCACCGGGCTGCCCTCGAGGCAGGGGGTGCGCCCTGGGAAGGGGTGCACGCCCCCCCACCCTCGAGGACGGCCCGTGGGCCCCCAGGTGTGGATCTTCTTGCAGGTATTTTTTATATTTTCTGAAATAAATCTCCGTTAATTTTCAGGGGATTCCGAGAACTTTTTATTTCTGCACAAAAACAACACCATGGCAATTCTGCTGAAAACATCGTCAATCCGGGTTAGTTCCATTCAAATCATGCAAGTTAGAGTCCAAAACAAGGGCAAAAGTGTTTGGAAAAGTAGATACGTTGGAGACGTATCAACTCCCCCAAGCTTAAACCTTTGCTTGTCCTCAAGCAATTCAGTTGATAAACTGAAAGTGATAAAGAAAAACTTTGACAAACTCTGTTTGAACTTGTTGTTGTAAATATGTAAGCTAGCATTCAGGTGTTCAACAAGATCATGAACTAACCACATTCACAATAACTTTCAGGTCTCAAGACTACTCACATCAATGGCATAATCAACTAGCGAGCAATAATAATAAGGGGTTTTTGATTTTTTGCCATCAATTACTTTGCACTTTGACAATTTGCCACTCCTTACATTGTAATTGATATTTTGCCACTCTTTACATTGGACATTGATATTTTGCCCTCTTCCATATGGGTCCTGCATATATTTACCAAAATGCCCATGCTCTCAGATTGACCAGGAACGGCTCATCCCCTTCCTCTCATCGGCAGCAATGCCAGGAGACCGCGGCTACTCGACGGCGAGTCACGCTCAGTGGTACTCGACGGCCGACGGCCATGGTCGTCCGCCGCGACTACATCCTGGCGAGGTGAGTCCTCTCTGTCCTTCTCCCCCTCCCACGGCGGGTACATCCCGGCGTGGGTTCTGCCGCCGGCCACCGTGATGTGCTTTGACGTTGCTGCTTGCGCTCAGCCCGGCCACCGCGTTGCCGCTGCAGCTCCTCTGACCATGGCTGAAGGGACGCATCGTACGCCACGGCGCGGACGGGGCGGGACAACCCTTCCCTGCGCCTCCTCGGACAACAGCAGCTCGTCCATGGTGCAGAAGCAGACGCCGTGCTCTACTCCGTCAGCCCGTCCACCTGCTTGTGCATGTCGTCCCGCGCAGTCCTCAAGCCGCATGGCCGCCGCCACCGTGCACGTATCTAGCATCAAGGTCTGCCGGCCTCGTACGGCTGCTGCTCGGCGACGCTGCACCATGGATTAACAACGCCATACAGCCACATTGCCTGCAACTTTCTATTCTTTTCTTTTTGTAACGTTCTTAGAGCCTGCATCTTAATCCATCTCTTCTTTGTATGGATGGATGCATAAGTATGGGCAACACCGAGTGATTCTAAGTTCAGAACATCAATTTGGACAACAATTAATTATTTTCTTACATTATTCCTTCGCTGCTGCTCATTTTCCTTTTGCTGCTCGCCACTTTTGCTCCTCTCTGTAGCTCGCTCTAAGCAGTGCTGGTCTTCTTGGTGGCACGGATTTCGCTGTCCTCCGTGTCAGGGCGGCGGGGAGCAGCAAGGGACGCGGGATGCAGCATGGCTGTGCCACCGACGGCATCTAGTACTCCGGCGGTGACGGTGGTGAACCAGTTCATCCCGTGCTGTGAATTGGGGAATTGACTGGATGCACTTGTCAAACTAGCATAAAGGGCAGTTTCGTCCATTGTTCTATGCATATATTATGTTTATCATTTGCAAGTATTGTTTTTGTGTGAAAAAGTGGCAAAATATCAAAGTCCAATGTAAAGAGTGGCAAAATATCAATTACAATGTAAGGAGTGGCAAATTGTCAAAGTGCAAAGTAATTGAAGGCAAAAAATCAAAAACCCCTAATAATAAACCTCGGATGACAACACTTCTCAAAACAATCATGATATGATATAACAGGATGGTATCTCGCTAGCCCTTTCTGAGACCGCAATACATAAATGCAGAGCACCTTTAAAAATCAAGGACTGACTAGACATTGTAATTCATGGTAAAAGAGATCCAGTCATGATCATACTCAATTCAATTAATAGTAATACATGCAACGACAGAGGTGCTCTCCTACTGGTGCTTTTTGATAAGAGGATGATGACTCTGCATAAAAGTAAATAGATAGGCCCTTCGCAGAGGGAAGCAGGGATTTGTAGAGGTGCTAGAGCTCGATTTTTAAATAGAGATTGAATAACATTTTGAGCAGTATACTTTCATTGTCAACATAACAACCAAGAATCCCGATATCTTCCATGCTACGCACATTATAGGCGGTTCCCAAACAGAATGGTAAAAGTTTATACTCCCCTAACCACCAACAAGCACAGTCCACGGCGAGCCGAATCCACGGGTTACCGTCCAAACAAGCAACAGCCCTGGGGGAGTTTTGTTTAATTATTATGATTTTGAGCATGGGACTGGGCATCCCAATTACCAGCCATTTTCTCGTGAATGATGAGCGGAGTCCACTTATCGTGAGAATAACCCACCTAGCATGGAAGATATAGACAACCCTAGTTGATACATGAGTTGTTCGAGCATACAAAACAGAATTTCATTTGAAGGTTTAGAGTTTGGCACATACAAATTTACTTGGAACGGCAGGTAAATACCGCATATAGGAAGGTATGGTGGACTCATGTGGAATAACTTTGGGGTTTATGGAAGTGGATGCACAAGCAGTATTCCCGCTTAGTACAGGTGAAGGCTAGAAAGAGACTGGGAAGCGACCAGCTAGAGAGCAACAACGGTCATGAGCATGCATTAAAATTAATCAACAATGAATGCGAGCATGAGTAGGATATAAATCACCATGAACATAAATATCATGAAGGCTATGTTGATTTGTTTCAACTACATGCGTGAACATGTGCAAAGTCAAGTCACTTAAATCGTTCAGAGGAGGATATCACCCACCATACCACATCACAACCATTTTAATATCATGTTGGCACGCAAGATAAACCATTATAAACTCTCAGCTAATTAAGCATGGCATAAGCAGCTATGATCTCTAATTGTAATTGCAAACATGTTTCATTCATAACAAGCTGAATCAAGAACGACGAGCAATCATATTTACAAAAACAAGAGAGGTCGAGTTCAAACCAGCTTTTCTCATCTCAATTAGTTCATCATATATCATCCTTATTGCCTTTCACTCGCACGACCGAACGGTGTGGATAATAATAATAGGGCACGTGCATTGGACTAAGCTGTAATCTGCAGGCATTTAATACAAGAGAGAGGACAAGGTAATATGGCTCAAGGTTAAATCAACAACAGAGCATATGTGAGCCAATGATCATTTTAATCATGATCTTCTACTCTTAACCCCTAAGGAAAAGAAAAGAAACTATTTACACGGGAAAGCTCCCAACAAGCAAAAGAAGAACGGGAAATCTTTTTGGGTTTTCATTTTTTTAGTTACTACTACAAGCAAAGAAAGTAAACTAGCTAGAAGCTACAACTAATATTTTTTGTTATTCTGGTTTTTTTTCTAGAACACAAGAAAAAGACTAAGAAAAAGAAACTGAAACTAAGCATGGATGGTACAGTGAAAGAGTGTGAGCACCGACAACTAGAATAAGTGTGTGAACATGAATGTAAGTTGGTGAGAAACACGTACTCCCCCAAGCTTAGGCTTTTGGCCTAAGTTGGTCTATGTCCAGTACTGGCCTGACGGATATCCAAAGTTGTAGTTGGGATCTTACTGAGATGCAGTAGTTGCTGCCTGCTGAGCTGCAGCTCGAAGGTGGTTTGCCTCCATCATGTTATAATAGGCATTTGCCTCCTCCATAGTTATAGTGTATCTCCCCTTTTCCTGAAAGTTAAATAAAGTAGGGGCAGGAAGAACAATAGGGATGGCATGCCACTGGTTAAAGATTAGTCGATATTTGAGAGTTTGATTATTCCACTCTATAAACCGGTGACTAGCCATAGCATTACTGTCGTGGATTTAGTACGGCAGATGTCCGGTTTATAGGACTTAGTCGTGAGGCCATCGCTCGGGTTAGCTTAAAGGGGTTAAAGCGGACGAAGGACACATGGAGTTTATACTAGTTCGGCCCCTTCGATGAAGGTAAAAGCCTACGTCTAGTTTGGTGTGGTATTGCTTGGACTTCGATGACCAGGGAGAGAATCCGCTTTGCCTGTGTCTCGAGCTATTGTTTCTTGTCCTGAACCGTCGCCGGGTCGTCCCTTTATATAGGAGGCGACGCCCGGTCCGGTTTACAGAGTCCCGAGGCCGGCTCATAAACGTGTCCGCCTCGGTCTCTACTCTTTCTATTTTACATCCCAAGTTACATGATACGACGGTTTATAGACCATGGGCCTTATACATGGGACCTAAACCTCTATGGGCTATAACCTCTTGTTACATATTCTACTGGGCTTCTGATAATATGACCTTACCAGCGTAATCCGGACCCTCTTGGCCGGTTTATACCTGATAGTCATATCCCTGACATTAGGCCCCAGATTGATTTGAACTTGTTCATGTCAGTCTCCCAAGTCTTGTACAAATTCCCTTTTTGCAACACTTGTGCGCTTCATAAACCGGCCATGACGTCATCTCTTGGAATCGCTTCAATCTGTCGTGACGTCATCTGCGCATTTAACGCCCGCATATGTTTGTTACCTTTCTTTATTGCCGCTCCAAAGATCGAGGCGACAGCTCAATCTATATCCAATTTCCGGTCTCCTCGATTCCCGTGCTTGCTGTTTTATCCCATTGGCCTATAAATATAGCCGAGGCCCATCTCTTTTCCCCTTCTGCTTCGTCTTCCTTCGTCTCCAGCGCCCGAGCCTCCGCAACTGTTCTTCGAGCTTGCCGTTGTCCACAAGCCCGGCCGCTGCATCGACCTGAACGCGTCCAGAAACCTCGCCGCTGTCCTCTGCTTCCTCGGGTACGCTATCTTCTTCCCCATAGATGTCAGTTCTAGGGTTTCTTCTGTAGCTTGCCGCGAACCCTCGTTTCTTCGTAGTTCATCGTCGTAGGTTAGTTTTAGCTGTAGATATAAAACTTGTCAGGTTCGACCCTCATTCGTGCGCTTCCGCTTCATCGTTATACTTTAGCTTCTCCAGCACTGCTAGTTTAGATTGAATCTGTAGAGAGCTTCTGCAGCCTTCACTGAATATGCCTTGTATTATTCTGTCTTTTTCCTGCGTTGTAGATCCATATTTTACCTCTGCTTCATGTAAAAGTTGTTTCCCACACTTTAGATCTGCAGCTTGTCCGCTTATATTGCCGGTTTAGTCATAACTTGTGCTTCATATGCTTGCCCCGACGCTTTAGGTTTTTAAGCCTACTTCCATAATTGACGGTTTAACTTTCTCCTTCTATTGCTATAAACCGGTAGCTGTCTCGTTCATACCTGCTTCCGGGTTAGTAGATACCATTAGTCCATTGTTTAAACCGACAATTGAGTCCATATCTTCATAGAATACGCCGGTTTATATCTAGCTGCTGGTAAACCGGATCTTGTATTATATTTTCCAGTGTTCCTTTCTTGGAGAAATGGCTTCCACAGCGAAACAATTTGTTGCCTGCAACTGGGTTCCGTCCCGGATTACGGAAGACGACTTAGTAGAGGCGGCCTCAATTGGTGTCCTAGGCTCCAAAGAGGTTCTGCACTAGCGGGCCCCTGAAAACGAATGTCCTCCTGAGCCTAAGGAGGGAGAAATCATAGTCTTCTATGATCATCTGGCCCGGGGTTTTAGCCCTCCCAGTACAAAGTTCTTCCGTGATGTGTTAGCAGCTTTCCAACTCCATCCACAAGATATAGGCCCTAATTCTGTATCAAACATCTGCAACTTCCAAGTCTTCTCAGAAGCATATCTTCAACAGGAGCCATCAGTGGATCTTTTTCGGGATTTCTTCCATCTAAAACACCGGACTGAGTTTTCTGATGGGCCTCATACTGAGCTTGGCGGGGTGAGCATCCAGAAAAGGAAGGACGTCAGTTTTCCTCACGCCACTCTTCACAACCACCCTAAGGATTGGAACCAGACATGGTTCTACTGTAAAGACACTTCGCCAGAAGGAGAAAACCCACTGCCGGGTTACCATGCTTACCGTCTGGCGTCAACTCATCCTTTGTCGCAGCGTCTAAGCGCCCAAGACCGGGCTCGATATGCCCCTCAACTTTCCAAGCTTAGGGCTTTCGTGGCGAACGGTTTAACCGGTGTTGACTTTGTTCGATGCTGGTTATCCTGGAGCATTCTTCCCTTAAGCCGGCGCTCAAGCTTAATGTGTGAATATACCGGCAATACGGATGATCCTCAGCGTCACACCGACTTAGTACTTCCTGACAACGAAGTTACTGAGTCCGCAAAGAAGATGCTGAATATCCCTCTGGAAGACTGCAGCAGGACCGGTTTAGCTCCTTTCTGCAAAAACAACAAGCCACCACCGGTAAGACTATTATGTTCCTTTCTTTTCATCTTAATCCGTTCATATCAGTTGTCTTCAACATGTTATTATTCCTTTGCACAGGCCAACGATCCTTTCTGGAAGAAGAAAGCTCAGGATAAACCGGCGAAGCAATCACGCAGGAAAACCTTTGCCGTAAAGAAGAAAAAAGCCGTTGCCGCTTCTGGTTCAAACCCTGAAGAGGATGATCCGGCTTCTGAGGTACTACTTGACTCTTATGTCATTTGATCTCCCTTTGTCTGAATTTATGTTAATAATGCCTTTTCTCAGGACCTGACGGAGGGAAGTAAAGCGGAGGGAGTTGAGGTAATTTCTCTCTCATCTGATTCAGAACCGTTGCCACCCAAGATCCACCGGGTATCCCGGAAATATCCATTTCTCACCCTTATGCTCAATTGGATCCCAACTTTCTTTTGAAGAAACAACAACATGAAGCTCGCCGGACCACGCACCATAGCGGCCATGTGGTTGAATCGTCCGGAATACCCCTCATGCCAGCTCGCAGACGCCGCTCAGAGGTTTTGCTCACTCCAACCCTTCTTCATCCAAAAGCAGGCCTTATTCACAAACCTCTTAAACCGTCTGATCCCAACTATCAGGAGGCTCCTCTGTCTTCTTCCGGCGAGTCTACTACCACTCAGATCCCGGTGCTTAAGACCATTCCTGGGTAAGTTATCCTTTCAAACGTCCGGTTTATCTTCCTATTTTAACTTTGTGATTCTCATTGCTCTTTTGACCTTTCATCAGAATGCCCAAGCCTAGCAAAAAGGCAAGAGCAAATAAAACGGCTGCTGAGACCACCACTGCTGAACCGGCCGAGGCCCCTAAAGCGGCCAACCCTCCAGAGGAAAACGTTGAAATTCAGCTCGATGATCCTGCCCCTATGGATCATGAAGGTCTTGCTGCTCCGGGGGGTGATGCTATGGAGAACACGGCTGAACCGGCAAGCCCTGTCCGGGTTAGTCCTCCTCAGGCTAGCCCGGCTCCTGTCAGCCCAGTGCGCACTGCTGATCCCCTTCAGCCAACGGCCACCTCAACGGCGGACATTGAAATAACTGGGATAGGATTCTCTGCTCCCACAAAGCCTGTTGCCTTGGCTAGGCATACTGCCAAGGAAGAAAAACTTCAACAAGATAAAGGCAAGTGGAGCACAGACTTATCAAGCTATGCTCAGCTGAGTGCCCAGGAACTCCATTCTGGGTATCTGAACCGGCTCTTCACCAGCCGTGACTATGAAGCCGGCTTAGTCAACATGATGAAAGATAAATATGAGGTGACTTTCTTTCCTTTTGCTTTCTGTTTCTGCTTTGTACTTTGCAATCCCGCCTTTAGGCCATAGTAGCCCCCAAGTGCCAGTTTAGCTTCATTGTAGGTGAACCAGGACTTTACTTATGTCTAAGAATGAATGTACATTAGCCCCCAAGTGCCAAGGTCATAACTTGTTTATGTGCTTGGGACTTGTCTGATTTTTTTTGCTTTCTTTACTTCAATTGTAAATTAGCCCCCAAGTGTCGAGTGCATAACTTGTTATGTGCTTGAGACTTTGATTGATCTGTCCTTCTAACCGGTCGATTTCCTTGCAGGCTGACTTGAATCGGAGAGCTTTGGAGGCAACTGAGCTCCGGAATAGCTTGGCCTTCCATGAGACTGCTTCAAACAAAGCTAAGGAAGAACTTGTCCTTGCTTTAACTAATATGGAAAAACTAAAGAAAGATTTTGAAGCGGAGCGGTCCACATGGGAGGTGCAGAGGGACGCTCTAGAAAAAAGAGCAAAGGATGCTGAAGCTGCTCTCAATCCGGTTACACAGGAGCTATCCGGGTTGAAACAGCAAATAGAGAACATGACATCTGCTATCTTCAATGAGTACATGTCTTCGTATGTTTGCATCCCTGCACTCTTTATTCTGCTCCGGTTTAACTTGCCAATCGTATATAGGGAGGCGCATAACTCATCTTGGAGATGATGTTCGAAAGAAGCTCAAGCTGCTTATACCCTGGTGGAGCAGCTCTACTCCGGTGCTCAAAGGGCTATTAGTGCCATGTCGCATAACAAACCGGCGCCGACCACCATCCAAGCCACCCTGGAAAAGCTATATGTCTTGCGTGCGCGACTTGTTGAGGTGAAGAAGTCTGCTGCACGAGCTGGCTCTCTCATGGCGTTGACCCGGGTCAAAGCATGGGTCCACGATTTTGATCCGACGAAGGCCATGAACGGCTACCCCAGCATGAAAGAGGACGGGTCAGCCTTCTCTGCTGAAGATCTCCATTCTTTAACCAAGGACATGCGTCCTCTTGCCAGTAAGCTTGCTGATGAAGCAGATCTAACGAGGTATCATCCGACTTACGATCTAGAGAACTCACGGGTGGAGCGGTCGGTTTACGATACTGAAAATCTGATCCCACCAGTTTGTAAGCACACTTTCGCTCCAGACATTGATCCGTCAAATCTTATAAATGATGAAGTGTATTTCCGTGCCCTCTCCAAGATTGACTGGAGCGCTCCTGATTTCCAGCAGCTGCCAGAGGTCGATGAAGATCCGGATCAAGCTGACCCTCAGCTTTCCCAGCGTGCTGAAGAAGAATCGTAAACCGTCCGGTTTAACTTTTAGCTGCTGAATACTTTGCAAGAAACTTTGATTCATTCGGGCCTGCAAGTGCCTTGTAATAGAATAGTTGAGATACTGCCTTTGTCCCACAGTCGTGGTATTATTTTGATTGGCACTCCCAATTTATCATCTGTTTGCAATGCTTTAACAGCTTATATCACTTGTGTCTGCATGAACAACGCTAAAAGATGTCCTGGCGGTTTACCACCGGACGGATTATACTGTCCTGACACATGTTTTAAATAGATAGCTTTGAACTGTATATAAACGCAAACATATACCATACCTCGATTAAGTGTGCCTGTAGACCTTAACCCGTAGGAATAACTTAAAACGCAGACGCTGATGAGGCCCTTGGCTCTTCTGTTGGTTTAGCATAATAGCTGATCCGGGTTACAATGAACGCCGGTTTAATTCTCGCTGGTGTTCATGACCCAGACTTTAACTCCGTAGACATAAGGTCAACCTTGTAGTTGCCCAGTCTCGCATCAATGGACTTGGTTAAAAAACCAATGACCTTGAAGATAAAGATTTGTGAAATCATAAAAAATAAAAATAAGGTTTTTTGGGCAAATAAGACCATGTAGTTGAGGCTTTTTACGAGCTGCCAGGCTCCAAATTCGAGGCTTTTTATGAGCTGCCAGGCTACTGTCATTAACCATTTTAGCACAGCCTGTCAAGATACTCCGCAATCCTTAACCAAATCATCGATGACAAGCTACCCAATGTTTCAAAATCTCGTAAAGATTTTGTCTTTACGTAATCAACTCGATGATCGTCAATTTAACGTGGCCAAGTTCAGGGTCCCGAAGGATTGACTTGTGGAAGGTTCGACGGGTCATACCAGGTTTACCTGGACGGTGTGATTTACTTGATGCAGGCAGGTTAATCCGGGGTTTTAGGTGCATGCACCGGGCTTCCAAGCCATGTTCACTACAAGGGTATTCAACTCTCTGCGAGCCCCCCGGTAGTGTGTGAGCCGTTTTCTCATCGGGGCATATGTTTGAGCTGGGTTAGGCACCAACACTCTCTTTTACCCCTCATCATCATGTGGAAATTGCCGAAGCAACCAGAGCAGTGCTCTTATGATGGGCTTCATACCGCCGCCGGCTTAAGAGGCCATGGGAAAAACTTCCTTGCCCGCGGAAGCCCCCATGTGGCTCTTGATAAGATGGCTGATTCCTTGATGTGTCAAGGGCGCCGGTTTAGGAGGCCATGGTAAGCTTCTGCAATAACTCCCATGTGATACTCCTTTGAAGAACACGGCTGATTCCTTGATTCTGTCAAGGGCGATGGTTTAAGAGGCCATGGAAGGTTTCTTTCGAAGCCCCCATGTGATACTCTTGTGTATAAAAGACACGACTGATTCCCTGACTCTATCAGGGGCGCCGGTTTAAGAGGCCATGGAAGGTTTCTTTCGAAGCTCCCATGTGATACTCTTTTTGCGAAGAAGATGGCTGATTCCCGATGTTCCGGGGGCGCCAGTTTATTTTATTAATTATAATATATACATTGTACATAAAGCGGAGCCAATGGCTCAAGTGTAGTAAGGTCGAAGAAGAGCGATGTTCCACGGCCGCTTCGTCTCCTCCTCCGCCGTACGTGAGTCCTTATGTTCTCAAACGTCGACAAGGTAGTATGATCCGTTGTGCAGGTTTTTGCTGACCACAAAGGGTCCTTCCCAAGGTGGGGATAGCTTGTGCATATCTGTCTGGTCCTGGATGAGCCGGAGCACCAGATCTCCCTCCTGGAACGTTCTGGTCTTAACCCGGCGGCTGTGGTACCGGCGCAGATCTTGTTGATAAATTGCTGATCGTGCTGCTGCCGTGTCCCGTTCCTCATCTAGCCGGTCCAAGCTGTCTTGCCTTGCTTGTTCATTATCCGCTTCAATGTAAGCTGTCACCCGTGGTGAGTCATGCCGAATATCACTAGGCAGGACCGCTTTAGCACCGTATACCATAAAGAAAGGTGTGTACCCTATAGATCTATTAGGTGTAGTGTTGATGCTCCATAAGACAGAAGGCAACTCCTTTACCCAGCAACCCGGTGTTCTTTGCAAAGGAACCATAAGCCGGGGCTTGATACCTCTCAAGATCTCTTGGTTGGCTCTCTCAGCTTGGCCATTGGACTGAGGGTGAGCTACTAATGACACATCAAGGCGAATTTGTTCTCTTTGACAGAACTCTTCCATCTCTCCTTTAGATAGGTTGGTGCCATTATCAGTTATAATGCTGTGTGGAAAGCCAAACCGGAAAATTACCTTTTTGATGAACTTAACCGCTGTTGCCGCATCACACTTACTGACAGGCTCTGCTTCATCCCACTTTGTAAATTTGTCCACTTCTACTAACAGGTGGGTTTTCTGATCTTGGGATCCTTTAAAGGGTCCAACCATATCAAGCCCCCAAGTCGCAAACGGCCAAGTGATTGGAATCATCCGCAGCTCCTGTGCCGGTACATGAGCACGCCGTGAGAATTTCGGGCAAGCGTCACATTTTCTGACCAAGTCTTCTGCATCGGCGTGAGCCGTCAGCCAGTAGAACCCATGACGAAAAGCTTTAGCTACCAAGGACTTTGAACCGGTGTGATGACCACAATCCCCTTCATGAATCTCTCGAAGAATATCGCAGCCTTCCTCGGATGATACACACCACTGAAATGCCCCAGAAACACTGCGGTGATGAAGCTCTCCATTGACAATAGTCATAGACTTAGACCGTCGAATTATCTGCCGGGCCTCAACTTCGTCCTCTGGCAACTCACCTCGGCTCATATACGCCAAATAAGGGAGTGTCCAATCCGGAATGACGTGAAGCGCTGCAACTAACTGTGCTTCCGGATCAGGAATAGCCAAGTCCTCTTCTGAAGGTATCTGTACTGATGGATTATGCAATTCATCCAAGAAGGTATTAGGTGGGACCGGTTTACGTTGAGAGCCCAGCCGGCTCAATGCATCGGCCGCTTCATTTTTCCGCCGGTCTATGTGGTCCACCTGATATCCCTTGAAGTATCCCGCGACTGCATCCACTTCTCGCCGATAAGCCGCCATGAGCGGATCCTTAGAGTCCCACTTACCAGATACTTGTTGCGCCACCAGATCTGAGTCACCAAAGCACTTAACCGGCTCAAGTTCATCTCCTTGGCCATCCGCAAACCGTGGAGGAGAGCTTCATACTCAGCAGCATTGTTAGTACAAGGGAACATTAATCGGAGGACATAACAGAATTTATCACCTCGTGGGGAAGTTAACACGACTCCAGCCCCCGAGCCCTCCAATTGCCTTGAACCGTCAAAGTTAATAGTCCAGTATGTATGATCCGGCTTCTCCTCGGGTGCTTGCAACTCTGTCCAATCATTGATGAAATCCACCATTGCTTGGGATTTTATAATAGTACGGGGCACATACTTTAATCCGTGCGGGCTAAGCTCAATGGCCCATTTCGCCACTCTACCAGTGGCTTCTTTGTTCTGGATTATATCCCCCAACGGAGCTGAACTGACAACAGTGAGTGGGTGGCCTTGGAAATAGTGCTTCAACTTCCGGTTTGCCATGAACACGCCATATACCAATTTCTGCGAGTGTGGATATCTTTGTTTTGACTCAATGAGGACCTCACTGACGTAGTAAACCGGACGTTGAACCGGATACTCTTTGCCTGCCTCCTTGCGCTCTACCACAATGGCCACACTGACTGCACGGGCATTGGCAGCCACGTACAATAACAACGACTCCTTGTCAACCGGGGCAGCAAGGACTGGTGGTTCCGCCAATTGCCGCTTCAAATCCTCGAACGCAGCGTTTGCAGCATCGCTCTAGACAAACCGGTCCGTCTTCTTCATCATCTGGTAAAGCGGGATCACCTTTTCTCTTAAACGGCTGATGAACCAACTCAACGCTGCAATACGGCCTGCCACGCGCTGGACATCATTGATACACGCCGGTTTAGCCAAGGATGTGATCGCCTTGATCTTCTCCGGATTAGCTTCAATCCCTCTGTTTGACACTAAGAATCCAAGGAGCTTGCCTGCTGGAACACCAAAAACACACTTCTCCGGATTGAGCATCATCTTGTAAACTCGGAGGTTGTCAAAGGTTTCTTTTAAGTCTTCTATCAGCGTCTCCTCCTTCCTGGATTTCACCATAATGTCATCAACATATGCATGGACATTTCTTCCGATCTGCCCTTGTAGGCAGTTCTGCAAATAACGCTGATAAGTTGCTTGGGCACTCTTGAGCCCAAAAGGCATGGATACGTAGAAAAAGGCTCCAAAGGGAGTTATGAAAGTTGTCTTCTCCTGGTCCTTAACTGCCATCTCGATCTGATGATAACCTGAATATGCGTCCAAAAAACTTAGCCGCTCACATCCCCCCGTAGCATCGATAATCTGATCAATACGGGGGAGAGCGAAAGGATCAGTTGGGCAAGCTTTGTTCAAGTCTGTGTAATCAACACACATCCTCCAGGTTCCGTTTTTCTTGAGCACCAGTACCGGATTAGCGAACCACTCTGGATGAAACACCTCAACTATGAAACCTGCGGCCAAGAGCCTAGCCACTTCTTCACCTATAGCCTTGCGCCTCTCCTCATTGAAGCGGCGCAAATACTGCTTGACCGGTTTAAACTTCGGATCAATATTAAGACTGTGCTCAGCAAGTTCCCTCGGTATACCTGGCATGTCAGAAGGCTTCCATGCAAAGATATCCCGGTTCTCATGGATGAACTCAATGAGCGCGCTTTCCTATTTGGGCTCTAGGTTAGCGCTGATAGTGAACTGCTTGGATGAATCGCCCGGAACAAAGTCAACCTGCTTGGTTTCTTCTGCCGATTTAAACTTCAACGCCGGATCATGCTCTGTAGTTGGCTTCTTCAACGGGGACATATCTGTCGGATCAACATTGTCTTTATAAAACTTCAACTCCTCCGTAGCACAAACTGCCTCAGCATATGTTGCGTCTCCTTCCTCGCACTCCAACGCAATCTTACGGCTCCCGTGAACCGTGATGGTTCCCTTGTGATCCGACATCTTGAGCTGCAGATAAACATAACACGGTCTAGCCATGAACTTGGCGTAAACCGGTCTCCCAAACAGAGCATGATATGGGCTCCTGATCTTTACAACCTCAAAGGTCACCGTCTCCGATCTAGAGTCATGCTCATCCCCAAAGGTAACTTCCAGATCAATTTTTCCAACTGGGTAAGCCGATTTACCGGGCACCACTCCATGGAATATTGTGTTGGGAGCTTCTTATCTGTCAACCCCATACATCGAAAAGTCTCATAGTATAGGATATTGATGCTGCTGCCTCCATCCATAAGCACCTTTGTGAACTTATAACCACCCACCTGTGGTGCCACCACCAAGGCCAATTGGCCCGGATTATCAACCCGTGGCGGGTGATCCTCTCTGCTCTATACAATGGGTTGCTCAGACCAGCGCAAAAAATGTGGTATCGCCGGTTCAACAGAGTGTACTGCTCTCTTCAGAACTTTCTGATCCCGTTTGCACAAACTTGTGGTGAAAACATGATATTGCCCACTGCTTAGTTCCTTCGGATTATTCTGATATCCGGATTGCTGCTGCTGCTGACGCTGCCGATTCCCTTGATTGTTGTATCCACCCTGACCATGTTGCTGGTTATGTTGATGCTGATTGTTGCCATTGTGGTTATTGTTACCACCGTGGTATCCTGATCCGGATCCACCACCCTGGTAACCCGGACCCTGGAAACCGGGACCTGACCCACCGGGGGGGGGGGGGCGCCGTGGTTATACTTGGCCTGTTTCATAAGCTCTTGCACAATAAAACAGTCTTTCCAGATATGCGTAGCCGGGTTTTCCTCTGTATCGTGCTTTGGGCAAGGCACATTCAACTGGCAATCTAGATTAATAGGTGGCCTGCCGTTGCACGGGGGCGGTCTACCCTTGCGGCGCTGCCCGTTGTCTTGAACGTTGGTATTGGCCACAAAGTCTGAGCTGCCCTCCGCTTTACGCTTGCCATTGTAACCTGTACCCGCCGGATTGGCGTGCGCCGGTTTACCATTTTTGTTTGCCTTCCCGGACTTGTCTCCGTCTGTATCTGGATACTTAGTATTATCAGAGTCCCCATACTTTACCAAAGCGCCAATGAGCGTTCCCATGTCATTGCAATCACGTTTGAGCCGTCCCAGCTTCTGCCTCAAAGGCTCAAACCGGCAATTGCCTTCCAAGGTTACTATGTCGTGCTTGGATTGATGCTATTGGAGGAGTGCAAAATTTCTGACACTCGCCGCACCCAACTGCTGGTGGTCTCTTGTTCTCCTTGAACACATGCTGCTAAGTCAACCACGGACATCGGTTGCTTGCACGTGTCTTTGAAATTATTGATAAACTAGCGACGCAACTCCCCCCATGATCCGATGGAGTTAGGTGGTAAACCCTATAGCCATGTCCGGGCCGTGCCCTCAAGCATCATTGTGAAGTATTTGGCGCATGCAGCTTCGTCCACATCAAGCATCTCCATAGCCATCTCATAACTTTCAACCCACGCCTCCGGAGCCAGATCCGCCGTGTAGTTGGGTACCTTACGTGGACCTTTGAAGTCCTTGGGTAACTTCACGTTCCGTAAAGCAGGGATGAGACATTGCACCCCCAAGGAACTGGACATGATTCATGTTTCTGTGGTGGTGGGGTGAACCGGCATTGCTTGACCGGTGTCGTCGCGGGCAGTATGCCTAGCCTGGTCCACCACCTCTTGGGCATGTACTCCTGCTCCCGTCGGATTATCCTGCCTCTGTTGGTGCCATCTCCGCGCGCTGCAAGATACAGCCGGTTCATCCAGGTGCCTCGTGTAACTCCGTCTTGGGCGGGGGGTTGAATGAATCCTCCGAGAGTCCTATCCCAACAACAACAACTTCAACAAGAAGACTCCTCCGAGAGGCTTGGTGGCCCAAGAAGAATATGTTGAGGATGATGATGATGAAGAAGATGATCAGATGGTCACTATGGCCACCATTGCTATTGCAACAACTCCACGATCATCCCTCATCGACTCACCAAATGAGAACATCATCGCCAAGTGCCTCATGGCTAAAGCCACCAACAAGGTAACCCCCAACATCAATTCTACCCTCTCCTCTAATCCTCCATTGACGGATTGTATTGATGAGAGTGAGGGGACGGAGGAGGAGGAAAATGAATTTGAATTGTTTGTGAGTAAACTCAAGGGCAAACCCAAGAAGCACTTCGTTGCTCTCTTGGAACAACTCGGTGAAACCAATGACATGATCGAGGCTCACGAGGAGACCATTTCTAAAATGGAGGGCCATAGTCGAGACTATGCCGATGAGATCTCGGATCTTTTTAATGCTCTTGAGGAAGAGCGTGGTCGTCGTTTGGCTCTTGAGGAGTCACACAACGATGATCATGCTAAATTAGGGAAAGATCTTGATCATGCTCTAGTTGTCTCCCGTGTGCTCATTTCCGAGAAGGCAAAGCTTGTGGTTGACCATGCTAGACTCAAGGAGGAGTTTGTTACACTTGACAAGGCTCACAAGGTCTTGAAGAGTGTACACACTAGCCTCAAAGGTTCTCATGATCAACTTCAAGTTTCGCTAACCAAGGAGAAAGCTACCTTTCCTCGCATGATTTTAATTGATAATGCAAATGCTACTAACCCATGTTGCGAGCATGTGCATCTTGTTGAAGAGAATTCCAAGTTGAAGAAGCAACTTGAGAAAGGCCTTGTGTCTTGTATACAAGGTGAGAAGAACCTCAATGATCTTTTGAGCAACCAAAAGGAAGTTGTGGCGAAAGAAGGAATTGGGTTTGCTCCCAAGCCCAAGAAGAAGAAGAACGACAAGACCAAACAGCCTCTTCCTCTCAAGCAAACCTTTGTAAAAGAAGGAGAGGGTGCTCCTAAGAAGAAGAACATTGTGAAGAGTGGTGTAGTCAAGAAAAACACTGCCACACCATCCATCAAAGCCGGCGACTTTAACCCTTCTTAAGTTCTATGCCGTGCTAGTGATGGACATGTTTTTGCTAAATTTGTTGGTTCTTCTTATGAGAATATTGAATGGTCCATTTGGCTTCCCAAGACCCTTATTACTAACCTCAAAGGACCCATTACAAAATGGGTACCTAAATCCAAGCATTGATCTCTTGTAGGAGTTTGCTTCTGGTGGGGGATCATGGTTGCTCGATAGTGGAGCCACAAATCATATGACCGGAAGCAAATACTTGGTGGTGGACGTGCTCCAAGGTTTATCTATGGCCACCAATGTCGAATGGGGTGATGCTTCATCTTCTAAGGTATTGGGGCTTGGCAAGGTTGTTTTTCTCATGATCTCACGATCGAGAAAGTCATGCTTGTTGAGTCCCTTGCATACAATTTACTTTCCGTTCGTCAAATTGCACTCATGGGCTTTGCCACTTTCTTTGATATTGATAATGTGGCCCTCTTATGGATCAAGACTCTTAAAGTAGCCTATGTTGGGCATGTCAAAAATGGTCTCTATGTGGTTAACTTCTCAAAGCAACCCACTAAGACCGCGACTTGCCTAATGGCTAAAGTTGATGTGGGTTGGCTTTGGCATCGCCGACTAGCCCATGTCAATATGATATCTTTGCAAAGTCTCCTCAAGGGGGACCATGTCCTTGGACTAACAAACGTTAGTTTTTCCAAAGATCGTGCTTGCAGTGCCTGTATTGAAGGAAAGTTACATGACAAGGCTCACCCTCCCACGACTATCATCTACTCAAAAAAACCGTTAGAGCTCCTTCACATGGATCTCTTTGGGCCTCCATCCTTTGATAGTCTTGGGGGTAGAAATTATTGCTTGGTGAATATAGATGATTATTCAAGATACACTTGGGTATACTTCTTCAAGAGGAAAAGTGAGACCCAACAAACCATCATCAACTTTGCAAATGAAGCTCAACGTCAACATGATGCAAAGATCTTGATGATTCGAAGTGACAACGTCTCCGAGTTCAAGAACTACACCTTGGATGAGTTTCTTAGTGACGAGGGGATCAAGAGTCAATATGCTGCACCCTATACCCCTCGACAAAATGGTGTAGCGGAGAGAAAGAACCGAACATTGATGGACACAACTAGAACCATGATGGCGGAGTTCAAGTCTCCATACAAATTTTGGGCCGAAGCCATCAACACCGCTTGTCATGCATCCAATCGGCTCTATCTCCGCAAAGACTTGAACAAGACTCCATATGAAATACTTACCGGTAACAAACCCAATCTCAAGTACTTTCGGGTATTTGGTTGTAAGTGTTTCATACTCAAGAAAGGTGCTCGTTTATCTAAATTTGAAGCTAGAGCTCATGAGGGCATATTTTTTGGTTATGCTACAAACTCTCATGCTTACCATGTCCTCAACAAGTCCAATGGACTGATTGAGGAGATGTGTAACGTAGAGTTTGATGAGAATAACGGCTCCCAAGTGGAGCAAAGTGGTACTTGTGATGTAGGTGATGAAATTCCTCCCCAAGCCATAAGAAGAATGGGTGTTTGTTATATCCTAACCATTGAGGAACCCCTTGTGCCGAAGGAGAAGGACAATGTTCCACTCAAGTGGAACCATCACCAACCCAAGACCCACACGCTTCCGAAGAACAAAGTGAAGGCCCTCAATCAGATGAACAAGGCCAAGTGCAAGATCAACCACAAGATGGTGGTGAGCCACCAAGTCATGCACAAGGCCAAGTTCCCTCTCCCGAGCATGTTCAAGATCAAGAGCAAGCTCAAGATCAAGATCAAGCTCATGACGACGCTCAAGATGATCAACTCATAGCTCCTCAATTATCTCTTGAAGAGCAATTGGAGCGCCGTGCTGCCAAAGTTGCTTCTAGGCTCGCTTCTAGAGAGCATCATATGGAGAATATTCTTGGAAGCATCACAAAGGGGGTAAGCATGATGGGGAACGTAGTATTTAAATTTTTTCCTACGATCACGCAAGATCTATCTACCAGATGCATAGCAACGAGAGGGAAGAGTGTGTCTACGTACCCTCGTAGACCGGAAGCGGAAGCGTCAAGTGACGCGGTTGATGTAGTCGAACTTCTTCGCGATTCAACCGATCAAGCACCGAACGTACTGCACCTCCGCGTTCAGCACACGTTCAGATTGATGACGTCCCACGAGCTCTTGATCCAGTTGAGCTTCACGGGAGAGTTTCGTCAGCACGACGGCGTGGTGACGGATATGATGTATTCACCGGCGCAGGGCTTCGCCTAAGCACCGCGACGGTATGACCGAGGTGTGTTTCTGTGGAGGGGGGCACCGCACACGGCTGGAACAATTCAACTTGTGTGTCTTTGGGTGCCCCCTGCCCCCGTATATAAAGGAGCAAGGGGGGAGGCCGGCCGGCCTTTGTTTGGTGCGGCTAGGGGTGCAATCCTACTAGGAATAGGATTGCAATCCTATTCCTTGTAGGAATCACCAAAGAAGGAAGAGAGGGAAAGGAAAAGAGGGAGAGGTGGCGCCCCCCAATCCTAGTCCAACTAGGAACCCTAGGTGGGGCGCCGGCCAGCCCTATGGGCTGTCTCTGTCTTTCCCTTAAGGCCCACTATGGACCATCCCCCTTCGTAGGGGGCTCCGGTAACCCCCTCCGGCAATCCCGTTAAATCCGAAACTTTTCCGGAACACTTCCGGTGTCCGAATATAGTCGTCCAATATATCAATCTTTATGTCCCGGACATTCCGAGACTCCTCGTCATGTCCGTGATCTCATCCGGGACTCCGAACTACCTTCGGTACATCAAAACTCACAAACTCATAATACCGATCGTCATCAAACGTTAAGCGTGCGGACCCTACGGGTTCGAGAACTATGTAGACATGACAGAGACTCATCTCCGGTCAATAACCAATAGCGGAACCTGGATGTTCATATTGGCTCCTACATATTCTACGAAGATCTTTTATCCTTCAAAACTCCATAACAAGATACGTTGTTCCTTTTGTCATCGGTATGTTACTTGCCCGAGATTCGATCGTCGGTATCTCCATACCTAGTTCAATCTCGTTACCGGCAAGTCTCCTTACTCGTTCCGTAACACATCATCTCGTGACTAACTCATTAGTCTTTTGCTTGCAAGGCTTATTGTGATGTGTGTTACCGAGAGGGCCCAGAGATACCTCTCCGATACTCGGAGTGACAAATCCTAATCTTGATCTATGCCAACACCACGAATACTTTCGGAGACACCTGTAGAGCATCTTTATGATCACCCAGTTATGTTGTGACGTTTGATAGCACACAAGGTGATCCTACGGTATTCGGGAGTTGCATAATCTCATAGTCATAGGAACATGTATAAGTCATGAAGAAAGCAATAGCAGTAAAACTAAACGATCATAGTGCTATGCTAACGGATGGGTCTTGTCCATCACATCATTCTCCTAATGATGTGATCCCGTTGATCAAATCACAACTCATGTCTATGGCTAGGAAACATAACCATCTTTGATCAATGAGCTAGTCTAGTAGAGGCATACTAGGGACACTCTGTTTTGTCTATGTATTCACACATGTACTAAGTTTCCGGTTAATACAATTCTAGCATGAATAATAAACATTTATCATGATATAAGGAAATATAAATAACAACTTTATTATTGCCTCTAGGGCATATTTCCTTCAGTCTCCCACTTGCACTAGAGTCAATAATGTAGCTCACATCGCCATGTGATTTAATACCGATAGTTCACATCGTTATGTGAATAACACCCATAGTTCACATCACCATGTGACCAACACCCAAAGGGTATACTAGAGTCAATAATCTAGTTCACATCGCTATGTTATTAATACCCAAGAGTAATAAGGTGTGATCATGTTTTGCTTGTGAGAGAAGTTTAGTCAACGGGTCTGTCATATTCAGATCCGTATGTATTTCGCAAATTTCTATGTCTACAATGCTATGCATGGAGCTACTCTAGCTAATTGCTCCCACTTTCAATACGCATCCAGATTGATACTTAGAGTCATCTGGATTTAGTGTCAAAGCTTGCATCGGCGTAACCCTTTACGACGAACTCTTTATCACCTCCATAATCGAGAAACATTTCCTTAGTCATCCAATTACTAAGGATAATTTTGACCGCTGTACAGTGATCTACTCCTGGATCACTATTGTACCTCCCTGTCAAACTCATGGCAAGGTACACAACGTGTTGTGTACACAGCATGGCATACTTTATAGAACCTATGGCTGAGGCATAGGAAATGACTTTCATTCTCTCTATATTTTTCTGTCGTGGTCTGGCTTTGAGTCTTACTCAACTTCACACCTTACAAGTCAGGCAAGAACTCCTTCTTTGACTAATCCATTTTGAACTACTTCAAAATCTTATCAAGGTATGTACTCATCGAAAGTCTTATCAAGCGTCTTGATCTATCTCTATAGATCTTGATGCCCAATATGTAAGCAGCTTCACCAAGGTCTTTCTTTGAAAAACTCCTTTCAAACACTCCTTTATGCTTTCCAGAAAATTCTACATCATTTCCGATCGACAATATGTCATTCACATATACTTATCAGAAAGGTTGTAGTGCTCCCACTCACTTCTTGTAAATACAAGCTTCACCGCAAGTCTGTATAAATCTATATGCTTTGATCAACTTATCAAAGCGTATATTCCAACTCCGAGATGCTTGCACCAGTCCATAGATGGATCGCTGGAGCTTGCACATTTTGTTAGCACCTTTAGGATTGACAAAACCTTCTGGTTGCATCATATACAAGTCTTGTTTAATAAATCCATTAAAGAATGCAGTTTTGTTATCCATTTGCCAGATTTCATAAAATGCGGCAATTACTAACATGATTCGGACAGACTTAAGCATCGCTACGGGTGAGAAAATCTCATCGTAGTCAACACCTTGAACTTGACGAAAACCTTTCGCAACAAGTCGAGCTTTGTAAACAGTAACATTACCGTCAGCGTCAGTCTTCCTCTTAAAGATCCATTTATTTTCGATGGCCAGCCGATCATCGGGCAAGTCAACCAAAGTCCACACTTTGTTCTCATACATGGATCCCATCTCAGATTTCATGGCCTCAAGCCATTTTGCGGAATCTGGGCTCATCATCGCTTCCTCATAGTTCGTAGGTTCATCATGGTCTAGTAACATGATTTCCAGAACTGGGTTGCCGTACCACTCTGGTGCAGAACGTACTCTGGTTGATCTACGACGTTCAGCAGAAACTTGATCCGAAGTTTCATGATCATCATCATTAACTTCCTCACTGATCGGTGTAGGAATCACTGGAACAATTTTCTGTGATGTACTACTTTCCAATTCGGGAGAAGGTACTATTACCTCATCAAGTTCTACTTTCCTCCCACTCACTTCTTTCGAGAGAAACTCCTTCTCTAGAAAGGATCCACCCTTAGCAACAAAGACCTTGCCTTCGGATCTGTGATAGAAGGTGTACCCAATAGTTTCTTTTGGGTATCCTATGAAGATTTACTTCTCCGATTTGGGTTCGAGCTTATCATGTTGAAACTTTTTCACATAAGCATCGCAGTCCCAAACTTAAAGAAATGACAGCTTAGGTTTCTCATCAAACCACAGTTCATACGGTGTCATCTCCACGGATTTAGATGGTGCCCTATTTAACGTGAATGTAGCTGTCTCTAATGCATAACCCCAAAAGTGATAGTGGTAGATCGGTAAGAGACATCATCGATCGCACCATATCTAATAAAGTACGGTTATGACGTTCGGACACACCATTATACTATGGTGTTCCAGGTGGCGTGAGTAGTGAAACTATTTCACATTGTTTTTACTGAAGGCCAAACTCGCTAACTCAAAATATTTTACCTCTACGATCATATCGTAGAAACTCTTATTTTCTGTTACGATGATTCTCCACTTCACTCTGAAATTCTTTGAACTTTTCAAATGTTTCAGACTTGTGCTTCATTAAGTAGATATACCCATATCTGCTCAAATCATCAGTGAAGGTCAGAAAATAACGATACCCGCCGCGAGCTTCAACACTTATTGGTCTGCATATATCAGTATGTATGATTTCCAACAACTCTGTTGCTCGCTCCACAGTTCCGAAGAACGGAGTTTTAGTCATCTTGCCCATGAGGCATGGTTCGCAAGCACCAATTGATTCATAATCAAGTGATTCCAAAAGTCCATCACTATGGAGTTTCTTCATGCGCTTTACACCAATATGACCTAAACGGCAGTGCCACAAATAAGGTGCACTATCATTATTAACCTTGAATCTTTTGGCTCCAATATTATGAATATGTGTATCACCATGATCGAGATCCAACAAACCATTTTCATTGGGTGTATGACCATAGAAGGTTTTATTCATGTAAACAGAACAACAATTATTCTCTAACTTATATGAATAACCGTATTGCAATAAACATGATCAAATCATATTCATGCTCAACACCAAATAACACTTATTTAGGTTCAACACTAATCCCGAAAGTATAGGGAGTGTGCGATGATGATCATATCAATCTTGGAACTACTTCCAATACACATCGTCACTTCATCCTTTAACTAGTTTCTGTTCATTATGCAACTCCCATTTCGAGTTACTACTCTTTAGCAACTGAACCAATATCAAATACCGAGGGGTTGCTATGAACACTAGTAAAATACACATCAATAATCTGTATATCAAATATACCTTTGTTCACTTTGCCATCCTTCTTATCCGCCAAATATCTAGGGCAGTTCCACTTCTAGTGACCATTTCCTTTGCAGTAGAAGCACTTGTTTCGGGCTTGAGTTTAGCTTTGGGTTTCTTCAGGGGAGTGACAACTTGCTTGTCATTCTTCTTGAAGTTCCCCTTCTATACCTTTGCCCTTTACTTGAAACAAGTGGTCTGGTTAACCATCAACACTTGATGCTCTTTCTTGATTTCTACCTTCACCGATTTCAGCATCGTGAAGAGCTCGGGAATTACTTTCATCATCCCTTGCATATTATAGTTCATCACGAAGTTCTACTAACTTGGTGACAGTGTCTAGAGAACTTTGTCAATTACTATATTATCTGGAAGATTAACTCCCACTTGATTCAAGCAATTGTACTACCCAGACAATCTGAGCACATGCTCACTGGTTGAGCTATTCTCCTCCATCTTGTAGGTAAAGTACTGTCAGAGGTCTTATACCTCTCGACACGGGCATGAGTATGAAATACTAATTTCAACTCTTGGAACATCTCATATGCTCCGTGGCGTTTCAAAACGTTTTTGAAGTCCCGGTTATAAGCCGTAAAACATGGTGCACTAAACTATCAAGTAGTCATCATATCAAGCTTTTGTAAAAAACGTTCATAACGTCTACATCTGCTCCTGCAATAGGTCTGTCACCTAGCGGTGCATCAAGGACATAATTCTTCTGTGCAGCAATGAGGATAATCCTCAGATCACGGAACAATTCCAAATCATTGCTACTAACATCTTTCAACTTGGTTTTCTCTAGGAACATATGAAAAATAAACGGGGAGCAACATCGCGAGCTATTGATCTAGAACATAGATATGCTAATACTACCAGGACTAACTTCATGATAAATTAAAGTTCAATTTAATCATATTACTTAAGAACTCCCACTTAGATAGACATCCCTCCGGTCATCTAAACGATCACGTGATCCAAATCAACTAAACCATGTCCGATCATCACGTGAGATGGAGTGGTTTCAATGGTGAACATCTTATGTTGATCATATCTACTATATGATTCACGCTCGACCTTTCGGTCTCCAGTGTTCCGAGGCCATATCTGCATATGCTAGGCTCGTCAAGTTTAACCCGAGTATTCTGCGTGTGCAAAACTGGCTTACACCCGTTGTATTTGAACGTAGAGCTTATCACACCCGATCATCACGTGGTGTCTCGGCACGACGAACTTTTGCAACGGTGCATACTCAGGGAGAACACTTATACCTTGAAATTTAGTAAGGGATCATCTTATAATGCTACCGTCGTTCTAAGCAAAATAAGAAGCATAATAAGATAAACATCACATGCAATCAAAATATGTGACATGATATGGCCATCATCATCTTGTGCTTTTGATCTCCATCTCCAAAGCACGGTTATGATCACCTTCGTCACCGGCGCGACACCTTGATCTCCATCGTAGCATCGTCGTCGTCTCGCCAACTATTGCTTCTACGACTATCGCTACCGTTTAGTGATAAAGTAAAGCAATTACATGGCGATTGCATTTCATACAATAAAGCGACAACCATATGGCTCCTGCCAGTTGCCGATAACATTACAAAACATGATCATCTCATACAAACCCGTATAACTCATCATGTCTTGACCATATCACATCACAACATGCCCTGCAAAAACAAGTTAGACGTCCTCTACTTTGTTGTTGCAAGTTTTACGTGGCTGCTACGGGCTTAGCAAGAACCGTTCTTACCTACGCATACAAAACCACAACGATGTTTCGTCAAGTATGTGCTGTTTTAACCTTCACAAGGACCGGGCGTAGCCACACTTGATTCAACTAAAGTGAGAGACACAGACACCCGCCAGTCACCTTTAAGCAACGAGTGCTCGTAACGGTGAAACCAGTCTCGCGTAAGCGTACGCGTAATGTCGGTCCGGGCCGCTTCATTTCACAATACCGCCGAAGCAAAGTATGACATGCTAGTAAGCAGTATGACTAGTATCGCCCACAACTCATTGTGTTCTACTCGTGCATATCATCTACGCATAGACCTGGCTCATGATGCCACTGTTGGGGAACGTAGTATTTAAAAATTTTCCTACGATCACGCAAGATCTATCTACCAGATGCATAGCAACGAGAGGGAAGAGTGTGTCTACGTACCCTCGTAGACCGGAAGCGGAAGCGTCAAGTGACGCGGTTGATGTAGTCGAACTTCATCGCGATTCAACCAATCAAGCACCGAACGTACGGCACCTCCGCGTTCAGCACATGTTCATCTTGATGACGTCCCACGAGCTCTTGATCCAGTTGAGCTTCACGGGAGAGTTTTGTCAGCATGACGGTGTGGTGACGGATATGATGTATTCACCGGCGCAGGGCTTCGCCTAAGCACCGCGACGGTATGACCGAGGTGTGTTTCTGTGGAGGGGGGCACCGTACACAGCTGGAACAATTCAACTTGTGTGTCTTTGGGTGCCCCCCTGCCCCCGTATATAAAGGAGCAAGGGGGGAGGCCGGCCGGCCCTTGTTTGGTGTGGCTAGGGGTGCAATCCTACTAGGAATAGGATTGCAATCCTATTCCTAGTAGGAATCACCAAAGAAGGAAGAGAGGGAAAGGAAAAGAGGGAGAGGTGGCGCCCCCCAATCCTAGTCCAACTAGGAACCCTAGGTGGGGCGCCGGCCAGCCCTATGGGCTGCCTCTCTCTTTCCCTTAAGGCCCACTATGGACCATCCCCCTTCGTAGGGGGTTCCGGTAACCCCCTCCGGCAATCCCGTTAAATCCGAAACTTTTCCGGAACACTTCCGGTGTCCGAATATAGTCGTCCAATATATCAATCTTTATGTCTCGGACATTCCGAGACTCCTCGTCATGTCCGTGATCTCATCCGGGACTCCGAACTACCTTCGGTACATCAAAACTCACAAACTCATAATACCGATCGTCATCAAACGTTAAGCGTGCGGACCCTACGGGTTCGAGAATTATGTAGACATGACCGAGACTCATCTCCGGTCAATAACCAATAGCGGAACCTGGATGTTCATATTGGCTCCTACATATTCTACGAAGATCTTTTATCGGTCAAAACCGCATAACAACATACGTTGTTCCTTTTGTCATCGGTATGTTACTTGCCCGAGATTCGATCGTCGGTATCTCCATACCTAGTTCAATCTCGTTACCGGCAAGTCTCTTTACTCGTTCCGTAACACATCATCTCGTGACTAACTCATTAGTCTTTTGCTTGCAAGGCTTATTGTGATGTGTGTTACCGAGAGGGCCCAGAGATACCTCTCCGACACTCGGAGTGACAAATCCTAATCTTGATCTATGCCAACACCACGAATACTTTTGGAGACACCTGTAGAGCATCTTTATGATCACCCAGTTATGTTGTGACGTTTGATAGCACACAAGGTGATCCTACAGTATTCGGGAGTTGCATAATCTCATAGTCATAGGAACATGTATAATTCATGAAGAAAGCAATAGCAGTAAAACTAAACGATCATAGTGCTATGCTAACGGATGGGTCTTGTCCATCACATCATTCTCCTAATGATGTGATCCCGTTGATCAAATGACAACTCATGTCTATGGCTAGGAAACATAACCATCTTTGATCAATGAGCTAGTCTAGTAGAGGCATACTAGGGACACTCTGTTTTGTCTATGTATTCACGCATGTACTAAGTTTCCTGTTAATACAATTCTAGCATGAATAATAAACATTTATCATGATATAAGGAAATATAAATAACAACTTTATTATTGCCTCTAGGGCATATTTCCTTCAAAGCACTCGTAGACAATTAGCAAACTATTGTGCTCATCAAGCTTTTGTCTCCTGTGTTGAACCTCAAAAGGTCTATGAGGCGCTCGAAGACCCCGATTGGCTTAATGCCATGCATGAAGAACTCCATAACTTCGAGCGCAAGAAAGTGTGGCGTTTGGTGCCAAGACCTAAGGAGAACCATAATGTCACTGGAACCAAGTGGATCTTTAAGAACAAGCAAGATGCTCACGAAATTGTCATTCGCAACAAGGCGCGTTTGGTGCCTCAAGGCTACTCCCAAGTCGAGGGTATTGACTACGGTGAAACCTTTGCCCCCGTCGCTCGCCTTGAATCTATTCATTTGTTGCTTGCCTATGCTTCTCATCATAACTTTAAATTGCAACAAATGGATGTGAAAAGTGCATTTCTTAACGGTCCTATTAATGAGTTGGTGTATGTCAAACAACCCCCGGGGTTTGAGGATCCTAAGTTCCCCAATCACGTGTATCAACTTGATAAGGCGCTCTACGGCCTTAAACAAGCCCCACGTGCGTGGTATGAGCATCTTACCGAGTTGTTGCAAGATTGTGGGTTTCAAATTGAGAAAATCGACCCCACTCTTTTTACTAAGAAGGTCAAAGGGGAGTTGTTTCTATGCCAAGTATATGTTGATGATATTATCTTTGGTTCACCTAACAAAGCTTTCAGTGATGAGTTTGTTGCACTCATGACCGCACAATTTGAGATGTCCATGATGGGAGAGTTGAAGTTCTTCCTTGGGTTCGAGATCAAACAAAGAAGAGAAGGAATCTTCATCAAACAAGCCAAATACACTCAAGACATGCTCAACAGGTTCAATCTAAGTGATGTCAAGCCGGCTACTACTCCAATGCCTACCAAGTGCCAACTTGACATTGATCCCAATGGTAAAGCGGTGGATCAAAAAGTATATCATTCTATGATTGGATCCTTACTTTACCTTTGTGCATCTAGACCGGATATCATGTTGAGTGTGGGAATGTGTGGACGGTTTCAAGCCTCGCCTAAGGAAAGTCACTTTGTGGCAGTCAAGCAAATCTTTCGATATTTGGCTCATACCCCAAACTTTGGCTTATGGTACCCAAGAGGAGCAAACTTCAACCTTGTAGGTTTCTCAGATTCGGATTGGGCGGGAGACAAAGTGGATAGTGAAGGAAATATGCCCTAGAGGCAATAATAAAGATGTTATTTGTATTTCCTTATATCATGATAAATGTCTTTTATTCATGCTGGAATTGTATTAACCGGAAACTTGATACATGTGTGAATACATAGACAAAATAGTATGTCCCTAATATGCCTCTACTAGACTAGCTCATTGATCAAAGATGGCTATGTTTCCTAGCCATAGACATGAGTTGTCATTTGATCAACGGGATCACATCATTAGGAGAATGATGTGATGGACTAGACCCATCCGTTAGCATAGCAGTGTGATCGTTTAGTTTTACTGCTATTGCTTTCTTCATGACTTATACATGTTCCTATGACTATAAGATTATGCAATTCCCGAATACCGTAAGAACACCTTGTGTGCTATCAAACGTCACAACGTAACTGGGTGATCATAAAGATGCTCTACAGGTGTCTCCGAAAGTATTCGTGGTGTTGGCATAGATCAAGATTAGGATTTGTCACTCCGAGTGTCGGAGAGGTATCTCTGGGCCCTCTCGGTAATGCACATCATAATAAGCCTTGCAAGAAAATGACTAATGAGTTAGTCACGAGATGATGTATTACGGAACGAGTAAAGAGACTTGCCGGTAACGAGATTGAACTAGGTATAGAGATACCGACGATCGAATCTCGGGCAAATAACATACCGATGACAAAAGGAACAACGCATGTTGTTATGCGGTTTGACCGATAAAGATCTTCGTAGAATATGTAAGAGCCAATATGAGCATCCAGGTTCCGCTATTGGTTATTGACCGGAGATGAGTCTCGGTCATGTCTACATAGTTCTCGAACCCGTAGGGTCCGCACGCTTAACGTTTGATGACGATCGGTATTATGAGTTTATGAGTTTTGATGTACCGAAGGTAGTTCGGAGTCCCGGATGAGATCAAGGACATCACGAGGAGTCTCGGAATGTCCGAGACATAAAGATTGATATATTGGACGACTATATTCGGACACCGGAAGTGTTCTGGAAAGTTTCGGAATTTACCAGAGTGCCGGGG
>LR738710.1:667635752-667652892 GCA_902687465.1 Secale cereale | reverse complement strand
TTACCGGAACCCCCCGGGGGAATGGTGGGCCCTGGTGGGCCATAGGGGAGAGAGAGGGCAGCAGCCAGGAGGTGGCGCGCCCCCTCCCTAGGAGGAGTCCGAATAGGACTAGGGGAGGGGGGGGCGGCCCCTCTTTCCCTCTCCCTCTCCCTTTCTTTCCTTCCCCCTTCTTCCTTCTTTGGTAGGTTCCTACTAGGAATAGGATTGCAATCCTATTCCTAGTAGGATTGCTCCCTAGCCGCACCATAGGAGGGCCGGCCAGCCTCCCCACTTGCTCCTTTATATACGAGGGCAGGGGGGCACCCAAAGACACACAAGTTGAATTGTTCTAGCCGTGTGCGGTGCCCCCTCCACAGAAACACACCTCGGTCATACCGTCGCAGTGCTTAGGCGAAGCCCTGCGCAGGTAGATACATCATATCCGTCACCACGCCATCGTGCTGACGAAACTCTCCCGTGAAGCTCAACTGGATCAAGAGCCCGTGGGACGTCATCAAGCTGAACGTGTGCTGAACGCGGAGGTGTCGTACGTTCGGTGCTTGATCGGTTGAATCACGAAGAAGTTCGACTACATCAACCGCGTCACTTGACGCTTCCGCTTCCGGTCTACGAGGGTACGTAGACACACTCTTCCCTCTCGTTGCTATGCATCTGGTAGATAGATCTTGCGTGATCGTAGGAAAATTTTAAAATACTACGTTCCCCAACAGTGGCATCATGAGCCAGGTCTATGCGTAGATGATATGCACGAGTAGAACACAATGAGTTGTGGGCGATACTAGTCATACTGCTTACCAGCATGTCATACTTTGCTTCGACGGTATTGTGAGATGAAGCAGCCCAGACCGACATTACGCGTACGCTTACGCGAGACTGGTTTCACCGTTATGAGCACTCGTTGCTGAAAGGTGACTGGCGGGTGTCTGTCTCTCTCACTTTAGCTGAATCAAGTGTGGCTACGCCCGGTCCTTGTGAAGGTTAAAACAGCACATACTTGACGAAACATCGTTGTGGTTTTGTATGCGTAGGTAAGAACGGTTCTTGATAAGCCCGTAGCAGCCACGTAAAACTTGCAACAACAAAGTAGAGGACGTCTAACTTGTTTTTGCAGGGCATGTTGTGATGTGATATGGTGAAGACATGATGAGTTATACGGTTTTGTATGAGATGATCATGTTTTGTAATGTTATCGGCAACTGGCAGGAGCCATAAGGTTGTCGCTTCATTGTATGAAATGCAATCGCCATGTAATTGCTATACTTTATCACTAAGCGGTAGCGATAGTCGTAGAAGCAATAGTTGGCGAGACGACAACTATGCTACGATGGAGATCAAGGTGTCGCGCCGGTGACGAAGGTGATCATGACGTTGCTTTGGAGATGGAGATCAAAAGCACAAGATGATGATGGCCATATCATGTCACATATTTTGATTGCATGTGATGTTTATCTTATTATGCTTCTTATTTTGCTTAGAACGACGGTAGCATTATAAGATGATCCCTCACTAAATTTCAAGGTATAAGTGTTCTCCCTGAGTATGCACCGTTGCGAAAGTTCGTCGTGCCGAGACACCACGTGATGATCGGGTGTGATAAGCTCTACGTTCGAATACAACGGGTGTAAGTCAGTTTTGCACACACAGAATACTCGGGTTAAACTTGACGAGCCTAGCATATGCAGATATGGCCTCGGAACACTGGAGACCGAAAGGTCGAGCGTGAATCATATAGTAGATATGATCAACATAAGATGTTCACCATTGAAACTACTCCATCTCACGTGATGATCGGACATGGTTTAGTTGATTTGGATCACGTGATCATTTAGATGACCGGAGGGATGTCTATCTAAGTGGGAGTTCTTTAATTAATATGATTAAATTGAACTTTAATTTATCATGAACTTAGTCCTGATAGCTTTTGCATATCTATGTTGTTGTAGATCAATGGCCCATGCTACCGTTCCTTTGAATTTTAATGCATTCCTAGAGAAAGCTAAGTTGAAAGATGATGGTAGCAATTACACGGACTGGGTCCGTAACTTGAGGATTATCCTCATTGCTGCACAGAAGAATTATGTCCTTGAAGCACCGCTAGGTGACAAGCCCCCTCCCGCTAATGTAGACGCTTTGAACGTCTGGCAGTCGCGGTCTGATGACTACACGATAGTTTAGTGTGCCATGCTTTACGGCTTAGAACCGGGACTTCAACGACGTTTTGAACGTCATGGACCATATGAGATGTTCCAGGAGTTGAAGTTAATATTTCAAGCAAATGCCCGAATTGAGAAATATGAGATTTCCAATAAGTTCTATAGCTGCAAGATGGAGGAGAATAGTTCTATCAGTGAACACTTACTCAGAATGTCTGGGTACTACAATCATATGACTCAACTTGGTTGCAAAGTTGACGAGGATAGTGTTATTGATAGAGTTCTTCAATCACTGCCACCAAGCTATAAAGGCTTCGTGATGAACTATAATATGCAAGGGATGCAAAAGACAATTCCCGAGCTCTTCGCTATGCTTAAGGTTGCGGAGGTAGAAATCAAAAAGGAGCATCAAGTGTTGATGGTTAACAAGACCACTAGTTTCAAGAAAAAGGGCAAGGGCAAGAAGGGGAACTTCAAGAAGAATAGCAAGACAGTTGCTAATCCCACGAAGAAACCCAAGTCTGGAGCCAAGCCTGAAACTGAGTGCTTCTACTGCAAGGGGACTGGACACTGGAAGCGGAACTGCCCCAAGTATTTGGCGGATAAGAAGGATGGCAAGGTGAACAAAGGTATATGTGATATACATGTTATTGATGTGTACCTTACTAATGCTCGTAGTAGTACCTGGGTATTTGATACCGGTTCGGTTGCTAATATTTGTAACTCGAAACAGGGACTACGGATTAAACAAAGATTGGCTAAGGACGAGGTGACGATGCGCGTGGGAAATGGTTCCAAAGTCGATGTGATCGCCGTCGGCACGCTACCTCTACATCTACCTTCGGGATTAGTTTTAGACCTAAATAATTGTTATTTGGTGCCAGCGTTGAGCATGAACATTATATCTGGATCTTGTTTGTTGCGAGACGGTTATTCATTCAAATCAGAGAATAATGGTTGTTCTATTTTTATGAATAATATCTTTTATGGTCATGCACCCTTGAAGAGTGGTCTATTCTTATTGGATCTCGATTATGGTGATACACATATTCATAATATTGAAACCAAAGGATGCAAGGTTAATAATGATAGTGCAACTTATTTGTGGCACTGCCGTTTAGGTCATATTGGTGTAAAGCGCATGAAGAAACTCCATAGTGATGGACTTTTGGAATCACTTGATTATGAATCACTTGGTGCTTGCGAACCATGCCTCATGGGCAAGATGACTAAAACTTCGTTCTCCGGAACTATGGAGCGAGCAACAGATTTGTTGGAAATCATACATACTGATGTATGTGGGCCAATGAGTGTTGAAGCTCGCGGCGGGTATCGTTATTTTCTGGCCTTCACTGATGATTTGAGCAGATATGGGTATATCTACTTAATGAAGCACAAGTCTGAAACATTTGAAAAGTTCAAAGAATTTCAGAGTGAAGTAGAGAATCATCGTAACAAGAAAATAAAGTTTCTATGATCTGATCGTGAAGGAGAATATTTGAGTTACGAGTTTGGTCTTCATTTGAAACAATGTGGAATAGTTTCACAACTCACGCCACCCGGAACACCACAGCGTAATGGTGTGTCTGAACGTCGTAACCGTACTTTATTGGATATGGTGCGATCTATGATGTCTCTTACCGATTTACCACTATCGTTTTGGGGTTATGCTTTAGAGACAGCTGCATTCACGTTAAATAGGGCACCATCTAAATCCGTTGATACGACACCTTATGAACTATGGTTTGGCAAGAAACCAAAGTTGTCGTTTCTTAAAGTTTGGGGCTGCGATGCTTATGTGAAAAAGCTTCAACCTGATAAGCTCGAACCCAAGTCAGAGAAATGTGTCTTCATAGGATACCCAAAAGAGACTGTTGGGTACACCTTCTATCACAGATCCGAAGGCAAGATATTCGTTGCTAAGAATGGATCCTTTCTAGAGAAGGAGTTTCTCTCGAAAGAAGTGAGTGGGAGGAAAGTAGAACTTGATGAGGTAATTGTACCTTCTCCCGAATTGGAAAGTAGTACATCACAGAAAATTGTTCCAGTGATTCCTACACCAATCAGTGAGGAAGTTAATGATGATGATCATGAAACTTCAGATCAAGTTTCTGCTGAACGTCGTAGATCAACCAGAGTACGTTCCGCACCAGAGTGGTACGGCAACCCAGTTCTAGAAATCATGTTACTAGACCATGATGAACCTACGAACTATGAGGAAACGATGATGAGCCCAGATTCCGCAAAATGGCTTGAGGCCATGAAATCTGAGATGGGATCCATGTATGAGTACAAAGTGTGGACTTTGGTTGACTTGCCCGATGATTGGCAGGCCATCGAAAATAAATGGATCTTCAAGAGGAAGATCGACGCAGATGGTAATGTTACTGTTTACAAAGCTCGACTTGTTGCGAAAGGGTTTCGACAAGTTCAAGGGGTTGACTATGATGAGACTTTCTCACCTGTAGCGATGCTTAAGTCTGTCCGAATCATGTTAGCAATTGCCGAATTTTATGATTATGAAATCTGGCAAATGGATGTCAAAACTGCATTCCTGAATGGATATCTCAAAGAAGAGTTGTATATGATGCAACCAGAAGGTTTTGTCGATCCAAAAGGTGCTAACAAAGTATGCAAGGTCCAGCGATCCATCTATGGACTGGTGCAAGCATCTCGGAGTTGGAATATACGCTTTGATGAGGTGATCAAAGCATATGGTTTTATACAGACTTTTGGAGAAGCCTTTATTTACAAGAAAGTGAGTGGGAGCTCTGTAGCATTTCTAATACTATATGTGGATGACATATTATTGATTGGAAATGATATAGAATTTCTGGATAGCATAAAAGGATACTTGAATAAGAGTTTTTCAATGAAAGACCTCGGTGAAGCTGCTTATATATTAGGCATCAAGATCTATAGAGATAGATCAAGACGCTTAATTGGACTTTCACAAAGCACATACCTTGATAAGATTTTGAAGAAGTTCAAAATGGATCAGTCAAAGAAAGGGTTCTTGCCTGTATTAAAAGGTATGAAGTTGAGTAAGACTCAATGCCCGACCACTGCAGAAGATAGAGAGAAAATGAAAGTCATTCCCTATGCCTCAGCCATAGGATCTATCATGTATGCAATGGTGTGTACCAGACCTGATGTGTGCCTTGCTATAAGTCTAGCAGGGAGGTACCGAAGTAATCCAGGAGTGGATCACTAGACAGCGGTCAAGAACATCCTGAAATACCTGAAAAGGACAAAGGATATGTTTCTCGTATATGGAGGTGACAAAGAGCTCGTCGTGAACGGTTACGTCGATTCTAGCTTTGACACTGATCCGGATGACTCTAAGTCACAAACCGGATATGTATTTTTATTGAACGGTGGAGCTGTCAGTTGGTGCAGTTCCAAGCAGAGCGTCGTGGCGGGATCTACGTGTGAAGCGGAATACATAGCTGCTTCGGAAGCAGCAAATGAAGGAGTCTGGATGAAGGAGTTCATATCCGATCTAGGTGTAATACCTAGTGCATCGGGTCCAATGAATATCTTTTGTGACAACACTGGAGCAATAGCCTTGGGAAGGAATCCAGGTTTCACAAGAGAACAAAGCACATCAAAAGACGCTTCAATTCCATCCGCGATCTAGTCAAGGAGGGAGACATAGAGATTTGCAAGATACATGCGGATCTGAATGTTGGAGACCCGTTGACTAAGCCTCTTCCACGAGCAAAACATGATCAGCACCAGGACTCCATGGGTGTGAGGATCATCACTTTGTAATCTAGATTATTGACTCTAGTTCAAGTGGGAGACTGAAGTAAATATGCCCTAGAGGCAATAATAAAGATGTTATTTGTATTTCCTTATATCATGATAAATGTCTTTTATTCATGCTGGAATTGTATTAACCGGAAACTTGATACATGTGTGAATACATAGACAAAATAGTATGTCCCTAGTATGCCTCTACTAGACTAGCTCATTGATCAAAGATGGCTATGTTTCCTAGCCATAGACATGAGTTGTCATTTGATCAACGGGATCACATCATTAGGAGAATGATGTGATGGACTAGACCCATCCGTTGGCATAGCACTGTGATCGTTTAGTTTTACTGCTATTGTTTTCTTCATGACTTATACATGTTCCTATGACTATGAGATTATGCAACTCCCGAATACCGTAAGAACACCTTGTGTGCTATCAAACGTCACAACGTAACTGGGTGATCATAAAGATGCTCTACAGGTGTCTCCGAAAGTATTCGTGGTGTAGGCATAGATCAAGATTAGGATTTGTCACTTCGAGTGTCGGAGAGGTATCTTTGGGCCCTCTCGGTAATGCACATCATAATAAGCCTTGCAAGCAAATGACTAATGAGTTAGTCACGAGATGATGTATTACGGAATGAGTAAAGAGACTTGCCGGTAATGAGATTGAACTAGGTATAGAGATACCGACGATCGAATCTCGGGCAAGTAACATACCGATGACAAAAGGAACAACGTATGTTGTTATGCGGTTTGACCGATAAAGATCTTCGTAGAATATGTAGGAGCCAATATGAGCATCCAGGTTCCGCTATTGGTTATTGACCGGAGATGAGTCTCGGTCATGTCTACATAGTTCTCGAACCCGTAGGGTCCGCACGCTTAACGTTTGATGACGATCGGTATTATGAGTTTATGAGTTTTGATGTACCGAAGGTAGTTCGGAGTCCCGGATGAGATCACGGACATGACGAGGAGTCTCGGAATGTCCGAGACATAAAGATTGATATATTGGACTACTATATTCGGACACCGGAAGTGTTCTGGAAAGTTTCGGAATTTACCGGAGTGCCGGGGGGGTTACCGGAACCCCCCGGGGGAATGGTGGGCCCTGGTGGGCCATAGGAGAGAGAGAGGGCAGCAGCCAGGAGGTGGCGCGCCCCCTCCCTAGGAGGAGTCCGAATAGGACTAGGGGAGGGGGGCGCGGCCCCTCTTTCCCTCTCCCTCTCCCTTTCTTTCCTTCCCCCTTCTTCCTTCTTTGGTAGGTTCCTACTAGGAATAGGATTGCAATCCTATTCCTAGTAGGATTGCTCCCTAGCCGCACCATAGGAGGGCCGGCCGGCCTCCCCCCTTGCTCCTTTATATACGGGGGCAGGGGGGCACCCAAAGACACACAAGTTGAATTGTTCTAGCCGTGTGCGGTGCCCCCTCCACTGAAACACACCTCGGTCATACCGTCGCAGTGCTTAGGCGAAGCCCTGCGCAGGTAGATACATCATATCCGTCACCACGCCGTCGTGCTGACGAAACTCTCCCGTGAAGCTCAACTAGATCAAGAGCTCGTGGGACATCATCAAGCTGAACGTGTGCTGAACGCGGAGGTGCCGTACGTTCGGTGCTTGATCGGTTGAATCACGAAGAAGTTCGACTACATCAACCGCGTCACTTGACGCTTCCGCTTCCGGTCTACGGGGCTACGTAGACACACTCTTCCCTCTCGTTGCTATGCATCTGGTAGATAGATCTTGCGTGATCGTAGGAAAATTTTAAAATACTACGTTCCCCAGTAGATAGGAAGTCCACTTCCGAAGGGTGCCAATTCCTTCGTTGCTCTTTCGTGAGTTGGTCTTCCAAAAAGCAAAGTTGTGTGTCTCTCTCTTCCACTGAAGCAGAGTATGTGGCGGCCGGCAGTTGTTGTGCACAAATTTTATGGATGAGGCAAACTTTAAAAGGATTACGGTGTCACTTGTGACAAAGTGCCTCTTTGGTGTGATAATGAAAGTGCCATCAAGATTTCTCTCAACCCGATGCAACACTTCAAGACGAAGCATATTGAGATTTGGTATCACTTCATCTGGGACCAAATTCGGCGAGGAGAAATAGGTATTCATTATGTCAACACTGATGATAACCTTGCAGATATCTTCATGAAGCCATTGCATGAAGCAAGGTTTCGCGAGTTAAGGCATGAGCTAAATATCATAGATTTGAGCAATGTGGATTGAAGTTGTGCACACCTCCCATTCACACCGTGGTATCTTGTTTAGATGTAGGCATGGATATAGGGGGAGCATTGTTCTCTCAATGAACTTTCTCTCCCCTCGTTATGCACAAATTGATCAAATCTTCCACATTCACCATTTTTGTTGGTACAAATGTGCTTCAAAGATGAGTACTGGTCATGGGCTCAAGGTTAAAATCTTCGCGGTGCCATACCACTTCACTCAAACATAGGTGGCCACGGCCACCGCCATCTCTCTCAAAGAGATGTGTGTTTGTTGTCCTGTTTCTCTCTTTGTGTGCGTGGTTGTGTTTGTGTTGTTTCCTCCGTTCTCATGTGTTTTTCTTCTCGTAGTTGTGGGTTTTCTCGCTGGCAGGCTCTTGGGAGCAGAATGCCAGTTTAGGAGACACTTTTTCTAAGTTGGGCGGTACTACCGCTGGAGCACATGGTACTACCGCTTATTAACCTAAGCGGTACTACCGCCCGCTCGAAGCGGTACTACCACTAGAGCGCAAGGCTGCGGGGTTAAGTGGGGGTCGGGGAGTTTTTCCTTATCCACACCCATTCACCCCGTCTCTTGTTTTCCTCTCCAATGAAGAACCTGCGACAAGGTCGCCGGTGGGGTGACTTCTCCAGGCCGTGGTTCACCTTTTCCTTCAGTGGGATCGATCCCCACCCCTTCCTCAAGCCATGGATGCCGGTATTGCCCCATGTTTCCCTCTTGTTGCCTCTAGTTTTCAGATCTAGGTTCTTAGGGGCAATGGGCATGCATTCCATGATTTTTGGCCAAATCAAGGCTTGAGTAGGATGGTGAACTCCTCTACACTGTTAGGATTGAACTTTGATAGGACTATTTTTGATTTTAGCCTCTCCGGTAGTACCGGATCTGACATGGTGTGGTGGGAACTGTTGTTCCTCCGCCCGGAGCGGTACTACCGCTTCCCGTATGCGGTACTACCGCTGCGAGCGGTACTACCACTTCCCATATGCGGAACTACCGCTGTGAACGGTACTACCGCTTCCCATATGCGGTACTACCATGGAGAGGACATCCTCCATCATATTCCTATCAAACTTTGATTCTGTTTTGCTCTTTGTCTCGTGTCTTATGCTTGTTCGTTCTGTGTGTCTCTTGTGTGTGTGTGTGTGTTTGTCTTCAGGAGATGGCCCAACGGAACACCCTGCTCGCCGCATCAACCCCGGGCGCACCAGTTCAAAGTGCTATCGCACCTCTGAGGCAGCAGGCGGGTCTGCAAGTGGTTCTGTAGGGGCTCCGTCGTCCAGTGCACCTCCGTCTCAGTCACAATAAGCATCCAAGAATACTGCAAAGAAGCCAGCTAAGAAGGCCAAGACTGTCACTGAGATGTGAAACAAGGAGTTATGGGAGAGGCGTAGGCGCAATCCCTATGAGTTTGAGAAAGAGCCCACCCTTGTCAACCGGCCATTCTGGAACCGGTTTCAGTATGCAACTTACTTTGATGTGATCAAGGCCAAGAAGAATATCTTTGTCGATGTGCGCTCAATTGATATTGCTCATTTGGAGAAGGACATAGCTTACTTCGGAGAATCCCTGGAGATGTGTAACCAGCTGAACATTGTCAACATCATAACATTCAACAAGGACTTTGATGCTGATCTGGTGGCTCAGTTCTATGCCACTGTTCACCGTGGCACCGATGCAGAAAGGACTTTGGCGTGGATGACTAATGGCAGGCGTTTGGCGGTTAAGTGGAAAGCTTTCATGGAACTTCTTGGTGTTGAAGATCTTGGTCTAGAGAGTTCGGTCGGCTTTTGACCTCATCACAATGCTACCTCCACTCACAAGCAGAATATGTGGCCATACTGCACTAAGAAGGTCAACCCTGAGACTCTGAAGGAGACGTATGAGCTGCCTGTGTTTCTGGATATCCTTCACCGCATCTTCAGGGAGACACTCTTTCCTCGCATTGGGAACCATGATATGGTCCACTCTTACCTTGTGGATATGCTTCTTTTCTGCCAGCATCAGAAGGAACGGAACACTGGAGAAACATTGGATATCTCTCATGTCATGTGGTCTGAACTGTTGTCTGCCATCTCAGAGCGTAAGTGTCTCATCTATGCTCCATATATCATGCTCCTCATTGAGAAGCCTTGGGAGCACACCTACGATGGGTACGCCCTACAGACTGGCGAGTTGGTCTCTCACGAGGTCAAGAGGCTTAGGAGGAAGGATCTCTAGAACACTCCGGTCACTTATCCTGACATCCCGGCTGGTGCTGATGACTCTGAGGCAGAGGCCGGCCAGGATGATGATGATGATGAGTATATGCCATCTGGAGTTGAGCCCTCTTAGGCAAAGAAGCTTAAAAAGAAGATGAAGAATCTGTTCTACATGGAGTCCCACGGTTAGTACATGGCCCATGTTTCTAAGAAGAAGTCCAGGACTCGTCACAAAGAGCTTATGTGTCAGTTTGGTGCCATAGTTGCTAGCGGTTCTGAGGGCCGGATCACTGATGAGGACGATTGGGTTCGGCAGCACTGTCACTGGACTGACTCTGACCCCGGACAGCCCCCAGCTGATGACAGAGGTGCAGATGACCCTGCATCAGTGTGATGACGTTGTGCCTTTCTCTGTCCCTTTTTGGTGTCTCGATGCCAAAGGGGGAGAGGTGATTTGCGTATTGGTGTCTCTGTGTCTTGTGTGTTTCGGTGCTTTGTTTTTCTTTGTCTTTCTGGTTTGGTGTGTTCGTGAGACTCAACTACTTTTCCTTGTGTGAGACCTATGCTATCTTAATTATGTCGAGTACTCTAGTAAGTGTTGCTTAATTCATGTTCTATCCTTTTGCACCTACTTTGTTACCCGCTTATGTCTCCTCATTGATTAGATGTTATCGGATTATAAAATATAGGGGGAGCATTGATCCTAGAGTGTGTGCTTTGCATTCCACAAGCAACTCCTTCTTAGGCACACATCTAGGGGGAGCTCGTCTATATTTTGTAGTCTGTGGGGTTTGCTTACTCCTCATATGTTATTATATTATGTGCAAATCATGTGTTGTCATCAATCCACCAAAAAGGGGGAGATTGAAAGGGCATGTCCCTTCCTTTGTGGTTTTGGTGATTGATGACAATGCGTTTGCGGACTAATCGTGTGTGCCAAGTATTTCAGGTATGAATCCAGAGGCACGAGACGATTATCTACCCTCCGAGTTATCAGCTCAAGACGTGTTGACGTGCTAGGCTTTTGTTTTGGTGGACTTGAGTCGTAGGAGACATCGTACTATAAAGGGGGGTCTGCATTGGAAAGGCCAGGGTGGAATCATCACGTACGCTCTATTTTTGCACCCTCATCTTCTCTCATTTCCTTAAGGATCTCTACTTCTTTCTGTGGGCGCGGTAGTACCCTAGCCAGGGCGGTAGTACCGCCTATACGCTCTAAGCGGTAGTACCGCTGAGAAGTCGCGGTAGTACCGCTTGGGCCTATGCGCGGCAGTACCGCCGCGGCTACTCTCCACCTCCGCGTCGATTCAGGATGAGTATTTCTCATGTCGGGTTCTACGGTAGTAGCAACGGGAGTAGCAGCGGCAGTACCGCTTACAAGCGGTAGTACCGCTTCCACCACCGCGGCTACTACCGCTCCTATCCTCAGAGCCTCGTCCCTAACACATGATTGTAGTACTGCTGGGGGTCGCGGTAGTACCACTGGCACCAGCGGTAGTACCGCTCGGCCCAGCGGTAGTACCGCTCTGTGTGGGCTGAGAAGAGTGTAACGGTTCACTCTTCTCCTCCACTATATAAAGGGTTCTTCTTCCTCTAGAAAACCTACCTCTTTTCCCCCAAGCTCCATTCTTGCTCCAAAAGCTCATTTTCGCCCGATCTCTCTCCCTAGCCAATCAAACTTGTTGATTCTCCCGGGATTGCTTGAGAAGGCCCAGTTCTACACTTCCACCAAGAGAAATTTGATTTCCCCTACAAATCCCTTGTGGATCTTGTTACTCTTGGGTGTTTGAGCACCCTAGACGGTTGAGGTCACCTCGGAGCCATATCCATTATGGTGAAGCTCTGTGGTTTTGTTGGGAGCCTCCAATTCAGTTGTGGAGAGTGCCCCAACCTTGTTTGTAAAGGTTCGATCACCGCCTTCAAGGGCACCAATAGTGGAATCACGGCATCTCGCATTGTGTGAGGGCGTGAGGAGAATACGGTGGCCCTAGTGGCTTCTTGGGGAGCATTGTGCCTCCACACCGCTCCAACAGAGACGTACTGAAAGAACATGCGGTGCCCCCATGTTTGGTTTTGGTAATTGATGACAATCTCTATGGACTAATGGTTGCCTTGAGTTATATTTGAAGGGTTTGTCCATAGGCTTTTCTTGGTGTTCATTTGTTGGTTTCAAGGAGAGTTTGTGATGACCAAGATGCTATTAAGGAATTATCCAAAGATTGGTCTTGTGGGTGTTGAGCCTATCGCAAGCATGTCTTGAAGAAGAAGAGTTTGTGATCATTCATGTTTACCTTCAAGACATCATCCAAATGAAGAGAGTTGGAAAGATTCATGGTTGATCAAGACTAAGTCAAAGAATGAATCAAGTTGATCAACACACAAAGTGTAGAAGATGTACCGAGAGGGATCAAGCAATCCCATGGTATGGTAAGCATTGTCAATCACGCTTTGTGTACTAACCCATGGTCTTCATGAGAGTTCTTTGTGGGGTTAGGTTGCGGTGTGCAAGTTCAAGTGGAGCATCACAAAGAGATCAAGTGCTTGAAGCTTGCCGTCCATTGTGGTGACAATGGACTTGTGAAGATATGCCGGAGAGTGGCTCACCCATAGTAGAGTATGGGGGAGCAATCTACTAGTCTTCACCGAGACAACGCAATCAAGAAAGGTGGTCCAACTTGAGGAAGTCAAGATCGTCTACATCTAGCTCAAGTGGACTTTGTGCAAATCAAAGGTTTGCCCTTGATAGGTTTTCTATTTTACCGGTCTCGTTGTGGTAGTTGGGAGACCGGGTTATAGGATCGTTTGCCGTACTATCAAGGGGGGCTCTCAAGTTGGTAGCTTGATCGTATCGTTAGTAGAGAGCTCAAACCATTGCATCCTTGCATCATGTTTCTTGGTTCTTGTTTGGTTCTCTTTGTGAGTCTTAGAGCTTATGGTCATCTTGATGACAATCTTAAGTTCATCGAAAACGGAGTTCACATGCGTCTTCTATGATGTTTTCGGTGTTGGGTGTTTTACCGGTCTTATCCGAGGAAGGGTTCTCACCATTTTCTTATGGGCCTTTTCTAATTTTCTTCTTATTGATATTTCTTTCAAGGTTGTGTTAGCCCTTGTCGCTAGCTTTCCAACAAACTTGGTTTCATCGAATTCGGAGTCTGTATGCAAAAGTTGTGGTCGTTTTGGTGTACTGAAAAGGCTGCAGCGGTACTACCGCGGATTGGAGCGGAAGTAATTCTTTACTACCGCTTTCGGGAGCGGTACTACCGCTTTCGGGAACGGTAGTACCGCTTGGAGCAGTACTACTGCGGCTACTTCCGTGGCTACTTCCGCTCGGGACCAAAAACTCGTCACAAGTCCAGCGGTGGTAGGCACGGATGTAATTTTTCAGTACCGCTCGCAAGCAGTATTACCGCTACCCTTAGCAGTAGTACCGCTACCCCTAGCGGTAATACCACGAGGTCAAGCGGTACTACCACTCCGACGGTTCTTCTGGCCTTTTTGCCTCCTCGCTGTTGTGTTTCTAAGGGGTACTAATGCCCTAGCGGTAGTACCGCTCCTGGAGCGGTAGTACCGCTCTGTGCGGGCTGTGAGCATAACGGTTGGATTTTTCCCCACCTATAAAAGGGGCTCTTCTTCCCCAATGAACCCTATCCATTGAGCTCGTGTTCTTCCCCCATTGTTGACCTTCTTCGAGCTTGCTATCTCTCAATCCCTCCATGGATTCTTGCTAGTTTTTGGGGGAAAAGAGAGAGGAGATCTAGATCCACATTTCCACCAATCACTTTCTCCTCTAGGTGAGGGGAACCACTTGGATCTTGATCTTGGATTTCTTGGTGTTCTCCTTCTTGTTCTTCCTCTCTTTTCCCTCCCTAGCATTAGTTGCTTTGGTGGGATTTGAGAGAGAAGGACTTGGGCACTCCGTGTGCCCTTGCCACTGCATTTGGTGCATCGGTTTGAGTTCTCCACGGTGATACGTGGAAGTGAAGTTTGAGAAGCTTATTACTCTTGGGTGTTTGGGCACCCTAGAGCTTGTTCCTCTTGGGTGCCTTGGCACCCTAGATGGTTGGTGTTGTTCGGAGCTCAATCATTGTGGTGAAAAGCTCCGGGCAAGCGTCGGGGTCTCCAATTAGGTTGTGGAGATTGCCCCGAGCAATTTGACGGGTACCGGTGACCGCCCCCAAAGGTTGCCAAAGTGTACGGGTTCGGTGACCGCCCCCAAGGGTTGCCATTTGTACGGGTTCGGTGACCGCCCTCAAGGGTCCCTTAGTGGAATCACGGCATCTTGCATTGTGAGAGGGCGTGAGGAGATTACGGTGGCCCTAGTGGCTTCTTGGGGAGCATTGTGCCTCCACACCGCTCCAAACGGAGATTAGCATCCGCAAGGGTGTGAACTTCGGGATACATCGTCGTCTCCGCGTGCCTCGGTTATCTCTCACCTGAGCCCTTTACTTATGCACTATACTTTGTGATAGATATATTGTTTCTTGTCATATATCTTGCTATCACCTAGTTGTTTATCTTGCTTACCATAAGTTGTTGGTGCACATAGGTGAGCCTAGTTGTTGTAGGTTTTGTGCTTGACAAATTAACCGCTAGGTTTATTCCGCATTTGTTCAAGCCTAAACCGTAATTATTTTAAAGCGCCCATTCACCCCCCCCCTCTAGGCGACATCCACGATCTTTCAATTGGTATCAGAGCCTCGTCTCTCTTTATAGGGCTTAACCGCCTAGAGAGGAAGGATGTCGACTAGGGGCTTAGGATTCTCTTAACCTCTTAGTTTCGATGGCACAAATTTTGATGTTTGGGTAATTCGCATGCTTAATCTCTTTAGGGTCATGGACCCAAATTTAGAGCGAATTGTAGATATGGATTTTTCTCCTCCAAAGGATCCCCAAATATTATCTTTAGAGGATGAGAAAAACTCTTATCTCAATGCTCAACCTTCTAATGTGCTTTTCGATGCTTTGAGCAATATAGTTATATTTCAACTCATGCCATTCCGGGATGCTCATGAGTTGTGGACAAAGCTTCAAGATAAATATGGTGTGTCCAAGAATTGTGGGAATGATTGTTCTCCATCCACCTCCGGCCGTGTTGTCTTCTCAACTTCCTCTACTTCACCTACATGTGGTTTGCCACAAGGTAATGATATGGTGAGTAGTGTTGGTCATTGCAATGATGATAGTATGCTTATTGTGGATGATCCTTCATCACTATCTTATTACAATGCATCTTCTTTGGACTTTAACACTTCGAGCACCCAACATGTTTCACATGCTTGTGTTGATAGTCCTTGCATATCATGTAGAAATTGTTTGACTAAAACTCATGATGATATGCTTGCTATGTCTTGTTGCCATGATAAAAATGCATATATTTCCTCGAATTGTTGTGCTAACAATGCAGAGGAAACCCAACAACCCCTGGAACAAGATGTAGTCTTGAATGGTGCTTCAAGGGATCCTACATCATCATCTATTGCGTTTTGCCTTATGGCCAAGGCTTCAAAGGTATCTCCCACTTTGAACCCCAATATATCTTGTGATGATAGTGATGATGACAATGATGATGATGTAGAAAATGATGAAGAGAATGATAATGTTGCCTCCTTAAAAATTAAGGGGGAAATGATTTTTAAAGCTCTTCTTAAGAATAAATTAGCTCGTTCCAACTTTATGGAAATCATGTCTATTGCCATTGAGGGCAAGAAATATATTGATGAGTTGGAATCTCATCTAGCGGAGCATGAGGTCACCATTGAGAAAATGGAAGGTCATGAGCGTGATTACGCTAATGAGACCGCCGACCTTTCGCAAGCTCTTGAACTTGAACAAACCACCAAGAAATCTCTTGAGGAGATTTTTGCTCTAGAACTATCTAGAATAAAGGAATCCCGTGATAGAGGTCTCGAGGTGGCTAATGATTTTGAAACTAAAAATGAGAAGCTTGAAGTTGCACATGCTAAACTCCTTGAGGATTTTGAGCACCTCAAAAATGGCTCAAGGGTCATTAAGGGTGAGCTCATAAAACTCACCGAGTCTCATGCTCAACTTAAAGCTTCATATTCTAAGGAGCTTGCCAAGTTGCCTTCTCCTCTTGCTATTATTGATGATGCTTGTGCTACTAACTCTATTTCTAGTGAAGCATCCATTTTGAAGGAGAATGTTGAGCTAAGGGCTCAACTTGAGTTGCTATCTGGCAATTATGGGAAATTGGAAGAAAGTCATGTAAAGCTCACAAGCTCTCATGATGATCTTCTAGTATCCCATAATCACTACTAGGAAAAGGGCTATAGATGAAATTGATACTAATGGCGCACCAGAAAGGAGGTGCGCCATTAGTATATAGTAATGGCGCACCAGCAACAGATACGCCATTAGAGTTCGAAGTACTAATGGCGCACCATGCCCGGAGTGCGCCATTAGTATCAAGAAGTTTTTTTTTTAACTAGCGCGCCTGTCCAAACATACTAATGGCGCATCCATGAATAGTGCGCCATTACTAGTTGTAATAGTAATGGCGCACCTGCAGTCATGTGCGCCATTAATGCTCTTTTTTGTATGATATTTTTTATTCTGTTTTTTACAAAACTACTAATGGCGCACTGTCACACAGTGCGCCATTACTAGTTTGAACTAGTAATGGCGCACTGTGTGTCAGTGCGCCATTAGTATGTTTTTTTTCCCGGAATGTTGATTCATTTCTGTTTCGGTGACACTCCCAGCCGGCGCACCTCTCGCACCCGATGCCCCCGACGCCGACACCCCCGACGCCGCCGCCCCCACGGCCCCGACGCCGC
>LR738710.1:667582592-667635721 GCA_902687465.1 Secale cereale | reverse complement strand
CCCCCTTCCTTCCTCCCCCTCCCTCCCTCCCTCCTTCACTGCTAGTTCTAGGGTTCAGCACATGATTTTTCACAGCACATGATTCTGCATCCATGCCCGATAGTTTGATTTTAGGGTAGTTTGAGTTCTAGGGTTCAGCACATGATTCTGCATCCATGCCCTAGATTTTAGGGTATTCTAAATCTAGGGTTCAACACATGAGTTCTAGGGTTCTAGGGTAGTTTGATTTTTCGGCTGACCAATAACAACCAACAAGGGGGCAAAGAAGTCATCTACTTGTCAAACAAATTCACACCAGTGAACAACATATGTTTACATTACCCAGCTTATTCACCTTGATTTTATTATTATAGATTCTGGTTACTCAAAATTACAATAATGTACCCAGTAATACAACACTGCACAAAAAGTAAATAGTTGTGACAGCGTAGCAGAACAAAAAAAGACAAGTCCCACCGGAGCTTAAATAATTATTGTCTGATTTACTTGGTGCGTTTTGTGTTTCTAGTGTTGAAGGATGTCTCTGTTTGAGTTGTTGGCTGCTGTCATTCTAGCCAGCAAACAAATGCCTCTGTGCGAGCCTATCTTGTCTAGATATGTGCTAGGAGCTAGGATATGTATCTACAGTGAGGAAACAGGTTGGGTGGGAAAGCAAAATTAAACCTGGATCATGGTAATTCATCATGTGTTAGCGTGATGTATGGACTTTTATCGCAAATCATTTACAGGCTTGTGCTTGCTTGCACCTCTTTTTTGTTGGGCATGTTTGTCTATAGATTTTGACGGGTGTGGGTGTGAGGCGTCTCTTACCTTATTAGTTGAAATTTATTTAAGCTCCTATGGTGGCCAGCTCTTTGAAACCCATGCACTCCCATTAGTTCAGAAGGATAGCCACTGTTACTTAAATATGCCATATTGCTGCTGCTTTCTAATTAATACTGGCAGCAACATCAATTTTTGAGTTGTTGACAGTTTGCTATCAAGCCGGGGTATTCACTGCTGTTGTTTTACAAGCTTCAAACTATTGTTTTACACATCAATTTTCTGTGTGGAAAGGAATATGGTGGTCATGTATTTGGTTCCTTGTTGTAAATATTTGAACTTCAAACTATTGTTTTACAAGCTTCTGCAACTTTTTCTTAACTGTTCATGCTGCTGTTATGAATTCACTGCTGTTGCTACTGTACTTGTCATGATGTTGTACTTGTGATGATGCTACTTGTGATCTTCTGAAATGACCCATTGACGACTTCATTAGGCGGGGATAATGATTTTGCAGGTACCCCGAGAGGCCCTTGAGTTTGCTGGAATGTTGATTAACTTCCGTTTCGGCAAATTTGGGTACTCCATATGTCCTATTTTCAGCAAAGGTCATACTGAAATTTTCCGTGAATTTTAGCATGACTTTGCTAAAAATAGGACATATAGGGTACTTGTGACTAATTCATGGGCCGGGGTATCTTAGTGGTTAATTAGGTAGGATCAAGTGATTAGAGCCAAGTGATTAGGCCCAACTTACAATTCTCCTTCCTAGCTTAGCTTTTAGGATGCCTCGGTGTCGACAAACCATAAATTATGAAACCTTGGCTTTTAGGATCCCTCGGTGTCGATAAAAAACGAAATGATGAAAGCTTAGGCTTTTAGGGTGCCTGGGCGTCGAAAAACCCTCACTTATAAAAGCTTAGCTTTTAGGATGCCTCGGTGTCGAAAACCCTAAATGATGAGACCATGATCTTGTTCCTTGACAATAACCAACTTTTAATGAGTTTATAGAGAGGATAGTAATCAGATTGTGAGGATGGTATGTAGCAGAACTAGTGCAAAAGTGTTGACAATGTTAGTCCTAATGAGCCTAGGATGGTGCCACAGCTAGCTTGTCTAGGTACATATTTTTAGTTTATAAAGTTTAATCTCTTTGAAACATAGGAAATGTCGTCTTCCGACGACGATAGGATCCCGGAGTGCTCCTGGTGCGGTGACGACCGGGGTCTGTGCGACAGGCCTCACCTGGTAGACGGTCGTTACTTCAGTATTAAGCTCGACGAGACCTTCGATGTCGAAACGGTACGCAACGACAAGTCTTGTTTCGTAATTAATTAAGCACGATTTCTAGCTACTTCAACGTGTAAGTAATTAATTTTCTTCTTTTACATGCAACTAGTTTATCCCGTGTCATGCAAGACGCTATGTCTTGGAGAGGATGGGATTTGAAGATCATGAAACTTCGGAGACAAAGAAAATTCAACTAAGGACCATGCATAATGTTGATTTAGAAGTGGATTTGTACAATTCAGATAACGTAACCACTTTTGGTTGCAAGAATTGGGAATCATTTTGCATGATATATGGTTTTTATGAGGGTATGCTTCTCACCATGGATCTTGGTAATCCGGATTCCATCGCCGAAGATGATTTGGACATTTGGGTCCTTGTTGACGATATGATTCCAATTCTACCGAGAAGTGAGTTTATCAAACATAGTTATTTAGTAATTTATATTGTTTATTTCAAAATAGTTGACAACTTATTTCCATTGATAGGTTATTTTGATTATTCAAATAATGTGAGGATGATGCTAGACAGAACCTACTACACCCCTGGCTCAGAATGTACTTATAAGGACAAAGAGCAGATCATCTTCTTTTATTCCTTTCTTCTGGATTACATTCAACATCGCAATATTGATCCACAATATAGTCAATACGTCCCACTAGTGCACGTATTGAACTACGTTAATATCAATGGAGATACCATGGTAAGATTTTTGTACTATTACGACATTCGTGCATGTTTTGCATTAGTTCTTCTCGAACTGAACTACAATGCTAACTACGAAGTCTTACTATATGTTTTGCAACAGATTCTCCCTAGTGACTGTGTGCCTCCTGTCATGTTTCAATCTGGTCAACTACAAGTTTTAAACATTCTACCAGGTGAACCTACAAATCACATGTGTCCATATCGGATTTCTTCTGAAAATGAAGGAATGAGAATCAAAGAATGGCGAAAAATAATGAAAACTCGTAAGGAGGTACTTGGAAGCAATAGAGTGAGAAGGGCAAGAAATGGAGACAAGATAATCTGCGTTCTTCATAATGGCCCTTTAAATCTAATTGATTTAGAGACAAACGCCATCTTGTTTTATGCCATTTTATCTTAGAAAATTGCTACGTAGTAGAAGTTGTATGGTCGATAATGATGTGTAAGACTTATTATTTAATACCTATGTTGAGTTTTTATTATTATTATGATCGATGATGCATGATGCTAAGTTGTTCTATGAGCTATTATATACTCCCTCCGTTCCGATTTACTCGTCGTGGTTTTAGTTCAAATTTGAACTAAAACCACGACGAGTAAATCGGAACGGAGGGAGTAGATTCTAATAGTTTCGATGTGCGTACCATATATGTTGGCTCCACGAGAAATTATATTTATATATATGCATAACCTGTGCAAAAAACAGAAAAAAAAACAAAATATTCATACTTATGGCGCATCACTGCAGAGTGCGCCAATAGTATGCCAAAGCACCTGGCCCCTGGGAGGCATACTAATGGCGCACCACTGTGCATACTGATGGCGCATCAGTGGTGCGCCATTAGTATACCAGATACTAATGGCGCACCAGAGGTGCGCCATTAGTAAAGTATACTAATGGCGTGCTAGTAATGGCGCACCACCAATGCGCCATTAATGGCCAAACTTGGTGCGCCATTAATAGGCCTTTTCCTAGTAATGAATGTGCTAAAGATAGCTCATGAGGCTATGACTATCAAGGTAACATCTAGTGAGCCTCATGTGGATACTAGCACTACTTCAAGTCAAAATGCTATCTTGTCATGTGCTAGTCCTCGTAATTCATCTACTCACAATGTTAGTACATCTTGTGATGAATTGCTCTCCTTGCCTTGTTTCTCTAACAATGAAGATTATACTTCCTCTAGTACTTTTGTTGATACTAACCATGTAGAGGAAATCAAAGAGCTCAAGGCCCAAGTCACTTCTTTGAAGAAAGACTTGGAAAAGTGTCATGAAGGGAAGTCCACACTCAACAATATCTTGAGTGTGCAAAAATCCCCCAATGACAAAGGTGGACTTGGATTCAACTCCAACAAGAAGAAAAGGTCCAAGATCATTAACAAGAATAAGGGCCAAGAACAACTCAAGAATTCGGCCAAGATTATTTGCTTCAAGTGCAAAATTGAAGGGCATCATGTTAGATCTTGCCCATTGAAGAAGAAGGCCATTAGTGACAAGCAACAAGGGAAGAGGCCACAAGTTCAATCTCGTGCTCAACCGCAAGTTGGAGAAAGACCGCTTCCCAAGAAGACTCATGGAAATGCTTCTCATTTTGAGGAATCAAATGAGAAGAAAGTGAAGAGTAGATGTTGCTACTTATGCCGTGAGAAAGGTCACCTTGCTTCTTCATGCACTAGTGGTAACTTATCCAACCCAATTATGATTGATGATGTCTATTCTCTTGGGAAGGATAAGGTTGGAAATGTGTTTGCCAAGTTTCTTGGGACTCAAAGTGGTGTCAAGAAAAGAACCATTTGGGTAGCCAAGCCTATTGTGACTAACCTCTTAGGACCCAACTTGGTTGGGGACCAACTAGCTCAAACTTGATCAATAGGTGTTTTGGAGGGCATTGGAGACTTGGCTACATTATGAAGAATTAAGGGGTCTTCATCATTCATATTGTCTCAAGCCAAGTCATTCAGATTATCAAGTTTCTATCTTATATCCAATGTTCCTCCTTGCAGTAACTCGTGCTTAAATTGTTTACATTGAAAGTTACTTGCCCCTTTGCATGTTTTGGTTTTGTTCCTTGCATGTGTTTGTATATGACGTGCGTCCAATTTGCATATATTGAGAAATCAAATATGTGTATATTGGTTTGCACATCATGTATGTGTGTGTCGTGCGTTGAGCCTTTGTGCTTCTTGCTTTTATCTTAGTTGGCTCTTATGAGAGATTAATGGAACATCCCATGTTGGGAGAGTAATGTGCTTTGTGCACCTCACAATCCTATAAATGTGTGTACATGAGGAATACCATCTAGTATTGATATTACAAGATTATCTAGTCTCTATGTGGTATGTCTTCTCATGAGAAAGTCAAATTCTAAATGTTCCATTAATTATCTCTTGTTGGTTCTGTTTTGCATCTTGGTAAGGTTTTCATTGGTATCACATTATGGGGGAGTAATATTCTATGTGCATATTACAAGCCTAGAAAATGTGTAAATTTGAGATATTGTCACCTAGAGTTGATAGTATAAATTATGTTGTTCCTAGGTGGCATGTTAGCTCTACAAGTTGCATTTTGCTTGTGTTTGGTGTGAAGATGATGTTGGATATCATTGCTATCTATCACCGGGAATTATTTCCAAAATACCTCTTGTCTTTGACAATTGGTAATCATTTATGTGGTGGAAATTATTGATCATCTTTACATTGTCTTTTGGTATTATTTGTCTTATCTCTTGCCAAGTTTGTGTCAACTCCCATTGCCTTCCGTGCCACTTGTGGATCTTGTTATTTTATTGATTTTGTCAAGTGTTTTCTAGATATAGTGAAAGTGGTGATCCTGCCTTGTGCATTTTGTATTCAAATGCAAATTCTCTTTAATGCACAATTCTTGGGGGAGCTATCCTATCTTCTATAGAACACTCATCTTGTGATCCATATCAAGTGTGTGTTGATGGAAGGCAATCCGTTTCTTTTTGGTACTTTGTGCCATCATGAAACTTTGTAGATGGGTTGGTTTGTTTGGAACCATCCTCTCTTTTGGGAGTGCGATATCTTTCCTTTTGCGTGTATCAATGGATATCTCATTCCTTGATGTATCTTCTAAATAGATATCTTCCGAGTGATGATTTCTCCATTCGGTATCCTATTTTCACTTGGTATTTCTTTTTCATTTCGTTTCGTTTCTTGAAAGTCTTGAGAATGCATATTTACTACATATATTTTCTTTGGCATGCTTTCTTCCTGTAACCCAATTTATAGGGGAAACTCCACCTAGTCTCAATTTGGATGAGATGTGCATGAAATTCATTTTCATATATAAAAGCACTTAAGTTTATGGAGTTTGTCCTATGTATTGGTGTTTCTAACTCTTTGGTCCCAATGAGTTTGGGTACCATTTTGTTTGTGTTGTTCTAGGAACAATTGGAGATGCATTGGATGCTCGGCTCATTCAAAAGGAAGGTGGTGTCACCATGTGCTTATTGGACTCAAGCTAGGATGATCAATGAACTACTATCTACCTTCAATTGGTATCTAATACATCCCTCCAATGGTATCTCGGTAACAAGTATCATCATCTACTTCATGCACAAATTTCTTGCATCAACCTTGTGTAGGTTGTATCATGGCATGTAATTCATTCTTTCTTGTGATACTTGTTTACTTTCTCAAAGCATCCCAATAATGATCTCTTGTTGCTAGTTGTGATGTCTTTGATGTTTGCTTGGTTGGAATTCATGTTTATTCAATAAGACCTTATCTAGCCATGTGCTATGCGTTCACGCAAAATATCTTATTGGTATAATTATGACTTCCTTGTGGATATTTTATTACTTCCTTTTTGTAACTATTTCGAGTGTACATTCTTCTTTGTCGATTGATATCATCATGATTTTCATCTACCTAGAATCTTATACACTTAAGAGAAATTACATATCTAGAAGATATCCTTTCTTTCACGACCACCTTGTCTTTCTTGTATCATTTCTTTGGTGGATCCGTGAAAGCCTTTGCCTTGAGTGCGGATCTTATATCGTTGCATCTTGATGCACTCTTTTGTGGTGAAGATCATTTTTTTCTCTTGCTTGTCTTGACGAGGCTTTTGCCATTTCTATTGGTTTCCCTCCTCATGACAAAGCTATCCTTTTTATATCTTCACCACAGGTTGTCACAAGCATAGGTTACTTATATGATTAGTAATGAGCTTGTGAAACCATTTGCTGTTGTGTGTGGGAATGATAGGCCTTGCACTGTGTATCTCATTCATTCAAGAGTATATTGATGCTTAATGTTCATCCATACATTAATCTTCTCAAGTGCTTTGCCATGACTCACACACATCATTTTGGTTGAGCCTACTCTTAAGTTGACTCTTTTATATATTGCTCAACCAGTTGTTTGTTGCAAGTGCTAGCCTTTGTTTCCTTCATGTTCACTTGCACTTGGTGTGAGTGTCTATTGATCTTGGGGGAGTGATGATCCTATTTTGTGCACTTGGTATCCTAATGAAAATATTCTAAGGAGTGCATAAATTATGGGGAGCTTCACTAGTGTCTTTAGAACACTCCGTTTCTATGTCGTGAGGTTCTATTGATCTTGGGGGAGCGACGATCCTATTTTGTGCTCGTTGTATCCAAATACAAAACTAAATTGTGCACAAATCATGGGGAGCTTCTCTAGTTTCTCTAGAACACTCCTTTGCTCTTATCATAATATCCTTTATTCATTTGGCATGTAGGATCATTGGTCTAGTTGGGTCAATTGGTATCTTTTGATAGCTTGATTCAATTGGTATCCTTTGATTGCTTGATTGCATGTTTTTCTCCCTTTGTTATGCCTTTGTGGCATATCATTCTTTTGCAATATTTGGGCCTCAATATAGTTTGTCTTGCTCCAAGTATTTACAGTTGGATATATGTATTGCATTCCACTCTCTATTTTGAGGAATACACAATTTATGGAGGAACACAATTTAGATTGGCCTTCTAAGCTATCCGCCCATTTTGGCAATCGATGCCAATGGGGGAGAAGTTTCAGAGAGTTTAGTTTTGTGAGGAAGTTTAGAGAGTTGTCTCTTCTCTCTTCTTGCTTTGGTTTTGTTCCTAAGCTTTTGCATCTCATGCGCATACATTATTGTTGCATGGTATGGTGATGCATAATTCCTTATATAAACTCTCTTGAAAGTGATTGTCATCAATTACCAAAATTGGGGAGATTGAAAGAACATGCGGTGCCCCCATGTTTGGTTTTGGTAATTGATGACAATCTCTATGGACTAATGGTTGCCTTGAGTTATATTTGAAGGGTTTGTCCATAGGCTTTTCATGGAGTTCATTTGTTGGTTTCAAGGAGAGTTTGTGATGACCAAGATGCTATTAAGGAATTATCCAAAGATTGGTCTTGTGGGTGTTGAGCCTATCACAAGCATGTCTTGAAGAAGAAGAGTTTGTGATCATTCATGTTTACCTTCAAGACATCATCCAAACGAAGAGAGTTGGAAAGATTGTTGATCAAGACTAAGTCAAAGAATGAATCAAGTTGATCAACACACAAAGTGTAGAAGATGTACTGAGAGGGATCAAGCAATCCCATGGTATGGTAAGCATTGTCAATCACGCTTTGTGTACTAACCCATGGTCTTCCTGAGAGTTCTTTGTGGGGTTAGATTGCGGTGTGCAAGTTCAAGTGGAGCATCACAAAGAGATCAAGTGCTTGAAGCTTGCTGTCCATTGTGGTGACAATGGACTTGTGAAGATATGCCGGAGAGTGGCTCACCCATAGTGGAGTATGGGGGAGCAATCTACTAGTCTTCACCGAGACAACGCAATCAAGAAAGGTGGTCCAACTTGAGGAAGTCAAGATCGTCTACATCTATCTCAAGTGGACTTTATGCAAAGCAAAGGTTTGCCCTTGATAGGTTTTCTATTTTACCGGTCTCGTGGTGGTAGTTGGGAGACCGGGTTATAGGATCGTTTGCCGTACTATCAAGGGGGGCTCTCAAGTTGGTAGCTTGATCGTATCGTTAGTAGAGAGCTCAAACCATTGCATCCTTGCATCATGTTTCTTGGTTCTTGTTTGGTTCTCTTTGTGAGTCTTAGAGCTTATGGTCATCTTGATGACAAGCTTGAGTTCATCGAAAACGGAGTTCACATGCGTCTTCTATGATGTTTTCGGTGTTGGGTGTTTTACCGGTCTTATCCGAGGAAGGGTTCTCACCATTTTCTTATGGGCCTTTTCTAATTTGCTTCTTATTGATATTTCTTTCAAGATTGTGTTAGCCCTTGTCGCTAGCTTTCCAACAAACTTGGCTTCATCGAAATCGGAGTCTGTATGCAAAAGTTGTGGTCGTTTTGGTGTACTGAAAAGGCTGCAGCGGTACTACCGCGGGTTGGAGCGGAAGTAATTCTTTACTACCGCTTTCGGGAGCGGTACTACCGCTTGGAGCAGTACTACCGCGGCTACTTCCGCGGCTACTTCCGCTCGGGACCAAAAACTCGTCACAAGTCCAGCGGTGGTAGGCACGGATGTAATTTTTTAGTACCGCTCGCAAGCAGTAGTACCGCTACCCTTAGCAGTAGTACCGCTACCCCTAGCGGTAGTACCGTGATGTCAAGCGGTACTACCGCTCCGACGGTTCTTCTGGCCTTTTTGCCTCCTCGCTGTTGTTTTTCTAAGGGGTACTAATGCCCTAGCGGTAGTACCGCTCCTGGAGCGGTAGTACTGCTCTGTGCGGGCTGTGAGCATAACAATTAGATTTTTCCCCACCTATAAAAGGGGCTCTTCTTCCCCAATGAACCCTATCCATTGAGCTCGTGTTCTTCCCCCATTGTTGACCTTCTTCGAGCTTGCTATCTCTCAATCCCTCCATGGATTCTTGCTAGTTTTGGGGGGAAAAGAGAGAGGAGATCTAGATCCACATTTCCACCAATCACTTTCTCCTCTAGGTGAGGGGAACCACTTGTTGATCTTGGAGTTCTTGGTGTTCTCCTTCTTGTTCTTCCTCTCTTTTCCCTCCCTAGCATTAGTTGCTTTGGTGGGATTTGAGAGAGAAGGACTTGGGCACTCCGTGTGCCCTTGCCATTCCATTTGGTGCATCGGTTTGAGTTCTCCACGGTAATACGTGGAAGTGAAGTTTGAGAAGCTTATTACTCTTGGGTGTTTGGGCACCCTAGAGCTTGTTCCTCTTGGGTGCCTTGGCGCCCTAGACGGTTGGTGTTGTTCGGAGCTCAATCATTGTGGTGAAAATCTCCGGGCAAGCGTCGGGGTCTCCAATTAGGTTGTGGAGATTGCCCCGAGCAATTTGACGGGTACCGGTGACCGCCCCCAAAGGTTGCCAAAGTGTACGGGTTCGGTGACCGCCCCCAAGGGTTGCCATTTGTACGGGTTCGGTGACCGCCCTCAAGGGTCCCTTAGTGGAATCACGGCATCTTGCATTGTGCGAGGGCGTGAGGAGATTACGGTGGCCCTAGTGGCTTCTTGGGGAGCATTGTGCCTCCACACCGCTCCAAACAGAGATTAGCATCCGCAAGGGTGTGAACTTCGGGATACATCGTTGTCTCCGCGTGCCTCGGTTATCTCTTACCCGAGCCCTTTACTTATGCACTATACTTTGTGATAGATATATTGTTTCTTGTCATATATCTTGCTATCACCTAGTTGTTTATCTTGCTTAGCATAGTTGTTGGTGCACATAGGTGAGCCTAGTTGTTGTAGGTTTTGTGCTTGACAAATTAACCGCTAGGTTTATTCCGCATTTGTTCAAGCCTAAACCGTAATTATTTTAAAGCGCCTATTCACCCCCCCCCTCTAGGCGACATCCACGATCTTTCACGTACTTCCCCTCAAAGGGAAGGAACTTCGGTAACACATCCTCGTCTTCACCGGCTCCACTTTTGGTTTTCTCTATCCTTAATTGTGCAAGATTTAGTGTGTTAGTATCTTGTACGTGCTTGCTTACTTATCTTTGTTGCATCTTATATGTTGCTCGCCTAGTTGCACATCTAGACAACTTATATTGTTGCTAAGTTTAATTTGGTCAAGAAAAGCTAAAATTGTTAGTTGCATATTCACCCCCCCTCTAGTCAACCATATCGATCCCTTCAGTAGTACCGCTCGGTGCGGGCAGTGAGCATAATGGTTGGATTTTTCCCCACCTATAAAAGGGGGTCTTCTTCCCCAATGAACCTTATCCTTCGAGCTCGTGTTCTTCCCCCATTGTTGACCTTCTTCGAGCTTGCTATGTCTCAATCCCTCCATGAACTCTTGCTAGTTTTGGGGGGAAAAGAGAGAGGAGATCTAGATCCACATCTCCACCAATCACTTTCTCCTCTTTGTGAGGGGAACCCTTTGGATCTAGTTCTTGGAGTTCTTCGTGTTCTGTTCTCCGTTCTTCCTCTTATTTCCCTCCCTAGCATTAGTTGCTTTGGTGGGATTTGGGAGAGAAGGACTTGGGAACTCTGTTTGCTCTTGCCATTGCATTTGGTGCATCGGTTTGAGTTCTCCACGGTGATACATGGAGGTTACAAGTTGAGAAGCTTATCACTCTTGGGTGCTTGGTACCCTTGAGCTTGTTCCTCTTGGGTGCTTGGGCGCCCTAGATGGTTGAGGTCACCTCGGAGCCATATTCCATTGTGGTGAAGCTTCGTGGTGTCGTTAGGGAGATAGCCCCAACCTTTGTGGTGTTCTGAGCTCAATAGTTATGGTGTAAAGCTCTGGGCAAGCGTCGGGGTCTCCAATTAGGTTGTGGAGATTGCCCCGAGCAATTTGTACGTGTTCGGTGACCGCCCCCAAGGGTTGCCATTTGTACGGGTTCGGTGACCGCCCTCAAGGGTCCCTAAGTAGAATTACGGCATCTTGCATTGTGCGAGGGCCTGAGGAGATTACGGTGGCCCTAGTGGCTTCTTGGGAAGCATTGTGCCTCCACACCGCTCCAAACGGAGATTATCATCCGCAAGGGTGTGAACTTCAGGATACATCGTCGTCTCCGCGTGCCTCGGTTATCTCTTACCCGAGCCCTTTACTTATGCACTATACTTTGTGATAGCCATATTGTTTCTTGTCATATATCTTGCTGTCACCTAGTTGTTTATCTTGCTTAGCATAAGTTTTGGTGCACATAGGTGAGCCTAGTTGCTGTAGGTTTTGTGATTAATAAATTAACTGCTAGTTTTATTCCGCATTTGTTCAAGCCTTAAACCGTAATTATTTTAAAGCGCCTATCCACCCCCCTCTAGGCGACATCCACGATCTTTCAATATGAACGCTGATGACCGAAATACATGGCCCGGCGGCCTAATAATACAGGGAGTGTACATATGTGGGTCGATGATCGAAACCCAAGTTTATATGAAAGTGTGTTTCTTACCACCGACACTATAATTTTCATATATTATTTTCTTTAAATTATTCATCAATTATTTTCGTTGCAACGCACGGGCATGTGTGTCACTATATACATACACAAGACTTAAACCGGCTAAGCTATACACTTTTTACCTAGAATAAAGAAGCTATGCACGTTCTCCTCTTTTAACAATTTTTTGTACCTGCTTGAAGGAGATGGACGTGTATACAAATCTGAGATGGATTGAGACGTACATCTGAAAAAAAAACGTGCATCTCGCAGCTGCCCCTGCCTTAGAGCCTGTTTGGTTGGGGGTAATTAGAGCTAGAGAATGCGAATTGAAGGTGTACGAGACTTTAAATCTACTGTTTGGTCGGAGGGATTGGGAATTCATAAGGCCTCGTTTGTTTCACATGGTTCCTAGGGGTTTTCAGGGGATTAAACCCGTGAGGCCCAGATTCTTCGCAAACCCCCGACGGCCCGTTTGGTGTGCGAGGTTACGTGGGCCAAACCCCCTCGATTCCTCTTCGATCCACTTCTTCCCACGCGCTTCTGAACCCTCGAGGGGGGCTCGAGGATTTGGCCGCCCGACTCCCCAGCCGCCGCCGCCGCCACCTCACGACGCCTCGCCGCCGCCGCCGCCTGACGCCTCAACGCCGCCGATCTCCTCCGGCCCGACGGTAAGTCTTCGCCTCGCCTCCCCTCCTTCCCCACATCGTCTAGGGTTTTCTATCCGCCCGGCCATGGCTGCTGCCTGTCACTCCCCGGCGACGCCGTCTTGAGGTGCTTGATCCCTTCCATGTCCAAACTGGTCGTCACCAACTTCGCCCCCCTCCTGGTGACCGATGTGGATCCCGCAGTTGATCTGCCTACCTATATAGAGATATATAGTAGTGCTTGTTGGTGATGGTCTGATGTTGATGGTGATGGTAGTGTGGTGCCCGGCCATGGCTGCCGCTTCTCCTCCTTCCCCTCCGATTATAACTTGTACTTGTTGTTTAGTTCTTGAGTAGTTCACTTGTACAAGAACAATTCAGAGTTCTTGTATAATTGGCAACCTCCGTGGAAAAGCACTGGGAAAAGAATAAGCATTTGGTGGCAAGTGTTGACCACAATTTTCCTACAAGCATCCAATTAATGAAATTCTCTCGCATATGTTGTACATGGCCTAACCATGCATGTCTGGCCAAATCAATGTGCACATCTTCTTCTTCTTCTTCTTCTTCTTCTTCTTCTTCTTCTTCTTCTTCTTCTTCTTCTTCTTCTTCTTCTTCTCTCAAATCAATCCAGAATTTCTAGTAATCAATCGTCCTGGTGAGATTTTATATTAGTGTCAAAACGAGCAGATCACATTATTTACAATTGCCATTGCACCTGCAAGTTTGGGTGGTTGTTGCTTAAGGAAAACCGCCAGGACAGGGTGCTAGCTACATCATCATGTGGTGTGAGAACTAGAGAAGAAAGCTAGGTAATTTAGTTTATCATCACTGTTGTACGTATATTGGAAAGAAATGTTGTTTCAAGCGTATCATGTCAACCATGATGTGACCCCTCAGAGAGCGTTCATGGCCATCCATTTAGTCATGCCTAATTGTACCTTGTACAACAAGATTATCTCAGCCATACAAATGGAGAAGAAACGTGCAGACGAGAGACATGAGTAGCTAGGGTGCCTTCTGATTGGGCATGAAAAGAGGAGAGATGACACAATCTTCAGTGCTCCATCCCTATCTCCTTATAATAATTAAAATAAAAATGTTGCTTAAAAGAAAAATCTTGCTTGCAAGGACGATGTCCCAAAACAAGTGCATTCTTTGTTTTCCTTGCACTGTCTGTTTATGGTGCCATAAAAGATAAGGGCCCTATACATCAGTTTGTGTATCCTACTTGCACTGTCTAGATTTCCTTTTTTGGTGCTAGATCTTTGGCTATGAGGTGGTGCTTCCAGCTTTGAACTTGCAACTTAACCTGAAGATTACTAACTTTTGAGGATGCCTAAACCTGAAATCTGAAACTAAATCTGTTACCCCTGTGTCGCTCCTTCTTTTCGTCTGAGTGTCCATGGCCATAGTGTGGCATGAAGTTTTATCTTTGCTCCTCAGCATACTAGTGCTTTGTTGATATCCTCTTGCACTGTTCATTGTTTCATTACCCGGCTTTCTAATAGGTGTGTGAGCGTGTATACATTCCAGCTATCTTTGTTTGTGACCTGCGGGCCATGCCAATTTCAATGCGAGGTGAGTAAATGGCTGGCTTTGCCTTGCAGGTGCAGGTTGCAGCAGCTAATAGAGATGATGTGTGTCTCTATCTAGAAGACTCACTCATCACCTGAGAGACAAATTGGTGATTCCATACATGGATCGGTTTGGTTTGCTTGTTCCATCGATGAATCCCATGCACGTCCGTCCGATTGACCCGGTCGGCTCTGTATACTTTCCGCATCCTCTTTGCCAGCACCGTTATATTCCTAGATAGAAACAAAACATCTACGTCCAATATTCTTCTTCTAATTATTATTACATCTGAAAAAAGCATACCATAAATGGATGGATGAATTTGTGTGTCATCTTTGATTTTCTAAGTTGACTGAGATGAATTCGGAATTGAAGAGGAGGCCCAGGCAGAATTAATGTGTGGTGAGCCAAACTGAATGTGCTTATTTTCGAATAATGATCAGTAAAAAAAGGATCTGATTCCTGAACAACCTACGGTCATAAGGAAATTCTTTACATAATATTCAGGCTTAAAGAGACCCAACCAAATTGAATGTTTTGTTTTCAAATAATCTGTTCTTCAAAATCTGAACAATCTGAATAATTTGTTTTGGGACAACCAACTCGCTAGCTGATTCATTTGTTGGTTGGTTGGATGTAAGAACTGAATGTGTTGCTTTTGCTTCAGAAGTACTAGCACTCCTATTAGTCGTGGCAAATTTTATATCCAACTCCGTGGCAAAAAAATGAACATGTTTTTCTTATGATACATAAAGCCCCTAGCCAGCAAGGAAATAGTCCACATTGTGAGCTTCATTGAATAGTTGTTTGAATTTGAAGGAAATAAACATACATGCATCCAGGGCAATATTTCATTGCGAACTTTTAACACATTCTAAGAATTTTAGAAGTCTAGACGCATTCTAGTTAGTTTCAAATGTGCTTTGCTTCCCTTCGGAAGATGCCAGTTGTTTGAATTTTAACTCTGTGATTTTCTTGAGTTTTTTTGTTTGTTTGTTATCAACCTTGTGCATCTGCCTTTGACGATTTCGTTCAATTCACCATTGACATAGGTCTTGGTTTAATTCCATCATCATGATGTACATATGTACTACTTTTCTATTTAATTCTTTTGATCTGATGCTTGGGTGCCAACAGATAACAGGAGATGTACAGACTAAGGACGGAAAGTTTTTATTTGACCAGATAGGATCACTTCACACTGAATTTTGTTTTCAGCGGCAAGATCGCAGTGCGAGCTTTAATATCATTTACTCAAAATACATCTAACCCTTGGACCAATTCATCTGTTTTTTATAGGGACCTGATCTTGTGGAAGACGGGTGACCACTTTGCTGCCGCAAGTCTCCTTCACACCGTGGAGCCCGCAAACATGTATCGGAGCATTTGCCGATCAAATTTATGTTGTAATGAACCGTTGACTTCCGTTGATCGAACATCTTGTATTTTTCATTTGGACCGTGGCATGTACGCATGTAACATTTTCATTTGAACAATTGATAGTACATGCAACAGATTATATGAGCCTTTTTGTTATTTTGTGTAATCTAGTTGCATCGTTGTTGCAAGTACATTTCTTCTATGATCTTTTGAAGCTTTTGAAGTTGTAAAAATTGCATCTTTAATTATAGTATACTAATTTTGCAAACCCTCCGTATCAATCCCTGTGTACCAAATAGAAGGGGTATGTGAGGGGTTTGGCGATTGGGGGGATTTGAGAGGATTGGGTGGAAGAGAGGGATTCACCAAATCCTCCCAAATCCCCTCCTCCCCAAACCTCTCAAATACTCTTCTACCAAATGAGGCCTAAGGGAATAGTCATGGGACTGGAGACTCTAACTCCCACCATTTATTAACTGGGGAGGGGGTGGGAGTTGGGAGGGAATTGTTTTAGTGAGTCAATCTTAACCATTCATCATAACTTATGTTAACTTCCTTTGTCTAGCCCCTCGTCAATTCCCACGAACCAAACAAGGGAATACAATTTGTCCGCAATTCTCACACATAATTCCTATCGTGCACCAAACGGAGGATTGAGAATAAAATGACTCATCCCATGTTTAATCTCAATACAAATCCCTACTCTAAACTCCCATTCCCCTTCCCAAATATGGCCAAACACGCTATATGAGTTACGAGGACATCCAGGGAAGCGTCTACGGTTGTCGAGAGTTAACGGGGTCTTACTACTACAGTAGAGAAAGGGGCCAAAAGGGAGCAACCGTAGAGTTCCCCTAATCCTGCCGGCGAGGGCGCGAATCCCTGCCTCCTCTGCTTGCTCCGGCGGTGGGAGGAGGTGGGAATCCCGTTCCTCTGCTCCAGTAGTGTAGATAGTACATGAGTAGGTCCCGGCGGGTTGATTTGGTGATGAGTTCGTCGCCGTTTTGGAATAATAAGTCCGCCGTTCTGGACAGCGTGTTTCGTGAGCCGATCTATGGATCGGCTAGTGGTTTGGCTCCCTTCTCCATCGGTACTTGCGGCGGTGTGAGGGGAGATTTTGCTCCTCACGAGTTCTTCGCTCCTCAGGCGGCGTCGTCGACCTTGCCATGTGAGTATCGTCCCCTCCCTCTTCGTCGCTGGGCTGACGAGCTCCCCATCGGAGGCGCGGGGGTTGGGTGTTGTCGTGTTCGTCGGGTTCGATCTTTGGGTTATGGCAAAGCTTCTTCGGCGATGGCGGCTCCCCTGGGGTGCTGGTCTTTTTAGGCTGAAGATTGGAGACTTACCGGTCGCCATGGTCGTCTTTACAAGGATGCTGGCTCCGACTATGGAGAGGCGACGGTGACGATGTGCCTCCAACTCGCTGCGGTGAGATCCGTGTTTGCTGTGTGGTCTGGACCTTGCTGCGCCTCCCCGACGTCAAGCTGTTGCTCCGTCTTTCTCTGCCTCGTCGTCCGGCAACAGGGCAAGGGAAGCAGTTCTGCACTTCTCTGGAAGGATCGAATGCCTCTGGTGGTGGCATGAGTTGGGGACAGATGGAGTAGCAAGTAGAGAATGAGGGTGTTTTTGCAAATGTGAGGTGGTGTTGTCTCCCATGCGTCAGATTCAGATCTGATGGTCAAAAATGATGGATGACAGGCACACCATCATCACCAACTCTAGCTTTTTATAGGAGTAGAGATCATCGGCGCCTCACAATCGACGCGAAGGCCTTCTCCCACCGAACGGGTATCGCTGGAAGACTAAAAAAATACAGCAATAATGCAAGCATCAATGTCAAATATAGGATTTGAACTTTGTTGGGCCGGGGATCACACTGTCATCTTAACCATCCAATCACAGGTTGGTTTGCATGTTCAAATGTGTTGGACCGACGGGGGATAACGGTGTAGCTTAGTTTTCGTGAATTTGACGAATGTGTCTTTGACATTTGACTAAAATGAACTTACCTTCAATAAAAAATCAGCGAATAAAAACGACATGTGGCATTCGACTAAAAACAAATTCATTATCACTCTCTTTTTTAATCATAAAAACCCAGACTAATATGCAGAGAATTGCAAAATTACATTAAGTTATATACAACAAATATAATCTACTCCATCTGTCCCGAAATAAGTGCCGTCATCCGTCCACAAATAAGTGTCGCTGATTTAGTACAACTTTAGTGAGTACAACTTACCCGCCAAAAGAAACTATAACTCTTGTTTTTTAATTGTAAAAAACTATGCACTGAGAAACAATATTTATGGGAGAACAAGAATGAATCATCAAAAAATACTGGCTAACATGAAAAAGAACCAATAATGATCCAAGTTAAGTACAACAAAATAAAAACTGGGGCTTTGCTACAACCCGAAACTATAAACAACAGCCAAAAGTTATACTGTTAGAAGAGAAATGATACAACTCTACTCTACGTACAAATACAAAAAAAAATGAATTACAGTGAAATCATATAGTCATCGCATCACATGATTGAACGCCCAGTAACTCAAATGAAGGCTCAAAAATCCAATCGGCTGAAAACTTCAACACAAATTACATGTGGAGGTCGGACATTTAGAGAGTTCTAATGAACTGTATTGCAATCAATTGGATGAAAAATAGCACTAATGTTATTGTATTGAATTTGATACGCAAAAGTATCTCTACCGTACTATCCTATAGACGGAAGAAACTACTCTTGATGCTTCCTTCGAGAACCACCGCAAAAGCAACAAACTCACCACACGACGAGGGGGCGGTTCCCGAGCCCCTGATACGTCTACAACGTAACTATTATTTATGATTGTTTAATGTCATTATATTATCACATTTGTATGCTTTATATATTATTTAGTATTGTTTTTATGGACTAGCCTATTAACTTAGTGCCCGGTGCTAGTTTTTGTGCATTTTTGGTTTCGCAGAAAAAACATACCTACCAAAGTCCAAACACAGTGAAACTTACGAAACATAAGAGATCCAAAGCTTCCGGGAAGAACAAGAAGACCCACAGGGGTCCCACAAGCTAAGATGGCGCGCCCTCCTAACATGCGGGTCCCACATAGCTCCATTTACCCTAATTTTTGCCCTATAAATTCTCATATATTCTGAAACCCGTGAAGCGAGACCTGAAACAATTCTTCCGCCGCTGCAAGGCTCTGTTCCGAAGCGATCCCATCTGAAGCCCTGTTCCGGTGTTCTGTCTGAGGGCGACACCATTGGGGAGGCAATCTTCATCAACCTTGCTACCTCCACGATGATGTGTGAGTAGTTCCTTCAGGATATGTGGGTCCATAGAGTAGGTAGATGGCTTTCTCTCCATCTTTTGATCTTCAATACAATGATCTCATATGAGATCAATCCGATGTAATCTTTTGTGGTATGTTTGGTGCGATCCAGTGAGTTGTGGGTTTATGATCAAAATTACCCATCGAACTATTTGAATCATTTGATATTTATTTGCTACGTAATTTTATAGCTTTGTATTTATCTCTGATATATCCGTTCATTTTGGCCAAGTTAGATAAATTTATATTTAGCGGTAGAGGTGCTTTGTGGTAGGTTCAATCTTGCAGTGACCTTTCTCTATGACAGGAGAGATAAATGCACGTATTTGTATTGTTACTACTAAGGATAAAACGACGGTGTTAGGTCATATTGATTGGTCTTACTTTGTCTACACTATGTCATCTTCCTTAATGCGTTACTCTGTTTGTCATGAACTTAGTACTTTGAGATGCATGTTGGATAGCGGTCTTGGGGTGGAGTAACAATAGTAGATGCAGTTGAATTAACGGTCTACTTGTCACAGACATAATGCCTATATATTGATTTTGCCTTGGATGACATCATAACTATGCACACTTCTGTCAATTGCCCAACAGTCATTGGTTTACCCACCGATGTTATGCTTATGAGAGAGATGCCTCTAGTGAACATATGTCCCTCGGATCCATTCTCCATTATTACTTTGAATCCTACAATTATCATTATGTGTTATTTTGCTTTATTTTACTTTTATTTGTTTGCCTATCACTACCAGATTTAATTCTTGCAACTGGAAAGAACAAGGCGAGTGATCACCCCCTTGCCTTTGTTGGGTGCAAGAATTTGTTGTGTGTGTGTGTGTGTCCACGTGTCGTTTACGTTGTTTGTATGCCATCTTCTTCTTGTTCGATAACCTTGGGTTCTTAACTAAGTAGCAGCCCCAACCTCTTCGGGGAGATCCAACAACTTCATCACCAGTAGCAGCCCCCAACCGTAGTCCGAAGATGGAGCCCACAAAATCCTTTAATTTCTCGGGGAAATCAGTTGGCTGAAAAACAGCATTGCTGTAATTGTGTTGAATTGGTCCATGAAAATTAATCTGCTGATGTATTGTACCTGTAAGACACACCGAAGCAAGGAACTACTCTTCTCATCAGTGCATCTCCAATGGGAGACGCTTAAGTAGACGCTTATAGAGAGAAAAAATGCTACACCCTCGTTTTTGACACTACACATAAGAGCGTTTTTGACACTAGTGTAGTGTCAAAAACGCTTTTATATTATGGGACGAAGAGAGTATTAAATTCGAAAATACATAAGCGTTTGACCTCCCAACGCCAGGCGCTAACAGCCGGTGCTAATCGATCACTAATTAAACAACGAACCCATCTTTTCCGAGGGAGAAAAGGAACAAGGAAAAATTGCATATTAATTAATAGTAAAAGACGTTAAAAGGAAATTGCCATCCTCTATATTTCCATTTCCAAAAACATAGAAACCACAAGAAATACCAATGATGCAGAAAGGCAGTAGTAAATCTAAAATATGGAACAAAAAAAATACCATGATCCAAAAATGCAGACAAGGAAGATCATACACAAAAAAATGCATATTAATTAATAAAAGGCATACAAGGAATTTGCCATGTTTTATATTTTCATTTTCAGAAACATAGAAACCACAAAAAATACCTATGAAGCACAAATGCAATAGTAAATCTAAAATAAGAAACAACAACAACATACCATGATCGAAAAATGCAGACAAGGAAGATCATACATGTTGCATATTAAATAATAAAAGATGTACAAGGAATCTACCATGCTTTATATTTTCGTTTGAGAAAACATAAAAAACACAAGAAAAAATACCTACGAGTCAAAAAGAAAATAGTAAATGTAAAATAAGAAACAACAAAAACAAATACCATGATCCAAAAATGCAGACAAGGAAGATCATACAAGAGAAAATTGCATATCGATTCATAAAAGACGTACAAGGAATTTGCCATGCTTTACATTTTTATTTTCAAAAGCATAGAATCCACAAGAAATACCTACGAGGCAAAGAGACAATTGTAAATATAAAATAAGAATCATACAAGAAAAGATTGCATATTAATTAATAAGAAACGTTGCAAGGAATTTGCCAATTTTTATATTTTCATTTTCATAAACATAGAAACCACAAAAAATTCCTATGAGTCAAAAGTGCAATAGTATATCTAAAATAAGAAACAGCAAAAACATTACCATGATCGAAAAATGCAGACAAGAAAAATCATACATGTTACATATTAAATAATAAAAGATGTACAAGGAATCTGCCATGCTTTATATTTTCATTTGAGAAAACATAAAAACCACAAGAAAAAATACCTACGAGGCAAAAAGAAAATAGTAAATGTAAAATAAGAAACAACAAAAACAAATACAATGATCCAAAAATGCAGACAAGGAAGATCATACACGAGAAAATTGCATATCAATTCATAAAAGACGTACAAGGAATTTGCCATGCTTTATATTTTTATTTTAAAAAGCATAGAATCCACAAGAAATACCTACGAGGCAAAGAGACAATTGTAAATCTAAAATAAGAATCATACAAGAAAAAATTGCATATTAATTAATAAGAAACGTTGCAAGGAATTTTCCATGCTTTATATTTTCATTTTCAAAAACATAGAAACCACAAAAAATACCTACTAGGCAAAAAGGCAATAGTAAATCTAGAATAAGAAAAAAAAACATGATTCAAAAATGCAGACAAGGAAGATCATACACGATCTTTTTACATATTAATTATTAAAAGACATACAAGGAATTTGCCATGCTTTATATTTTTATTTGCAAAAACATAGAAACCAAAGGAAATACCTACGAGTCAAGAAGGCAACAGTAAATCTAAAACTAGAAACAACAATAACAAATACGATGATGCAAAAATGCAGAGAAAGAAGATCATATACGAAAAAAATCCATGCCATTAAAAATAAATTTCCTGCTCTTAAAGATAAAGTTGCTATTCCCTTGTAACATTGCCTTGTGAGAAAGTAGAAAAATCATTTCCAAAATTGCCATGGGAATATTACAAAAGGACCTAAAATTGCCATGCTTGGAAGATAAAAATGTTTTGAATTTGCCATTGGACCAGGAAGAAAAAAAACTCGATTTCGCCAAATGTACAAACAAATTGACATGCGAACAGTGAAAAATGCCTAAATTTGCCATGCGATATGAGAAATTTATTAATCTTCCATATACATGTTTTTGAAAATTTACCATAACTACAACAAAAAAATGCATATTTTTGTCAGCTAGTAAAAATAAAAAGAGAAACTAGGATTCATCCTAGGTCGTCCGGGTGGAGGCTTCATGTGGTAGTTAATCTTATGGCTGGAGGGCTTCATGTTATTCTCCCCGTTTTAATGTTTAGCGAATGAGTGTTAGAACTGACATATCTCCTCACCCCTCGCCAAGATCCGTTTATCGCATCAGATGGTCAATGACGCATTCGCACGAAGCAGTGAAATTTCCGATGTTTGCTGATTAACATTCGCCAAAAAATATGGCTATAAGAGAGAAGATATTACGGAACATGGAAAACCTTGACCCCAAAAACGCATAGCTGATGATATAGCCAACGGAGCGCGGATCAAGCGTCCAGAAATTCAAATGCCGACTAAAATGTACAGCCCAAACTACAGCTCGAGACCGGACATGAAAGCGAATTGAAATCAGTTGGCAGAAAAACAGCATTGCTGTAATTGCATTGAATTGATCCATGAAAATAAATCTCTGCTGCACTGTACAAGTACGACAGGCCGAAGGAAGGAACTACTCTTCTCATGCCTCCTTCTAGAAGAATCACTGCAGGAGCAAGAAACTGGGCGCAGTCCGAAGACGGAGCCCACAAAATCCTTTCATTTCTGGTAATAAACCTGCCCCCACACCCAACAACACCACACACACGAGAGAGACGACCGTGGTCCGTCGACGAACCGAGGGATTGAAAAACTCTTCCCGTTTCAAAACACTCGCTTCCCGGAAGGAAATCCCGCTGGCCAAGCGAGAGTGCTTCGTCACCAAGGGAAGGCAAGACAGAGAGAGCTTGTTGCCCGCCGCATATAACCAAGGGAAGGCAGAGCCTGTTGCCCGAGCCTGGAATCGAATCGGGGGAATACCAAAATCAAACCGCAACCAATCCCCACCCCTTCCATCCTTCCCTCCCCTCACTCGCCCGGGCACCAAACCCACTCGCACCCCGCCGTCCAATCCGAGGCGGCGCCGTCCTCGTGCGCGCGCTCTTGCGGTGGCCATGACGGCGCAGGCGCTCGCGCCGCCGCCGCCGGAGCCGCGCCAGCTCAGCCTGGCGGACCTCAGGGCCGTCTCCGTGCTCGGCCGCGGCGCTAAGGGCGTCGTCTTCCACGTCGTGCCCGAGGACGGCGGCGGCGACATCGCCATGGCGCTCAAGGCGGTCTCGCGGGAGGCCGCGCGGCACAAGAAGGGCGGCGGGAGCGGCGGCGGCGGCGGCGGCGCCGGGGACGGCCACCGGAGGATCTGGTTCGAGCGCGACGTTCTCCTGGCCCTGCGCCACCCGCTGCTCCCCGCCCTCCGCGGCGTCCTCGCCACCGACGCCGTCGTCGGCTTCGCCATCGACCGCTGCGGCGGCGGCGACCTCAACTCCCTCCGCCGCCGCCAGACCGAGAAGATGTTCTCCGACTCCGTCATACGGTACGCCCCCCGCGCACCGCTCCAGCGCCCTTACACCCATCGGAGATTTGATCCGTCAACTCACCCATTCGTTCGTTGCCAATTCGCATGCAGGTTCTACGCGGCGGAGCTGGTGCTGGCTCTCGAGTACCTGCACAGCATCGGCATCGTCTACCGGGACCTCAAGCCGGAGAACGTCCTCATACAGGACAGCGGCCACATCATGCTCGTCGACTTCGACCTCTCCACGAGGCTCCCGATTCTGCCGCCGGAGCAGGACGCCCCCAAACCTGCGCCCGTCCCTAGCTCGCCGTCCCCGAACACCGGGAAGCCCAAGAAGGCGGCCATGTGCTTCCGGTTCCGTTCAGGCGGCGCCACGAAGCCGGCCGTGTCCGCAGACTCGCCGTCGCCGCCGTCCACCTCGCGCACGGCCTCCTCGTCCTCCACCTCCTCGACGGCCACCACAGCCTCCTCCACAGTCTCCGGCGCGCGCACGCCGGCCAAGTCGAACTCGTTCGTGGGCACGGAGGACTACGTGGCGCCGGAGATCATCGCCGGGAGCGGGCACGACTTCATCGTGGACTGGTGGGGCCTGGGCGTGGTGCTCTACGAGATGCTCTACGGGCGCACGCCGTTCCGGGGGCAGAACCGCAAGGAGACCTTCTACCGCGTGCTCACCAAGCAGCCGGAGCTGGTGGGCGAGAAGACGCCGCTGCGCGACCTCATCGCCCGCCTCCTGGAGAAGGACCCGGCGAAGCGCATCGGCGCGCGCGGCATCAAGGCGCACCCCTTCTTCCACGGCGTCGACTGGGACCGCATCCTCCGCGTGGCGCGCCCGCCCTACATCCCCGCCCTGCCCCACGACGACGACGGCGGCGAGGTGCTCGACGTCGAGAAGGTCGTGCACGAGACGTTCGCGGCCAACGACGTCGAGGCCACCGCGACGACTACGGGGCACGACGGGAAGAAGCCTTCGCCGGAGACGGAGACGGGCGCCGGCGACGACGGTGAGCGGAGGATGATGGATCCGTCGAAAGACGGCGATTTCTCTGTGTTTTTCTGAGTTACTCCTACTTTTTTAGATTTTAGCACTTTGCCCTTCCCAGAAAAATGGGCTTGGCCAGGTTTATTTTGTTAATACTACGATATTTTAGTTTCTCTGAGTACAGTAAGTATATGGTGGGATTTGGTGGAGTAGAGTACGTTTTTGCTTCGCTTCTTGTCCACAATTTTGGTGGATACTTTGCTTTGGCCCGTACATACGAGGATTTGTTGAGGCGATCGAGTACATGATGAATAATGAACAGTTAATATTAGGCAGATGAGGTGCTGATTGGTCTTGATGTTTGTTTTTCCATTTCGTGCACAGCGACTTTTGGTAAGCAATGAATCAGTATGGAAATTGTACGCATCAACTTCCTAAAAATAACTACATCTGTTCTCCCGGGTGCCATAAACCAAACCAGGACGCCATTATCTTAGTTTTCGGAAATGCGCGCGCGGAGGTGTGGTGTCCACACAGTGAAGTTCAGTGGTGGCCAGTGGCCAACCACTGCTGGTACCTACGTAGAGGGACCTATGTTTTCAGAGGCTTCAATTACTACGGTGGACGTACTGAAATGCATTAAGTAAAATATTTGGTTTATTGGTCTCTTTTGTATTTTGTGCTAAATTCGATCTAAAATTTAACTAACAAAAAGTTTAATGCATGTCACCTAAAATAGCATCATTGAAAACTATGTACAAATACGAATTCAAGGATATAGTTTTTAGTGACATGCATTTGTATTTTGTTACTTCATCCGTTCATTTTCGTAAGACATTTCAGAGGACAACACCTTAAATTGTTCAATTTCAGTTGTCTTAAATGTCTTATAAAAATAAAAGGAGAGAGTAAATTTATGATTAAAATATAACACAGAATACAAAGGGGTCAACAAATCAGGACAAAAGTAAATGGTTTAGTACAAAGTTTAGAATTTGTAAATCTGTCATCCAACGAGTTGTGAGGCCAACACCAACGCATGATCCCAAACTATGTCTATTTCATCCGTTTGAGGTTACAATGGGATCGTGTCCGCTCAGATTTTGGATGCGGCCGTCGTGCGCCCAACGCGCGGCCGTATTTCAGCCGCATAAATTTTGTTTTTGCGAACACATATTTTTGTTTTCATCATTGATTTTTGTTACATTGAAGCACATCACTAAATCTTGAGTAGAATAGCAAGACAAAGAAAAGAACTACAAGAAGATATTTTTGAAGATATCCAACTTTCATAACTGCTCCCGTAAGTTGGATTAGTGCCATCTCGATGTATTCATTGTTGATCTTCGGAGGCTCGATCTTGCGTGCTTTTTTCTTCTTCTAGTCTAAAGAAGTAGGCGCTGCTTCCTCGCATCTAGTTTCATCTCTAGTCTCTATTCTAGGAGCAAGTGCACGGACATTTTTTAAATTACGCTCTATCAATAGATCGATGTATTCTTCTTTTCAATACCAAAAGTTGCACCCATTCCACACAATAAATTTTTGAGTGAGTACAACTAGCCGAATCCGAGAGCACAGCCGGATCTAAAGTAGCACATACTCCATCGTTTGATCACTTGACGAACACCCATCTGGGATGTTCCGACGTTGTAGACACGCGGCGCAAGACCTTTCTTGGCCAGTTGTCGCATTTTATGAGTGGCAACGGTGCGCTGATGAGCCTTACGGGCGAACCGCCGACGGGGTATATCCGAGCAGCTAGAGGCGGACTCAGTACCTGCATGCGGCCTTCCCGGGGCCTTCCGCCCGATGCCCGACTAGTCCATGGCACGGCGCGGCCTCCCGCAGTCGGGTAAGCTCAAGTCCGATAGGATCCACTCCACATCCGATCGTCGGGTGCGTAAATCAGGTGGCCGTGGTTGGGCAACTCTGGGCGTCGAGGGAACTAGGGGAGGACATGGGCAGGCGTCACGTGCCGTCCGCGCGTGTCCATTCGGCCGCAAATTTGGGCCGGAAATGAGGCGAAAACGAACAGAAAACAGATGACGGTTCGTTTACGGCCGTGCGCTGGAGGGTCTGCTTTGTCCGTTTACCCTCAAATGGATACAGACGGATTATTTGCGGTCGTGCGATCGGAGTTGCCCCTGGGCGGGGACTGTGGGAGTAAATGGAACACGGGCGCACGCATGTGAATGGTGAATCGCGGCCGCGCCCTTGGGTTCGCGTCGTGGTACGTACGGTGGTAGCCTGGCTCCCACTGGTGTAGGGAGCAGGAGCAGGTACGCCATTGCGCACTGTGGAAGCACGAGCGCACACGAGGCTAGCTACCCTCGTGACGGACAGGAATCGAGTAGATCGATCGACGCCTTGGTCCCGAGGTCACCACCAACTATTCCTCATCCTCACCACGGACGGGAAAGGGAAACGAATATGCCGGCCAGCTTTGTGCCTGTGCACCATTCACCACCGAACCCACGAGGCCATGACGTGCAGTCACCCGCGGTGCCTTGTGCGTGCGTGTATGCGACATGATCATGTGGACCGAGGAAGGAAAAGCCATGTCCGTATGTATGGTGAGCGCCAGGTTGTGGCACATGCTTGTGTACGCACCCTTGGTGGTACGTTCCATTGATCCATCCACTGCCGGTTATTCCCCGAGGAAATGCAAGGAATCTGCACGAGAGTAGTGGACTTCCTTCCATGGGTGCCTGTCCAATCTTTGCTTGCTTGATTCCTCCTCGCGTCTACATTCGGTAAACCTAGTGGTTTGCTTTGCATCTCGTTATCTCACAAAACAAATGAACGAATCTTCTAATCTTCTTCTGGAAAATGGAGGTCCGAGCCTCCCAATCTTTTTGCAAACCACTATGTTGGTTGTTCAAGCAGTAAGAGCATCTATAGCCGCAGAGGACAAATATAACCCCTCAAACGTCCGCGGAGGCGTGATCGAGCATTCCTCAAATAGCCTCGTCCACATCCGTGTATCTCATATTCGATCCCCAATATTCATAATAAACCGTGCAACGTCGAACAAAGTATGTAGCTCAGCAAATGGACACAAGCAAGCACAATACTTTCACCAAAAGATCGGCTGTTCAAACGACCGCCAAATTTCAAACGACGGACAACTTGAAACTACATCTAAAACTTGAAATAAATTGAAGCAAAGCGGATCTTGACCACTTTCAGACCGGCCTCTTCCCTTTCTGGTCGCCGGCGCAGCTGTAGCCGTCGGCGGCTGGTGGAGGATCGTCCGACTCGTCGGACGAGGAGCCGTCGTCGTCGTCGGAAGAGGAGGAGACAATGATGAGGATGAGGGGGGTGGTTATACCCAAACCAATGATTTTTAAGAACCTGGAGAATAAGTTCAAATCCCGAAACATCAAGATGCAGGTGAGCTTATGAAGTTTCCGCAGATGCATCAAAATATTCAAGATCATCGGGTGTACGTGCAGTTACTCAATGATCATGTGGAGCATATGGGACCCACAAATGAAAACCAAAGAGTTTAATATATCAGTTGTGCATTTAAAGTAAATTTTATGTAAGAGCTGTGTATTTCCGGTACCAATATTTGTTATTTTCGTGCGACATTGAATTGTATGATGGATGTGCATTGATTTGTATGAATTTGAGAGTCCGGATTTTAGATATGTGGATGCCGGACAAAACACATCTCGCAGCATGGGTCTGGACAAGCCCGAAACCTACCTTTGTAACTACCCAGTTACGGAGTAGTGTTCGGTCGGCCCAAAGCAAGTTTGTCACCATCCCGAGCACATGCGTCAGCTCACGTCTTAGGACATAGAACGTATGTTGTACTAGACATATCGCTGCGTCGCATAGTTGGGTCTGTCTCACTCGGACTTTATCTCGACTCGGATCAGACTACGTCGTACCAGACCTTTCCAAGTCCATATTATCCGGTTAGCATCCAATGCGCCATGGCTAGTGAGACCGAGCTATCCACCGTGTCATATGCTAGTCTAGTCTGACGTGTGTCCACACATCACTTACGACTAGGGACCATTTATGGTGTATCATACAACAAAAGATCTCACACACAAGTCACGTACTTGCCAACAAGTATTATTGATTACATCCAAGGACTCTCTTTATTCATAAAAGCATAGGAAATATCGTCATACAAGATTGCCTCTAGGGCATATATCCAACAATATCCAGCCCAAATATGGGCACGCCCGCCACATAGGACTGGCGATGGGGTCCCACAGAGAATCGTCCGGAAGGCCGATGATCCGACGGACGCCTCTTCCACCGCTGCGGTGTGAACGCCATGTGGCGCCGCTCCGGCTCACCGTCCGAGGCCAAATCCGGCTATTTAAGCCGGCCCGCGTCCCCCGACCCTAACCTATCCACCTCCTCCCTCTCTGCGCCGCCACCCGAGCCCGTCCGCCTCCTCTTCCCCGCTCTCCCACACTCTCTGACATTGCCATGGTTCGGCTCAAGATCACGAAGTACGCTATGCTGACGCCGGAGCAACGAAGGCAGATCACGGAGGAGATCCAGGCGAGGCACGCCGCCCGCATTGCTGTTGGGTCGCCTCCGGACTTGCATCAGCTGGAGGAGGAGGAAGAGCAGCTACCAGAGCCGATGAGGTAGCGGATTCAGAGGAGGAGGTGGAGCAGCCTGCTCCGTGGTCAACATGGCTAAGGCCAACTCCACCGTGCGACCCTATCCTGTCCGACCCCGTCCGTTTGGGGTAAAACGGACGAATAGTGCGGCCCAACGCACGGCCTCAAACGGACAAATGTCCGGGTTTCGTCCGTTTTTGACCCATCCTTGGCCCAAAGTTGCGCTCGGTTTGGGGTGAAACGGACGCGCGCGGACGGCCTGGACGCACGCCCTTGTCCCCCTAGTGGCCCGCCTGTCGGGGACACAAGCAGTACATCCGTGTGACACCCCGAGACCGATGCGCCAGGTGTCAGCCAGTTACTCGTCGCTATTGCCATGTCATCTGCTAGCGTGTTGCATCTTGCCATGTCATCATGTGTGTTGCATCAGCATGTTTTCAAAACTTGCATCCGGCCGAACCCCCTCGTCCTTTCCGTTGTCCGTTCTGAGCCCAGACACACTTGCACGTGCCCGCGGCATCTCCGGATATTTATTTTATGAGTGGCCAAAAAACGTTCTCGGAATGGGTTGAAACTTGGCGTGTGGTCTTATTATAGCAGAGGCAGACCGCCTCTCAAGTTTCATCGCGTTCAGAGCTCGTTTGATAGTCAATGGTTAACCGCGTTAACCGCCGGAAGCCTTCTCTCTTTTGACCCAGCACCCCTTGCACACAGCCCACCAAGCCCATTCTAACCCCTCCATGCTCTTGGCCGTACGATCACGATCGCGTGGCCACGAACCGCTCCTCATTTGGACACTCCTAGCTCCCTCTACCTATATATTTGTGTCTTCCCCTTCATTCTCGCAGATAAAACCCTAGCCTTCCTCCTCGCGCAGCCGGACATGTCCGGCTGGACATGTCGCTCCGCCCAATCAGGTCTCGCCACGTCAGCACCGCCGCCGCTCCCCTCCACTCACGCGCTGCCACGTCACCACCGCCAGAGCCCACTTTGCCGCCCGCCCGCGGAGCCCATCTGGGGCCCACGCGGGCCCGAATGTCGCCGCATCCGCTGCGCGAGCCAGCGCCGCCCCGCGCCCTCGCCTCCCGTCGATCCCCTGCCGGATCCCGCCTCCTCCCGCCGCCCTCGGCGCTGGCCGACGAGCCACCGCCGTCGCCCTCAGCTCCCCGCCGCTCCGCCAGGACCACCGTTCCCCGCCATCGTCTTCGCCCGCCTCTGGTCGGATCCGGGCCCGGCGCCCCCGGATCTGCCCGTTCCCGCGCCGCCGGACCTCCCCTGCTGGCCGCCGGCGAGCACCCCGCCGCCAACCTCCTGCTCGAGCGGAAGCAGCCGAGGAGGACGACGTCAGGAGCCGCCGGCCTCTTAGGCCTCCTCATCCGCCGCCGCGTGGGCCCGACCGCGCCCCCGCGTGGGCCTCGGCCCACTTGCCTTCCTCCGGCCCGTCTCCTCTGGCCTTTCGAGCCCAATGTGAGCCCCCTTTTGCCTATCTAGCGCATCGTGCGTTGTTTAGTTATCAAACGCTCAACCGTGTCTGTTTTTTTACTAAGTCCTCAAAATCTGTTAAAATTTGTTGCATCTTTGCATGGCTGTAACTTTTTGTGTGCTTATCCAAATTGAGTGTATAATATGTCAAAATGATCGTGGTGATATGCTCTTCACTTTGTTCCATGGTTCCTTGCTCGTTTGAGATCATCTTGATGACCTAATCATCGTGACAAGAGTGCTATATGTTTAAAACTGCCGTTACTTGTTATTTTGATGCCATGTTTGAGATGTGATAACTGGGTGCATGTTTATCCAAATTGAGCATATGATATGTCAAAATGTTCACCGTGAAGTGCTCTACATGATGGTTGCTGTATCATTCATGTTAGGTGTCATATTGCCATGTTAATCTCTATTGCAAAAGTGCATGTGGCTGTTAAGTGCTGAGACTTGTTATGAGATACTGATTTGAAGTGCTCATTGCAATTGATGTGTTTGTCATCATGTCACCTGTCAATATGTTTTAGAAGCACCATCATATGGTCTTTGCTGTGGTGCAAACCACTTCCCATGATATGCCTTGAGGTGACTTAAACAAGCTTGTAAATATGCCATGCCAATGTTATTGTTTTATACTTAGTGAAAAAAATTGCTAAGTCTGGAATCTGTTTTAACCTGATGCTATGTTTGCTTGATGCCCCACTCAATTTCATACTTGTTTTGGAGTGGCCAATGATCATTCCTTGTTGTCCATGGTTTTGTCTATCCATCCATGCCCCCACTTGCACATATGACCCGTTGTAGCTTATTTATTTCTTGCTCTCAAATTGCTATAAATTATAACTATCAGGTTTTTATCAGCATGATCAATTTGGTGTAGCTTGTTGCTATTGATCCATGCCTCCTATGAAGTTGCTCCAATGGAGTTGTTTGATGTATGCTATGTCTACTACACGTCCATGCTCTTTATATACTTAATGGAGTTGATATGCTTGTTGTTTTGTGCCTCCGAAGGCAGCATCATTATGATGTTTTTGCCTTCCTAGATTTTGACCAAGTCTGGATAATTTTATTGCAACTTGCCATGCTTGGTTAATTGTGTTCCAGTAAGCTTTTGGGTGTGTTCTAAGTTCATGCTTGTTAAGTATCATGTCTATTTCACATCCATGCTCCCTGTTGTCATGTTTGAGTGTTGTAGCATATATATATCTTACTCCAAAGTTGCTATGTGGCTGTTAACTTCAGCTTTGCATTGCATCTTGTTTCGTGTGTATCTGTTGAATCGTTGCTCCGTTTTGAGTGTTCCCTATATGAAACTTGTGTGATTTTGCATGTAGAAGCATAATATCATGTTGTTTTCATGATTGGAGTGTGTTTGCTTGATGTTGGGTGCATCTGGCACCGTTGACTTGTTTGACTTGTTTTGCTCATATCTTCTAGGTCGTAGCTTTGAATTAAACAAACTTTATATGAAACTTGGCTAGAATTTCGTGTAGATCATCATGGTGCATGTTAACCTGTTGAGATCTGGACTAATTTCAAATTATGCATATGAGGACGTACCGGATTTGTTATGTGTAGATTCCGGCCTCATTTAAACTTGTTGGTTTGTGTTGTTCTTGTGTGCTTCATCCCTTGCCATGTTTTGCATCATATATAGACTTGTCTTGCTTCATACTTGGTTGAGCATCTTGTCATGTCTTGTGTGGTGTGTTTACCGTGTTGCTTGCTTCTTCTCGTTAGTGCTTGTTTCGTTGCGATCGTGAGGATTCGTTCGTCCACCCGTGGTTCGTCTTCAAGGCTTCTTCTTCGTCTTCCTCATGGAACTGTTCTTCTTCCTTGCGGGATCTCAGGCAAGATGACCATCACCTTGGATACCTTTATTATCATTGCCATGCTTAGTTGTCTCGATGCTATCGTTACATGTCGCGCTAACCATCATTTATGTCAGCCTCTCCTTGTTGCCATGAAACCTCTAACCTTTGACACCTTCCCAGCAAAACCGTTGTTTGGCTATGTTACCCGCTTGCTCAGCCCCTATTATAGCGTTGTTAGTTGCAGGTGAAGATGAAGATCGTTCCATGTTGGAACTTGTTGTTGGTATATCACAATATATCTGATATATATTTTAACACACCTATATACTGGGCATGGGTGGAAGGCTTGGCCTTTTGCTCGGTGTTTTGTTCCACTCATGCCACCTTAGGAGTCGTTAAACCGGCATTATGTTCCTTGATTTTGCGTTCCTTACACGGTTGGGTATATGGGGACCCCTTGACAGTTCGTCTTTGAATAAAACTCCTCCAGCAAGGCCCAACATTGGTTTTAATTTGCCTCATAATAACAACTTAATTAATTAATTAAATTTGCATAGGGGGTCGCGCCCTCGAGATTCTTTTCTACATAGCAGGGGGGGCCAGTGCTGATGGTGTTGGTCCCAAACGGGGAGTATGCGGGGCCACCTTGGGGAAACCCGAGGGTTGGTTTTACTCGTATAATTGCCCATCCGGTCGTGGCCTGAGACAAGATACGCGCGGCTACTATCAGGGTGTCGACACACCGGGAGGTCTTGCTGGACTTGTTTTACCATTGTCGAAATGTCTTGTGTACTGGGAATTCCGAGTCTGATCGGGCCTTCCCTAAGATAAGGCGTAATATTATTATTACTTCTGCTAATCGTGAGAGCTTGTGATGGGCTAAGTTGGGACACCCCTGCAAGGTTATGATCTTTCAAAAGCCGTGCCCGCGGTTATGTGGCAGATTGGAATTTGTTAATGTCTGGTTGTAGAAAACTTGACTGAGGATCCGAAGTAAAACACACAACTGTGTGAGTAACCCTGACTGTCTCTTTCCACTTTGAGAAGAGAACACAGTGGGGTTATGTTTGACTCGTAAGTAGTTCAGGATCTTTAGCGATCATTATTAGTTTGCGACCGTTTGCGTAAATGCTCATCTTATTCTTGTACTCGTATGTTAGCCACCATACTTTTGCTTAGCCGCTGCTGCAACCTCACCACTTTACCTCTTCCTATCTATTAAGCTTTGATAGTCTTGTTAGCCATGGTTATGGGATTACTGAGTCCTTGTGGCTCACAGTTACTACAACAACAGTTGCAGATGCAGGTTTCCGATGTCTTGACGTGAGAGCGATGTTCGTTGTGTTGGAGTTCTTTCTTCTTCTTCTTCTTCTTCAGTCTTGGGTTAGGTTCCGGGTCGGCAGCCTGGGATAGCAGATGGATGTCGTTGTTCTTTTCATGTTTGCATCTGTAGTCGGATGCTTTGTATTGATGTTGTTGTATTCATGTGACTCGTATGTATTGTTGTATCCCCATGTATGTATGTAATGGTACGATGTAATGATATCCATCTTGCTAAGCGCCCGAAATGCGGTTGTGCCCCAATCACGTAAGTGTCATGTGATCGGGATAGAATCGCATCTTGGGCCTGAAAAGTTGGTATCAGAGCCTCGACCGACCTTAGAAGCCCCCTTGATTGATCGTAGCTTGGCCGTTGTTGAGTCTAGAAGAAAACTTTTTCGGAGTCTAGTTATATCGGAGAGTAGGAATTCTTTTTACTCCTCAGCCCCTTCGTCGCTCTGGTGAGGAATCTTGACGTAGGTGTTTTGAATTACTCCTCTTCCCCTTCAATTTTTTTTAGGATCACGTGGTTAGTTTTCGTTTGTTGCGTTGTCAGTTCTTTCATCTGGTGCATCTCTCGTCAAGTGGATTCAACCCTCTTCTGCTTTGCAAGTTCAACCCTCAGCTCCTTTCAACCGACGGCGTTTTCCCCGTCCGAAGTGGTCTTTGTTTTTCCCACCCGCCCACCCTTTTGCTTCTGGGACCGGAGTCCTTAATCGAGTATCCATCCTACTCGTGTGAAGTCTTTGCTTCCTTTCATCAATTATTTCAATTGGTGAATTCTCGTCTCGTCGTCATTATTCATCTCTTTTTTTCTTCTCCGGTGGATTCAATTCCAATATCTCGATGTTGTTCTTATTCTTTCATCGCCTCAAATGATTCCAATTGCTCGCTCGCCTCTCGCCATTTAATTATTCCGGAGTTCTGAAGACAGCTCAGGAGATTCATCTGTCTTCCAATTAATTTGAGGTTGTCACCTCATTCGAGTTTCAATCGTTCCGGTGCATAATCTCCTTTCGATCCTTTTTCAACAATGTTTCTCCTCGGTGGGCCCATAACCCATAGGTCTTTTCCCAGGATCTTACCCGACTCTTGTAATTCCCGGAGTATTTCTAAATTCTTTTAAAGTGTGACATAAGTATGGATTCCATCAGTCATATGCCTTCTCCAAGATCGCTTTTAAATTCTTTTCATCATTGGTTCAACCTTACTTCTTTTCATTCTTCTGGAGTTTTTCATGAATTGTTTTATTTGTGTTCCTCCGAAGGCCATCTTTTCATAAGATTTCTTCATCCTCAGTTTTCAACTTTGTCCTCCAAATATTCTTCTTGATGCCTCTTCGTTTGTCTCACATTCGTCCGGTGCTTCGATCAAGCATTCTTTAATCAGTTCGCGATCTCTTCGTTCTCTTGTATATCAATTTTCCTCAAGTGCCTTATTCTTTCGACGATTCATTCTCTTGCATACACTCAATTTCAATTCCTTACAGCGGCTTGTTCTCCTTCATCACTCAGCTTCAATTCTTACGATGATTCGCTCAACAGTTCTTTTCCCGGTGTTATCATATCAATCCATCCTTTTTATTCCAATCCTACCGGTATTCCATGAAGATTTTCGCATCTTCGCGATATATCCCTCTTTATTCATTTCCAACGAGAATAAGTAGTATGCGAATCCATTTTTCTCATCAATTTAATTGATGAAGGAGAAGCGTAACATAATTCTTATTCTTTTTCTTCAATTTGATTTATTCCTTCCTTCGGAGTTTATTCTTGATGTATAAATTCTAGTGCGAGTTACTTTTATTCTTTTCCTTTCCAGAGTTCAAAGTTTTTCTCGGTTATCTCGTCGGAACCCCGTCTAATCATCGCAAGGCTTTATTCTTATTCTTGAATCCTTCATTTCTATATCATCATCCTTTTCGCTATCGGAGTTCTTCCTGGTGGTTCCTCATGTTTTAAATCATTCTTCGAGTGTTCGTCAAATTCTTTCGGATCAAGCTCAAGCATCATTCTTTTGCATCTCGAAGTGCAAATAATTCTCCGTATTATTTTGAAATGGAGTTTTGCATTTCTTCCTTCATCTCATCTATTCAATATTTGGTTGCGGCATAATTCACCTCAACTTTTGAGATGATTAAATAAGTCCAAAACAAGCTTATTCTTTTGTTGTTGATTTTCTCGACAACTCCGTTCAAACCTTTCTCTTCAAGATTCTCTTTCAAATTCATTCGTGGTGTAAGTTGTCATCTTCTTCTTCGTTGTTTTCATTCCGTTCTTTCAATTCTTTCCGGAGGCATTGTGTTGGTCCTCTCGTCATGTGTTATTCCTTCTTCTCGAGTTTATGTTCTATTCCTTTCATTTTCAGCCGGAGTGCTGCCCGAATTCCTTCGTGGACATTCCTTTCTTTCTAACCGGAGTGACTTCATTGTCTCTTTTGTCACTTAAGCTCTTGGTTCTCATCGTATCCCTTGTTCTTCTTGTCTAACAAAGTTTTTGCAACTTCGTTTTCTCCGTCGTGTTCTTCCTTTCGAGTGGCTTAACCTCTCAAGGTTCTTTGGTTTCACTTTTTTGTCCTCGAAGAACTTTGTTCTTCCTTTTTCATCTTCCGTCTCGTTCCTAAGATCTCGGGACAAGATCTCTTGTTAGTAGGGGAGTGTTGTGACACCCCGAGACCGATGCACCATGTGTCAGTCAGTTACTCATCGCTATTGCCATGTCATCTGCTTGCGTGTTGCATCTTTCCATGTCATTATGTGTGTTGCATCAACATGTTTTTAAAACTTGCATCCGGCCGAACCCCCTCGTCCTTTTCGTTGTCCGTTCTGAGCCCAGACACACTTGCACGTGCCTGCGGCACCTCCGGATATTTATTTCATGAGTGGCCGGAAAATGTTCTCGGAATGGGTTGAAACTTGGCGTGTGGTCTTATTATAGCAGAGGCAGACCGCCTGTCAAGTTTCATCGCATTCGGAGCTTGTTTGATAGTCTAACGGTTAACCGCGTTAACCGCCGGAAGCCTTCTCTCTTTTGGCCCAGCACCCCATTCACACAGCCCACCAAGCCCATTCTAACCCCTCCATGCTCTTGGTCGTTCGATCACGATCGCGTGGCCGCGAACCGCTCCTCATTTGGACACTCCTAGCTCCCTTTACCTATATATTTGTGTCTCCCCCTCCATTCTCGCACATAAAACCCTAGCCTTCCTCCTCGCGCCGCCGGACGCGTCCGTCCGCGCCGGACATGTCCGGCTGGACACGTCGCTCTGCCCAATCAGGTCTCGCCACGTCAGCACCGCTGCCGCTCCCCTCCACTCACGCGCCGCCACGTCACCGCCGCCAGCGCCCACTTCGCCGCCTGCCCGCGGAGCCCATCCGGGGCCCGCACGGGCCCGAACGTCGTCGCTGCCGCTGCGCAAGCCAGCGCCACCCCGCGCCCTCGCCTCCCGCCGATCCCCGCCGCCGGCGCGATCCCCTGCCGGATCCCGCCTCCTCCCGCCGCCCTCGGCGCCGGCCGGCGAGCCACCGCCGTCGCCCTCAGCTCCCCGCCACTCCGCCAGGACCACCGTTCCCCGCCGTCGCCACGGGCCTCCCCGACACCGTCTTCGCCCGCCTCTGGCCGGATCCGGGCCCGGCGCCGCCGGATATGCCCGTTCCCGCGCCGCCGGACCTCCCCTGCTGGCCGTCGGCGAGCACCCCGCCGCCAACCTCCTGCTCGAGCAGAAGCAGCCGAGGAGGACGACGCCAGGAGCCGCCGGCCTCTTGGGCCTCCTCCTCTGCCGCCGCCTGGGCCCGACCGCGCCACCGCGTGGGCCTCGGCCCACTTGCCTTCCTCCGGCCCGTCTCCTCTGGCCTTTCGGGCCCAATGTGAGCCCCCTTTTGCCTATCTAGCGCACCGTGCGTCGTTTAGTTATCAAACGCTCAACCGTGTCTGTTTTTTACTAAGTCCTTAAAATCTGTTAAAATTTGTTGCATCTTTGCACGACCGTAACTTTTTGTGTGCTTATCCAAATTGAGTGTATAATATGTCAAAATGATAGTGGTGATATGCTCTTCACTTTGTTCCATGGTGCCTTGCTCGTTTGAGATCATCTTTATAACCTAATCATCGTGACAAGAGTGCTATATGTTTAAAACTGTTGTTACTTGTTATTTTGATGCCATGTTTGAGATGTGATAACTTGGTGCATGTTTATCCAAATGGAGCATGAGATATGTCAAAATGTTCACCGTGAAGTGCTCTACATGATGGTTGATGTAGCATTCATGTTAGGTGTCATATTGCCATGTTAATCTCTGTTGCAAAAGTGCATGTGGCTGTTAAGTGCTGAGACTTGTTATGAGATGCTGATTTGAAGTGCTCATTGCTATCGATGTGTTTGTCCTCATGTCACATGTCAATATGTTTTAGAAGCACCATCGTATGGTCTTTGCTGTGGTGCAAACCACTTCCCATGATATGCCTTGAGGTGACTTAAACAAGCTTGTAAACATGCCATGCCAATGTTACTGATTTATACTTAGTGGAAAAAAAACTGCTAAGTCTGGAATCTGTTTTAACCTGATGCTATGTTTGCTTGATGCCCCACTCAATTCCCACTACAACAGGATCCCCCCTTTAGCAACGCACCAATGTGTTGTCGAATGTCCATATAAGCGTTGCTACGGTCTACACCAACGGATTAATATGCGTTGTCGTAGGTGGCATTGGAAGGGTCTACAACAACACATATGCATCCGTTGGTAACCAACGTGAAAAAGCGTTGTAAGATAGCAGCACATATAGTAAGAGCGGAACAACGTTTCAGATGCGTTGGTGTTACCCTGTAAGAATGAATGCTGACATGGACACAACAGATCATTACAATGCTTAAAAGCGTTGTGGCATAGCACAACCAACCAATTAATGGTATTTTGTATATTCCGTATTTTATATATAGCAAGTAAGGATTATTAGGCCAATGTAAATAGTCCACAATAGCAGCAATATAGTAAGAAATGCCTCATATATTAAATAGAAATTGTTACATTACAAGACATCATCCGAGGAGTACATGATATAGAATACATAATATATAGATATGGTTTGCTCTAACATTGACCATTGAATGACATTCTAAAACATAATGTCGAGCTATCTCGTAGTAGCACCAGTATGCGCCTCGAAATCAAAATCATGGCCATGCATCAACCATTCATCCTATCAATCTACATAAAAAAAACTGATCAGCAACGTACCATTACAGAAATTAAAAAACATGTTAATAATGTAGTAAAAGTTAAGAGGGTCACCATATATAGGAGTGTAGCAAGAGCACCATTCTGGCTTGGATCTCCCAGCCCCTTCGAAAATACTTTACTGCAAACCTATTTCACAAACAAAAGTAGATGATAACAATTTCCAATGCAAGCAATTCAAATCCTGATAGTCATACATCTATAGAGTTGGCATGCATAAATTTGTTGCATTGAATTGTTCCTTATGCAAGAGATATTTTCTGGAAGATTGGTAGAAATTATAAGTAATGCTCTAACAAACTGAGATAAATAAGAAAAAGCTTGAGCAAGTCTATGCTATGCATTAGCCAGATTTCTTGCACTAGCACCTTTTGAGATCATAATATTCTGGCCACTATGCTAATAATAATAAGGAAAATAACTAGGAATAGTTGAAGAAGAAAGCTGAATATAAATGTATACATGATGACTGAGAATGCACGATGTGTGTAAAGGAAGCCTTTAACCGTGGGTTTTGTTATGTTGGTTCCCGATTTCCTGGTCCTAATGTGTAAACATCAATTCATTACAAAACCCAGAAACTTATTGATGGTGTTATTATTGAAATGGATTCAGCGCTACAAGGATATCTTGACTGGGAAAAACAAATGCACACAAAGAGGCCTACGGATTGGATGCGAGTAACTGGAGCTACACATGGGACTCCATTATTCCATCCCATCTACTGATGAATGCTGCTAACCTATCATTAGAGATGATTTTAAATTACATGGGAGCGAGGCAAACAGAGATCACTTGAGATCCAAGAACCATTTCATTGTCCTTTCGCCATTAATTCGAACTCAGCCACAGGGCTAAAAAGACTAGATATAGAACAGTGAACTCACAAAAGAATGAGCCTTATTTTATAAACTGAAGTAGGTTGCACAAAAAAGGTACTGTCAGTGTTTTTCCAAAGTTTATTCTATTGTGGATCAACATTAAACTTCTTTTGGAAATATTCTCATTGTCTTCGACATTGTTTCTGAGTTTGAAAAACATGAACAAACCTTATCTGCACTAACATTTACTTCCCTTGTTAGTTTCATTGTGGAGCAAAGTTTCTTTGTTCAATGACAAAAGATATATAGTCAGATTGGCAAGAATGGTAACCAACATTGATATTTCAAAAAGTACGATCAAGAACAATGCAGCTTAACTTTGTTGGGTCCCAAACAGAATATAAGTGATCATACCTTATGAGTAGCAGGGCTTACGTTTGATGGTAGCAACTCTGTATCATTCAAAATAATTTGCTTGCTCTGTAGTGGAAGGGAAGATGTAAGTATTTTCAATATAATACAAAAAACAATATATTCATGCATGAATATACATGAATATATTAGCACTTTATTTTGTTGTCCATTGGTACCAAGTTGTGGACTATGACGACCACCATATACTCTCTGCTGATCATCTTTATTAAATAGGATAGATTTAGTATTACACTTACGGCCTAGTGTTCATCACTTCTATTTTGACTTACCGATGCATACTCTTTCTTTCAGTTTTTCTTTATTAAATATCTTCACTCAAGTATTCATCACTGCATTATTCAACAAGCAATTTACCTATATCACTCAGATGTAGTGCAGGATGAAAACCAAAATAATAAAAAAATTAATTAAATCAAACTAGCCTATAGTTGCCCTAGTGTTGATTTCTATTTATGTTACCAAGCACTCTATATGGATAACAGTCGCCGCTCAGAAAAATTGCAAATTCAGTCATTCAGTTTTTCTTTTAAACTAGAAGAGTGTTCTATCAAAGCCAGCCGGGAATAAGCTTTAGAGCCAAAAAATGAAGTATATGGAGGAAACAAAGCACCAATCGATTTTCCAATTTAATCTCAGTACAAGCACTGTGTGAATCATTATCCGCATTTATCAAACCAAACTAGCATGTACTTGGGTAATATCAATGTCACCAGTCACTCTACATGGCTAATGCTTACTGTACCGCTCAAAAAGTTGCAGATTCAGCTAATCGTTTTTTTTGGCAAAACTGGAAGAATGTTTTCCAAAAGCTATGAATAAACTTGAGGCCAAAAACTCATGTAGCAAACAAAGCATCGGCTGATTTGTCCAATTTAATTTCAGTGCATGCATCGTGTGAATCTGTATGTGAGTATGTGCATATGTTCCGTCAGATCAAACCTCGTGGAAGCAAAACTAATGCTTAATGAGATCTGGTCATCCTCACAAAGATATCGATTAATTACTCACACACATAGTAGTAAGAAATCGAAAACCAAATGTGTCACAAGAAAGAACTATTGAGAAAAAGGGGGCAAACGTTATTCTGAATTAACATATACACGCAAGTGGTGAATCACCCAATCACACATCAAAATAAATCAAGGTCGCATAGATCATCGCCCTGATGGCCAGCAAATATTATGCCATGGCACGATGGCCTACCACACATAGAACTAGAGAGGTTAAGAGAAGAGACGAGGAGTGCCTTACTGAACTATCACAATCGGAGTGGAGGTAGCCAAGGCGAGGAACCACCGTCGACCCCGAGACAGCAGCCGCGCGTCCGGAGCCGCGCTCGCTATCCGTGGCGACGTTGCCGAGGCGGAGGATTCGAGGAGAGCGGTGACGGGAGCCGGGCCGGTGACCTGGGGCGCGAAGGGCGTCGCCGCGCTGGAGTCGTGGAGAATCGGAGAAGAGCAGGGGGCGATGAGTGGAGGACGTCACCGCGGCGGGGGATCATTAAGAGAGCACTGATCTGGAGCCTGACCGGCGAGCGGCCGCGTGAAAGAACGCCGGAGCTATCCAAATTCGGGGGTGGCGGCGGCTCCGTTGTTGTCTCATACTCCACCTGACCTGTTCGTGTGTGAGAGAATCGAGGGTGATTGGCTACGTGATATTTGCACGGAGAGGTACAGATAACGTGGAGATAGATACCGGGAGGTTAGCTATTCGTGGGAGGTGGGTGGTTGACCCAAACAACACATATTATCAAATCGTTGGTATGGATATGTTGCTATACGAGGGTTCTTGTTGAAGTTTCCATGCTTGTTTTGGAGTGGCCAATGATCATTCCTTGTTGCCCATGCTTTTGTCTATCCATCCATGCCCTCACTTGCACATATGACCTGCTGTAGCTTATTTATTTCTTGCTCTCAAGTTGCTATAAATTATACCTGTCAGGGTTTTATCAGCATGATCAATTTGGTGTAGCTTGTTGCTATTGATCCATGCCTCCTATGGAGTTGCTCCAATGGAGTTGTTTGATGTCTGCTATGTCTACTACATGTCCATGCTCTTTATATACTTAATGGAGTTGATATGCTTGTTGTTTTGTGCTTCCGAAGGTAGCATCGTGATGATGTTTTTGCCTTCCCAGATTTTGATTAAGTCTGGATAATTTTATTGCAACTTGCCATGCTTGGTTAATTGTGTTCCAGCAAGCTTTTGGTGTGTTCTAAGTTAATTCTTGTTAAGTATCATGTCTATTTCACATCCATGCTTCTTGTTGTCATGTTTGAGTGCTGTAGCATATATATATATATATATATATATATATATATATATATTGCTCCAAAGTTGCTATGTGGCTGTTAACTTCAACTTTGCATTGTATCTTGTTTCGTGTGTATGTGTTGAACCGTTGCTCCGTTTTGAGTGTGCCTGTGACGCCCGAAGACCGACGTCCCAGAAGATTCCAGAAGATTTCAGATGTTCCGGGTTCTCCCGTGTGTTTCTTTGTGCTTGTGTTATTTATTTTTTGCATTGCATCATAGCATCATGCCATCATGTCATATTTCTTTGCATCTCAACTTGAATAAATCGTGTGGACCTTCGGTCCATTTAAATCGAGGGAAGAATGTCTTCTCTTTATAACATATACTCCCAATATTTTAGGGAGCTATTATAATAATATTCCATTGCTTCGGAATAACCCAACACACTTGCATATTCCCCCCATGCCTTTTCTTCTCAATTCCTTGCCTTAAACCCTCCCTATATTCTTTTCCCGTTTATCGAGGTTCTTTCAAAACCCTCCAACAAATTTTAATTAAATTCCTTACATTTTTGCGAGTCCAGGAGAAATAACCTCATGCCCTAATTCTTCCCTAGCCACCTCCTTCCTTTTCTTTTCTATGGTGTTGTTTTCTGTTTTTTTTGGAAAACAACTGAAAAAGGAAGAGCCAGCCGGCCCAAGAACCTTTCCCAGCCTTAGCCGGCCCAGCCATCTGGCCAGGCCTTTTCCGCCCGCCGCATCCTCCCTAGGCCCAAGCCCACCAAACCACCCCGTAACCCTAGCGCCCGCACCATCTCCCCTCGCTCTCCCCCTGTCCGCCGCCACTTCCTTTCTCTCGCTCGTTCGAGCCATCGCCCGCACCTCTCGGTTCCCATCGCTCCTCCTCTCGTTCTCCCTCAGCGCTCGCGACCCCGACCCCTCCGACCTCCTCCGTCCCCTTCACCGCACCCTTCTTCCCCCCCAGCACCTCAGCGCCGCACTCCCTCTCCCCATCGATCCCTTCGATCTCCAGCAAGGCCGCCCCTGCCTCCGCGCCAGAGGATCGGCCGACCATGAGCCTCCTCGCCTCGCCTTCCCCTGGGGCCGCTCGCCTCCTCCCTTCGACCAGCAGCGCGTCCAGCGCCGTCCTACCCCGCCGCGCGTCGTGGCCTCGCCTCCAGCGGCAGCCAGGTGCGCCGCCGCCCTCCTGCGAACGGCTCCCTCCGCGCCATGGCGCCATCGATCCTCCTCGCCTCGCCGCCTCTCTGGCCCAGCGCGCGCCGTGGCGTCGTCTCCCTCCAGCGCGCCTCCCTCCGGTCTCCTCCGCGCCAGGAGCGCCCCGTCGACCTCCACCAGCCCCGTCCTCAAGCTGCTCCGCCCCTGCCTCCTCACAAGGTCATGGCCCCGACGGCCTCTTGTCTTCTTTCTGGACCAGCGAGAAGGTTGGCAAGAGCTGTACACGGGCGCTGCGTCTTCATGTTTTTCGCCAAGTACCTCCACGTGCAGGCTCGTCAAGTACACCACCGGCAAGATCCGGACTCCGAACTTCGAGTACAACTACAACCCGAAAGAACAATGATGGCCAAGTCCGGGAACAACAAACGTGTACCACTACCTCCCACGACACCGCGTCGACGACCTTCAAGTTCGACTACCGGATGCGCCAAGTACCTCTACGGAACATGCGTGTACGACTACAAGATGATACGTCAAGTACCACTACCGTCGCCCCGAAGATGTTGGTTTCGTCAAGTACCTCTCCGAACGTGAACGCCTACTTCCTCTACGAATCGCGAGAACAGCTATATAACGAGTACCTCTACGGAACGACTACTTCCTCTACGACCCGTGTACCACGACGCCCGTGAACGTCTACTTCCACTACTTCCACTCCGACCTCGGACCGCCCCGAAACGAGCGTTTCGAAGGTATAACCCCGAGACGATGACCCGTGGATGCATGTGTTGTATGAAATGTTTGACCTTGTGTGCACCGTGCCGTTTCATCTTTTGTCGTGCTCCTCGGTTGCCTCGTCGCCGACTCGTGGGAACCCGGTGACGGGATCACCCCACCTTTTCATCTTGTTCGACTCGTTCACTCCACCTTTGCTTTTGCACCGGTCTCTCAACGAGTTACCGGAACCGAGATGTTGCCGTTGCATCATTTCGGATCCTTGCCGTGGCACCCTTTCCTTTCACCACGGTGACAACACTTCATATCCCTTCATGTTAACTTTTAATAAAATTGCATAAACTTGATCATGTCATCCGCATCATATTAACAACATTAAATGTGTGAATTGTTGTTGCTTAAAATTGCTAAACATGCTTATGGGGATTTTCCGGAATTGTTGTTGTTTTTCCGGCCTCATTTAAACTTGCCTAAATAGGTAGTTTTTCTGTTGATTCACCTCTTGCCATGTTAAAAACATTTAATCTTGTCTTGTAAATAAACGAGAGTCAATTAAATAAATAACATGTGGTGTTTCTTCAATATGCAACTCGTTGCATATTGAGCTCCACTTAACTTGTAGTACTTGTTTGTGCACTTGCCATGCCATGCATAATTAAACCGGACATGCATCATACTTGGATGTGCATCGTATGCCATGTTTATGCATGTGTGTTTACCGTGTTGTTTGTTTCTTTCCGGTTGCTTCTCTTGTTAGCTTCGGTTCGTTCTGGAGTTGTGAGGATTCACTCGACTATGTTGCTCCGTCTACTTCCTGGACTTGTTCTTCTCCTCGCGGAATCCCAGGCAAGATGATCATACCCTTGGATACCTTTACTACCATTGCCATGCTTAGTTGTCTCGATGCTATCGTTACATGTCGCGCTACCCATCTTTTATGTCAGCCTCTCCTTGTTGCCATGAAACCTCTAACCTTTGAAACCTTCCTAGCAAAACCACTGTTTGGCTATGTTACCCGCTTGCTTAGCCCCTCTTATAGCGTTGTTAGTTGTAGGTGAAGATGAAGTTCGTTCCAGGAGGGAACTTGTTGTTGGAATATCACAATATCTATAATTATTATTTGCACACCTATATACTGGGCATGGGTAGAAGGCTTGGCCTTTTGCTCGGTGTTTTGTTCCACTCATGCCACCTTAGGCGCCGATAAACCAGCATTATGTTCCTTGATTTTGTGTTCCTTACACGATGGGTGGATGGGGACCCCTTGACAATTCGACTTTGAATAAAACTCCTCCAGCAAGGCCCAACATTGGTTTTAATTTTATAGTCAAAAAAAAAACATTGGTTTTAATTTGCTCATAATAACAACTTAAATAATTAATTAATTGCATAGGGGGTCATGTCCCCGGGTTCTTAATTCTACATAACAGGGGGGCTAGTGCTGATGGTGTTGGTCCCAAACTAGAGCCACTTGCGGTGCCACCCAGTTATCTGGGGTCTTCGGTTGCTGTACGTATTGCTCATCCGGACGTGGCCTGAGACGAGATACGCGCGGCTACTATCAGGGTGTCGGCACGCTGGGAGGTCTTGCTGGACTTGTTTTACCATTGTCGAAATGTCTTGTGCACCGGGATGCCGAGCCTGATCGGATTTCCCTAAGATAAGGGGTGATGATATTATATTTATCACTTCAGCTAATCGTGAGAGCTTGTGATGGGCTAAGTTGGGACACCCCTGCAGGGTTATAATATTTCGAAAGCCGTGCCCGCGGTTATGTGGCAGATTGGAATTTGTTAATGTCCAGTTGTAGAAAACTTGACAGAGGATCCGAAGTAAAACACACAACTGTGTGAGTAACCGTGACTGTCCCTTTTCACTTTGAGAAGAGAACACGGTGGGGTTATGTTTGACTCGTATGTAGTTTAGGATCTTTAGCGATCACTACTAGTTGGCGACCGTTTGCGTAGATGCTCATGTTATTCTGGTACTCGTAAGTTAGCCACCATATTGCTTAGCCGCTGCTGCAACCTCACCACTTTACCTCTTCCTACCCATAAAGCTTTGCTAGTCTTGTTACCCATGGTTATGGGATTGCTGAGTCCTCGTGGCTCACAGATACTACAACACCAGATGCAGGTTCAGTCGAGTTTGATGCATGAGCTGGTTCAAGTACTTCACTTGGAGTTCGATGAAGATCGTGGCCGTATGCTTATGACGTATTCGACGATCAGTAGTGGTTTCTACTAGGATTCGATCCAGACCTGTGGCTTTATGTTGTTTTGGTATCTTTCTTTTGGATCTTCGCCCGTAGTCGGGTTGTGATGTTTTGAATGATGTCTTGCTTATGTATGTATTGTGTGAAGTGGCGAGTGTAAGCCAACTATGTCCTTTTGCAATTTAATCCCTCTTTTACATGAGTCGTGCAAAGATACCAAACTTGAGATCATTCCAGAATGGGCTTATACCTTTAAGTCGTGCCTCGACACGTAGGAGGTATAGTTCCATCCTGGGCATTACAGTGCCCTATATTAAACTTGTGTGATTTTGCATGTAGAAGCATAATATCATATTGTTTTCATGATTGGAGTGTGTTTGCTTGATGTTGGGTGCATATGGCACCGTTGACTTGTTTGACTTGTTTTGCTCATATCTTCTAGGCCGTAGCTCCGAATTAAACAAACTTTATATGAAACTTGACTAGAATTTCGTGTAGATCATCATGGTGCATGTTAACCTGCTGTTTAACAACTTTAACTTAAAGTTTGTTCAGATCTGGACTAATTTCAAATTATGCATATGAGGACGTACCGGATTTGTTATGTGTAGATTTCGGCCTCATTTAAACTTGTTGGTTTGTGTTGTTCTTGTGTGCTTCATCCCTTGCCATGTTTTGCATCATATATAGACTTGTCTTGCTTCATACTTGGTTGAGCATCTTGTCATGTCTTGTGTGGTGTGTTTACCGTGTTGCTTGCTTCTTCTCGTTAGTGCTTGTTTCGTTGCGATCGTGAGGATTCGTTCATCTACCCGTGGTTCGTCTTCAAGGCTTCTCCTTCGTCTTCTTCATGGAACCGTTCTTCTTCCTTGCGGGGTCTCAAGAAAAATGACCATCACCTTGGATACCTTTACTATTATTGCCATGCTTAGTTGTCTCGATGCTATCGTTACATGTCGCGCTACCCATCATTTATGTCAGCCTCTCCTTGTTGCCATGAAACCTCTAACCTTTGACACCTTCCCAGCAAAACCGTTGTTTGGCTATGTTACCCGCTTGCTCAGCCTCTCTTATAGCGTTGTTAGTTGCAGGTGAAGATGAAGATCGTTCCATGTTGGAACTTGTTGTTCACAATATATCTGATATATATTTTAACACACCTATATACTGGGCATGGGTGGAAGGCTTGGCCTTTTGCTCGATGTTTTGTTCCACTCATGCCACCTTAGGAGCCGTTAAACCGACATCATGTTCCTTGATTTTGCGTTCCTTACACGGTTGGGTATATGGGGACCCCTTGACAGTTCGTCTTCGAATAAAACTCCTCCAGCAAGGCCCAACATTGGTTTTAATTTGCCTCATAATAACAACTTAATTAATTAATTAAATTTGCATAGGGGGTCGCGCCCTCGGGATTCTTTTCTACATAGCAGGGGGGCCAGTGCTGATGGTGTTGGTCCCAAACAGGGAGTATGCGGGGCCACCTTGGGGAAACCCGAGGGTTCACTACTAGAAAAAGGGCTATAGATGGGATTGACACTAATGGCGCACCAGACAAGCAGTGTGCCATTAGTATATACTAATGGCGCACCACCTTCTGATACGCCATTAGAGTTGAAACTACTAATGGCGCACCTGGCCCGGTGTGCGCCATTAGTATCATGATTTTTTTTCCTTTTCCAAACATACTAATGGCGCATCCAGACATAGTGCACCATTACTAGTTATAACTAGTAATGGCGCATCTGTCGGAGAGTGCGCCACTACTGTTGTTTTTTTATTATATTTTTTATTCTTTTTTGCAAAACTATTAATGGCGCACTGTTCCACACCACAGTGCGTCATTACTAGTTTAAACTAGTAATGGCGCACTGTGGAACAGTGCGCCATTAGTATGTTTTTTTTGCAAAACTACTAATGGCGCACCACCAGATGGTGCGCCATTAGTAACCTGGATTACTAATGGCGCATTTTGAGGTGGTGCGCCATTAGTAAGTGGGCACCAACAAGATATTTTGGACAGCCACTCCTACCCACACTCACTTTCTCCCCACTTCATTCTCTCCACCTCCTCCTTGTCTCGGATGCCTTCTCTTTTTCACCTCATTTCCACCATAGATTCATTCAAATTAAGTGGTTAAATTACCTTGTTTTATAGGTAAGTAAGGGGGGAAGCTATATTTATGTTGTTCTCCCTACAACAATGTGCACATGCACTTTTTATGGCCCACTTTTTATGGGCTAGCTAGATCTATGTATGTTCGTGGTGTTGCATATGTTTGTGGTGTTGCATATGTGTTTGTGTTTGGAGGTGTACCGGTATTTGAAATGCGATAGTTGCCAATATTTTGCCGGAATGTTGATTCATTTCCGTTTCGGCGAGAATTTTGGCATTAAGCATTCATTTTGGTCCTATTTTTAGGGAAAGTCATGCCAAATTTTTTTCTTGGTTCTAAAATATCGTTTTGCTCTACCCCGCAGGCGACCATGGTCCGCACGATGACCGAAGGCAACGTGAATAGGTTTTTGAGGTCCGCGAAGGCCGAGATGCTTCAAAAGAACGAGACGGAGATAAGAAGTCCGTGTCGAAGATGCAAGCTGAAGAGCCTTATTGCGGACCCGGATTCCGAGCAGGTGCGGGACCACCTGCTCTTGCGTGGTTTCATGGATGTCTATCGGTGGCAAGGTGATGAAGATGACTACGAAGTCGTCCATGGGGGCCGGGCAAGAAATGAGGAAGGGCAGCAAGACAACCACCGCGGCTCGGGCAGGCGAGATGACGAAGAATCCCCAGGAGATGATCACGACAGTGATGTTGTACACAGTCATCATGTAGAAGATGCAGGACATGATGATGAGGAAGATGCCGGAGCAGACGACGGGCATGATCATGAAGATGATGATGCCGGCGGAGCAGACGACGCTGGACCATCGATGGGCTGGGTGCAGGACCCTCATATTCAAGAGCTGCTTCTCAAGCAGACGGATAACGCAAGAGCTGCCGCCCGAGAGAAAGCCAAGATGGATCAACTTGAGTTAGACACGGTTACTCCATGTATGAAGGATGCAGGCCCAAGGATACCCGCCTGAAAGTAACGCTCATGGCTCTGGAGATGAAGGTAAAACACAAAATGACCGACGCATGCTTCGACGAGAACATGTCATTCTGGCATGAACGTCTTCCCAAGGGGAACAAGTGCCCGACCAGTTTCGAGGAGGCGAAGAAAATCGTGTGTCCTCTGGATTTACCGCACGTGAAATACCATGTGTGCATGAACAATTGCATCATTTATCGGGATGAGCAGGCGGTGTCTACCATATGTCCGGTGTGCGGCGTCACTCGATACAAGAAGACGAAGAAAGTTCCTCGAAAAGTGGTGTGGTACTTTCCAATCACTCCTCATCTGCAGCGGTATTTCGCGGACCCTAAGGTAGCAAAGCTCCTGCGTTGGCACACGGATAGGGAGGAGAAGAAGCGAGAAGATGACGCAAATGATCCGGAGATAGATAAAAAAGACAAGATGCTGAGTCACCCTAAGGATGCGAGCCAGTGGCAAGCGTTGAACTTCGAAGACCTAGAATTTGGGAACGATCCAAGGAACATCGTGCTAGGCGCGAGCACCGATGGAGTCAATCCGTTTGGCAGCCAGAGAAGCACACATAGCACCTGGCCTGTGTTTGTGTGGATGTACAACCTTCCCCCTGGTTGTGCATGAAGAGGAAGTACATTCACATGAGTATGCTAATTGAAGGACCGAAACAACCAGGGAACGACAACAATCTGTATCTGGGGCTGCTGAAAGAGGAGCTTGACACACTATGGAAAACGCCAGCCAATACGTGGGACGCCGCAGAGAAAGAATATTTCCCTATGAGAGCCGCGCTGCTCACGACGGTGCACGACTATCTCGGTTACGGATATGTCGCGGGGCAAGTGGTCCACGGATTTTCTGGATGCGTCAGGTGCATGGATGACACAACGTATCGCCAGCTAGATAGAGATCCCGGGTCTTCGAAAACCGTGTTCATGGGACATCGAAGGTGGCTTCGTGACGATGACCTGTGGAGAAAACGCAAGGATCTGTTCGATGGTGAAACCGAACCCCGAGGACGCCCGCGTACGAGGAGCGGCGAGGAAATAGACGAGCTGTTGAAAAATTGGAAAGATTGCCCATTGCCGGGAAAGAAGCAAAAGGCGCCAGAGCCGGGAAAGAAGCGAAAGGCGCCAGAGCCGCTGCTGAAGGTATGGAAAACGAGGTCTGTTTTCTGGGACTTGCCGTACTGGAAGATCCACCGTGTGCCTCACAGCCTTGATGTAATGCATATCACGAAGAACGTGTGCGAGAGTCTGCTTGGTACCCTGCTCAACATGCCAGAGAGGACCAAAGATGGGCCGAAAGCAAGGGCAGACTTGAAATCAATGGGCATCAGGCAGGAGCTTCACGCTATATATGATGATGATGATGATGATGAGGCGAAGCAGGATACGGAAAGTCGTCGCAAAGGCAAAAAGGCCAAGAAGACCAGAAATGACTACCCTCCCGCGTGCTTCACTCTAAGTAAGGAGGAGATCGAGCAGTTTTTCACCTGCCTCGTAGGAGTAAAACTTACTTACGGTTACGCGGGGAAGATAAGCAGATACCTAGACCCAGCGAAGCTGAAGTTCAGCGGGATGAAGTCTCACGACTGTCACGTGCTGATGACGTAGATACTTCCAGTTGCAATCCGTGGGATCATGGACGCGCACGTCCGTGAAACCCTATTTGTCCTATGCAACTTTTTCGACATCATCTCTCGGAAGTCTGTTGGCGTGAGGCAACTCAGAAGGCTACATGAAGAGATCCTGGTGATACTATGCGAGCTTGAGATGTACTTCCCGCCCGCATTCTTCGACGTTATGGTGCATCTGCTGGTCCATATCATGGACGCTATCATCCAACTCGGGCCGACGTTCCTGCACAGCATGATGCCGTTTGAAAGGATGAATGGTGTCATCAAAGGATACATTCGCAACATGTCACGTCCAGAGGAAAGCATAGCCAGGGGCTTTCTGACCGAAGAGTGCATCTCCTACTGCACGAATTATCTAGGCATTGAGAACCCCGTTGGTTTGCCCGTCAACAGGCACCTTGGCAGGCTCGCTGGATGGGGTCACCGTGAGGGTCACCGCGAAATGCATGTCGACTTCGAGGGTCGACTCACCGAATTTGAAAGAGCAAACCTAGTCGCGCTACAACACATAGACGTGGTCGATCCTTGGGTGGTAGAGCACAAAACCTTTATTGAGAAGACGTACAATGACCGAGGCCAACAGAGGACGGACGGAGATATAATAAAAGAGCACAACTCATGTTTCACGCGTTGGTTCAAGCAGAAGCTTCTGTCGTACCCTTTACATGAGGATTCTTCCGCGGAAGAACAACTCATATTCGCCTTGTCACAGGGCGCCGAGCACAACCTGATGACCTATGAGGAGTAAGACATCAACGGCTACAAATTCTACACCGAGGCCAAGGACATGAAGAGCGATGGTTATCAAAACTCCGGGGTAACGATGGAATCCTACACCGGTAATGACAAGGACAGATACTACGGAAGGATCGAGGAGATCTGGGAGCTGAGCTACGCTGGAGAGAAGGTCCCGATGTTCCGTGTCAGATGGGCCAAGAGCGTCCTAAAAGAAGACCGGTATTTCACCACCATGGTTATACCCGAAGCCAAATCCAAGACCGCGGGCGCAAACGTCACCGCGAAAAATGAGCCATGGGTACTGGCTTCCCAAGTTGACCAATGATTCTTCATTACCGACCCGTCAAAGCCAAGTCGTGTTGTCGTGAGGGGAGGCAAAAGGAAGATCATCGGAATGGATGGAGTAGCCAATGAGCAAGACTTCGACAAGTACGGCGACCCGAGGATCGAACATGACGACGATGATGAAGTAGCAGCATACACCACAAGAAGAAGCAGGACCACCCTACCTAAAGGACGTCCGTTCCACAGAAGAACTCCATTTGCGAAAAAGAAGGGCAAGAAGATTGTGAACAGATAGCTAGCTAAGATCGATTATATTTAAATCGTAGCCTTCATTTCTCGATTGTATTTCATGGGCACTTTTTGAACTATCATGAATATTTTTAAATTTCATGGACACTCGATCTCAATCCCCCTCCATCTCGATCGCTAACCCACCTCGCCAGATCCGGCCCCCCTCGCTGCCGAGCACCCCCCGGTCCACCGGCCGCCGCCGTCGACCCCCCGCACCCTTCCCTACTCAACCGCCGCCGCCGACCCCCCGCACCCCTCCCCTACTCAACCGCC
>LR738710.1:667537360-667582577 GCA_902687465.1 Secale cereale | reverse complement strand
CGACCCCCCGCACCCTCCCCCGCTCCACCGGCCGCCGCCGCCAACTCATGATATTTTCAAATAATAAATTTGATGATATTTTTCATATTCATAAATATATTAAAATAGCAAATTTGATGATATTTTTAAAAAAATTATTACTGTCTTATAAAAAAATATTACTGTTATGATTTAAACAAGTTTGAACATATTTAAACACAAATAAGTATCAAACAACATTTTAAATGCATAAAAAAATTGTGGAGCCTCGGAATCAAACCCAGGACCTCCTAGTGTGAGAACTGGGTGGTGACCAGTCGAGCTAGTAGAGGGGACTTGATGTGGATGAGGTTTGGTGGAAGATAACCTGTTGGCTCGAACAGAAATAAAAAGAAAATACTAATGGCGCACCAGGGGGAGGTGCGCCATTAGTATGGATGTACTTATGGCGCACCAGGGGGCGGTGCGCCATTAGTATTGTGTCCCCATCCATATTTCGTCCCCGGCCACTCCACCTACTCCCTCTCTCCCCCTCGCCCTCGCCCTCGATCCCCTTCCTCTCTCCTCTCCCGACGCCGCTGCCCCGACGCCGCCGCCCCCGCGCCCCCGCGCCCCCGACGCCGCTGCCCCCGCACCCCCGACGCCGCCGCCCCCGCGCCCCTTCTGCTCCGCTCCAGTCTCCACACCCAACTCCACCTCCACCTTGAAGCGGCGCCGCCGCCGCCACCACGTCTCCGGCCACCGAGTCTCACGGATCCTCTCCATCGCAGCAGCTGCTCGCGGATCGAGCTCCCCATCCGGGGCCAACTCATCCATCCACGGCCTTGGCATCCCCACCGCGGGCGTCCGCCAATCACAAGACGGAGACACCGCCGGTGACCTCTCCTCCACCATCGCCGCCTACCCACCCCGGGCTCCTACCTCCCCACCTCCCCGAGCAGGTACAGACGAAGCAGCCAACGACATGGTCTCTTCCCCATCTCCCTCTTCCACTCTCTTCGTTGGTTCGTTTCGATTTGATTTGCTAGGCTGATGTTGTTCTTTTGTTCCTATTTGATCTGGTAGGCGCACAGGTGCCCGATGTCAGGTCAGGTCTCGGGTGTGGTTCCTCTTCTCCCCTCCCCTTGAAGCGCCACCGCCGCCACCACGTCTCCAACGCCTCCCCTCCCCTCCCCTCCCCTGGTTCAGCAGCAGTAGGTACCACCTCATCCCCATCTACTTGCTAATCTACCTACTGCTGCGAGGAAACATTTTGTTTTCCTGCTGGTTTACTGTACTGCTAAAAACTACTGCCTTTATTTTGGGTTGCCGTTGTGGAGTTGGTTATATGTTTTGGTTGGCTGTGACGTGTGAGGTTGTTTTATTTGGTTTGTGGTGTGTTCCTAGCGAAACTTATTTTTTTCAAGATCGGGCGACGAGTGTTGCCTGTCATTTCTCATGTGTATTAAGGAGGATATGAGTTACAGATTACACAAGAGATCATCCAGTAGAAACTAAGATGGTCCCGACCACATCTCCACCCAAGCACCCACACACCCGTCCTCATGTAATTAACCGTTTACGTGCACAAACTAAGATGGTCACTTCTTAGCATGCCACCAAAGTTTAATTCATCTATAGCTAAATTCACAGCACGATCCACCGGTGTCTCCTTTGCCTCAAAACCCACACATTCCTTTCAAGCCATAGCTTTCTGAAGCCAGCAATGATAATAGTGAAACTTATGCTTTAGAAAAGCAGGGCTGGAAGCTTGTTCATTCTCTAAATAATACTGCCAAATTAGTAATAACCTGTTAGTGTTTCGGTGTTATCACTGTATCCATCCCTTCACTTCGCTCAGAGTGTGTTGTTCACCTGAGAGACTCATGGATCCCCTCCTCCTTCACTAGCGAGGCTGGTAGTAAATCTGAATCTCCATCGCCTTCACTCGGCAGCAAGCAGCGAGGCCTGTCCAGATAAGTAGGAGTAGATCTTGTCTCAGTCTGTGATGTGTCTGTGTATGGCTGTATGTACTATTTATCGGTCTGTGACTCAAAAACCATCATCTTGTGTGTATTACACTGTTTCATCAACCTAGTCTACTTGAGATCCATGACTATACACTAATGGTGATACTAGCTTACTGAATTAATCAACTCTTCCTATGGGCTTAATTTGACTGGATTTGTCATTTGGTCTTTTTACAGGTCGTAGTTACTGAAATTCTGGTATGGCCAATGTTTATTTAATATTACCCAGCATGATGATGTATCAATGTAGCATTAGCATATGATCCAAGTGCTAGTACTGCTAGTAAATAGCTAATACAGTTAATGAAGAAGAAAAAAAACTGCTAGTACAGTTAATGAAGAAAAAAAACTGCTAGTACTGCTAGTAAATAGCATCAGACTGAATGTCTTTTATATATGGCCAATACAGTCTGATGGCCAATACAGTTAATGAAGAAGAAAAATAACTGCTAGTACTGCTAGTAAATAGCATCAGACTGAATGTCTTTTATATATGGTACTGCTAGTAAATAGCTTCTTCTATATACTAATTTGCATCAAAGTGTAGAACAAAGCATCAGACTGAATGTCTTTTTTTTTAAAAACTGAAGCCCTAATGCAAGTTTTGTTGTACCTCAGATTCAAAAGCAAAATCTTTCTAACAAATCGACCTTATTCAGTCTTCAAGTTGTTTCTCTTATATATGTGCTGTTATTAACAGTGGGTAATTAACCTAACTATTCATTTTTCCTTAGGTTAATATAAAAATGTCCAGTGTATATATATTTGAAAATGATTGCTGCTACATGTTAATTTGCTGGTACTAGCTAGAATTTGGCACTGAAAAGCAAAAGCAAAAGCTAATTAACTGCTGGGTAATAGCACTGGTACTAGGTAGCTAAAATATGTGTTCTGAAACACTGAGAACAGAAACACTTACTACATACATATTCTCAAGAAACACTTACTAACCAGAAAAGGTTTTGACTTGAAATGTTAATAGCACACAGAGCACCACAAGTTAAACACCTCAATCTGTTAGTATTTGTCTGCATTTTCTCACATTCTTCTTGTATCTGATCCAGTATTGCTTGTAGTGGTTTGTCCAAAATGTTGAATGATACTGCTTGGAGATGCATATACTGTTTCACCTCTTCACATGCCAATGTATTTTCCATGTTGTGATGGAGGCCTTTTTTTTAACACTGGGCTTTGCCACCTGTTGTTTGTCTTGTAAATAGCATTGGACAGAGATTTAAGAAAGTAGCACATTGCCTTGTCCACCTGGGATAATGATTTTGCCTTGTCCACCCGAGAGGCCCTTGAGTTTGCTGGAATGTCGATTAACTTCCGTTCCGGCAAATTCGGGTACTCCATATGTCCTATTTTCAGCAAAGGTCATGCTGAAATTTTCCGTGAATTTTAGCATGACTTTGCTAAAAATAGGACATATGGGGTACTTGTGACTAATGCATGGGCCGGGGTATCTTAGTAGTTAATTAAGTAGGATCAAGTGCCCCTTTATTCTAGCTGCATTAAACCATAGGCGGCAATAGAGCCAAGTGATTACGCCCAACTTAGAATTCTCCTTCCCAGCTTAGCTTTTAGGATGCCTCGGTGTCGACAAACCATAAATTATAAAACCTTGGCTTTTAGGGTGCCTCGGTGTCGATAAAAACCGAAATGATGAAAGCTTAGGCTTTTAGGGTGCCTCGGCGTCGAAAAACCCTCAATGATAAAAGCTTAGCTTTTAGGATGCCTTGGTGTCGACAAACCCTAAATGATGAGACCATGATCTTGTTCCTTGACAATAACCAACTTTTGACCAAACTTGTTTCCTATTTAGAGAGAAACATGGCCAACAACGATGAGGCCGGGGGTTCGGGCGGCAAGGCATTCTGGGAGCTGTCCCAGGAGATGGAGGAACAACCTCACTTGTATGAGGACGCCGCCTTCCCCACCGATCCTGAGACCACTGATGGTACCGCCGAGGATGACCCCACTGATGGTGCCGCCGAGGATGCCACCACTGATGATGGCGGCGCACGCACAGATGGCAGCCAACCGAAGAGGCAACGGAAGGACCGGCGCCCGACCGTGCTCCGCACCCTCAAGGAGGAATTTACTGAAGTGGACTCCGACGGGAATCCAACGGCGCCCGAACGAATAGTCAAGGGGTACTCGCTTCAGCTCGGGTGCATTCTCCGGAGCACCATCTCGATCAACACCGAGAACCTGAGGCATCCTTACCGAGGGAATTTGCGCAACCTCCTCTTCACGAAGCTGCACGAACGATGCAAGTTCCCCGCTGAATTTGAAAACACAAGCCTCAAAGAGAATAAAGTGAACAATACCGCCCTCACGAGGATGTGCACGGCCCTGTCTACTTGGAAAAGCACGGTGAAGAGAATGATCGAGAAAGGTGAGAGTTATGAGAAGATCAAGGAGAAAAATCCTTCGATCACCGAAGATGACTACAACGACTTCAAGATCAAGTGCTCGAGCACCGCAACCTCCGAATCAAGTCAGTGGGGGAAAGAAATGCGGGAGCTGAACTTAGGGGAACACACACTCGGTCCCGGCGGTTACAGAGTGGTGGAGCCTATATGGGACAAGGAGGAGGCGGACCATGCCGAGCAAGGCCTACCGCCCCTCTTCGATAAATACGGTGACAAGCAGACCAGGAACTTTGTCAGGGCCCGGTACAAGAAGGACCCGAAAACAAAGGAGCTTACCACGGATCCGAAGACCAGGGCGCTTGAGCTTGTTCTGGTAAGGAATACACCCCCGCGTAATTAGCTCCATATGGTTGCATTCTAATTAATGAAGCCAAATTTCTAAATGGTTCACATTCCTTCCGCAGGCGACTGAAAGCAGTAGCGCGGGGTCGACTAAGAGCAACCCTTGGGACACAAATCTAAATAGGGCGTTGAATGTAATGAAGAAAAAGGATAAGCTCAGTAAGCCGACGTCAGCTGGTCGTGTGGCCGGCAAAGGCTTGTCGACAAAATGGTCGTCATACTATGATGCTGGTGGGCGAAAGGAGAAAAAGACCAGCTCGGAAAGCCAGGCGCGCGAGGTTCAAGAACTCAAGGCACAGGTGGTGTGGATTCCGGAGATTGTCCAAGAACAAGTGCAACAACAACTCGGAGCGACGATCACCGCCATTGTGCCTACCTTGATCGAGGGGTTGCACGCGTGGATTGCAGGCGGCAAACAGGGGCCGCCCCCGATTCCTAGCTTCACGGCCAGCAACTCGCAGAACGCGATGGCGGGGCCATTGGTGTCTCCGGCGGAGCCGGCATTGGTGTCTCCGACGCCGGCACGGGAGCTTAATGCACACGGGTGTACGCCGGCCGGCACCTCTGCAGCAAGCGGCCCCTCCGTCAACTGCACGCCCGCCGTTGGCGGTGCCTCGACATTAGCCGAGCTCGACGCCATCATCACGGTAACTAATTAAGCCTCTCTCGACCGAGGACTTCATCTCCTTGCCTTTGACTGGGCATCCCTGACGCCCTACATGTATTCGCAGGGCGCCGCCGACGTTCCGTGCACTCTCCTGCACTTCGTGAACAACGAGTTGGTCGATGTCGCCAAGGGCAAAATCGTTCAACCGGGCAACCCCGTGTTCCACGGTACCCAGATGCCACCCAACTTGTTTAGGGTTCAACTGGTTCGGGTGCTGCCAGGCTGCGACGAGTTGTTACCTCCGATTCGACCCGTCGGGGCCGACGATGATGACGTGATGACCCTCAGCGCCTGCCTGAGCTGGCCCCTGCTTTGGCCGAAGAGCCAGATTCGTTTGGGGGCGGGGGACACCACCCCAAAGACAACACCGCCAGTCGTGCCGGCGCCAAGTCGGCCCCATGGCAAGACCACCGCAACGGTGCCGGACATCCCTATGCCACTGGATCCAAACATGCATATGGCACAGGATCAGAACGATGACGACGACGATACATTTGCCAACGTCGATCAGTACTTTGCCGATCATGGCGGGTACGGTGGCGACTTCATGGGGCCTCCTTCTCAAGAACCCAACCCAACAAAAGACGTGCGCGATCTAGTTGGTACCGCGGAGAAGCCAAGTTGCAACAGGCGTCGTCTGCCGTTCAGTTCTCAGGAGACGCCTCCAGCAGCCGACTTCACCGAGCCTCAGATAGGCGAGGTGCGAAATATTATCAGCCCCAACACACTCAAGAAGGCGGTCAGAACTCGGTCCCATTAAAGGAGAAGAAGAAGGCACGCAAAAGAAAGACTAACAAGGGTGCGAGCCAGCCGGCACCGAATACGATCCGTGCTCAGGACGGGCCACCTTCACCTGAGGATGTAATGAGGAGGCTGCATGTGGCGGGTAGGCCGATGCTACCGAGAAATATGCTTGATGCTGCAACCGGTGCTATGCGGAGTCTGCATGACAGTGTTCTTTCTTTGGAGAAGCGGCGTCTCAGAGAGAAGGATGTGGCATACCCGGTTTTCGCGGCCAAGGTGCCAGAGGGCAAGGGCTTTGTGGATAACTCCATCGGGGGTACGATCGTCCTATGGTTTGATGACATCTACGCTATGTTGAACCTTCATCCGCTGCACTACACCTTCGTTCGGCTATTTTCGCTGAGTATGGAGATGCGGATCATTCGCGACAAGACCCCGGACATCATGATAGTCGACCCCTTCTACATGCGTGCCAAGATCTTGGTCAGTGCTGGGGACCGGCAAGTCGCGAGTTCTTACCTCGAAAGCGTCATTCTGGCAAACCGAGATAAGGATAACTTCCCCGTGCCTTACTTTCCCGAGTAAGTCCTCCCCTCAACCGCCCCATAACATATGAATTCTTAGATTTCAATCTTTTTCACATTCCGTGTTTTCTGCAGTGACACACATTGCACGCTCATCCTCCTAAGCCCCAAATATTCCATGGCCACGTATTTCGACTCGGACCGTCAGTCGAACGTAGACTACACAAATGTCAAGAAGGTTCTTGATGATGTTCTCCCCGGCTACGCCAAATCTGGAGGCACCTTCACCAGGCCTATTCGTAAGTACGGCAAGCACGTGTTCTCCCACAATACGACGTTCTGCTGCGTCAAGCAGCCGCCTGGCGGTCAGAAGGGTGCCTACTACGCCATCCATCACATGCGGGCGATCGTACGGGACCATCATCAACTTCTGCTACCGAGTAAACTCAAAGATTGGGCCGCGAGCGTGTCGGCAATCCAGGACGCGGACATCAGACAAGAATTCTTTCGCATCCAGTCGGAGTTTGCGGAAATCATCCATCAAGATGTCCTTCGTACCTCGGGGCAGTTCTACCTCAGAAATCAACCGTCCAACAGTGACATCGACACAATGCTACAAATGCAGGCTAACAACGCCCGCGATTTCATGACTCCCACGATAGACGGCGGCTTCATCCACGCTCCGGTCCCTTGAGTCGAGTCGAAAGTAGTGATGTTGTGTCTAGTTCTGAAACATCGATTGGCTCATGTTGTAATTATACTTTAATGAACTTGTAGTATGTCTTTTTGGTTTCGACTGTCGTTCAACTTAGATGTAATCGATGCTATTAATGTCTTGCTTTTCTCTTCCGATTGTTCTGTTGCATACTTATATATTGCTTATGTATTGTCTGTGAATTGGTACTAACGTTTCGTTTGGCTAGTGCATAGCGATGTCGTCGTATGTCGTGTACAAGGGTAAGGTTCCCGGAGTCTACGACGACTGGGAGGAGTGTCGAAGACAGGTTCACCGATTCAGCGGTAACCGTTACAAAGGGTACACCACTAGGGCCGAGGCGGAATCTAGATACGCCCGCTATCTAGCGGGAGAGGGGAGGGAGCATTGGAGGAACCGGATGAAGACGAGTTTCATCCTTGATGTCTACTACACGCTTCTATTCCTGTAGACAGTGTTGGGCCTCCAAGAGCAGAGGTTTGTAGGAAAGCAGCAAATTTCCCTTAAGTGAGTAACCCAAGGTTTATCGAACTCAGGGAAGTGGAGGTTGAACGTACCCCTTTCAAGCAACCCAGCAATCAAGATACAAGAAGTCTATTGTGTCCCCGACACACCTAATACACTTGTCAGATGTATAGGTGCACTAGTTCGGCGAAGAGATGGTAAAATATGGATGATAGGAGTGGCAAAGCAAAGTAATATAAATCTGTAATAAAAAGTGCAGCAAGCAAACAAGTGGTAAACGTGAGCACAAATGGTATTGCAATGGTGGAAACAAGGCCTAGGCTTCATACTTTCACTAGTGGCAACTCCCAACAACATTAACATAATCGAATCACATGATATTTCCCATAATGGAGACGCACTCGGAGGTCATTCCTTTGTGGTCAAGAGAGGACGAGAATTATGTAGGGCTACAAAAGCACACATCTAAGTTCGTAGTTCTCAATCTATGGATTTCCCAATGTCACCGCGGCCATCCAAAGATAGTACCACAATCACCACAACATATCTCAAGGATAGTCAAAGACAAGCACCAAGAGACTCTCAATCTTCAATCAACACACAAAAGAGGAAATTACTCATGAAAATATTCTTCTAATCCATGTCCAATAGACCGCTGTCACCTAGGTCTCGGGGATTATACTAGATAAAGACAAGTGAGTACATCAATCCAATACATAGAGGAAGGGGAAATATCATGGGATCACCCTAGATTAACATAGCCTATGATCACAACGAAGATCACATCATGGGAGAGAGAATTGACCACATAGCTACTGGTAGAAACCTCAGCCCCGAGGAGGAACTACTCCCGCATCATGGAGGGAGGAAGCAACGTCGATGGAGATGAATCCGGGGGCACTTCCCCGTCCCGGCAGGATGCCGGCACAGGAATTCTGGTCCCCCGAAACTTGGTGGCGATGGCGGCGGAGATCGAAATTGCTTCTGGAGAAAAGGGTTCTGGCCTCGAGGGTTTCGGGACGCGAGGAGTATATATGCCAAAGGGGGTCACCAGAAGCGGAGAGGGGGCCCAGGCGCCCCCCTAGGGCGGCCAGGGGTGGGGCCGCCTGGGCTGCCCCTGGCTCCCCTCTGGCTCTGCTTTGGTTTTTCTTGAAGCTCCCGGTATGCTGATTTTTCCTGTATTTTTCCCGGAATTTTTAGGGCACTTTTAATATGGGGGAAACCTGAAATAGAAAAACAGCAGAAAACAGGAACTGGCACTGTGGTGCACTGAGTTAATAGGTTAGTCCAAATATGATCAAAAGTGTATGGAAGTGCATAAATATCATAGCAATATCACACAAAAGAGGCATGGAACAAGCAGAAATTATAGATACGTTTTGGACGTATCAACATCCCCAAGCTTAATTCCTGTTCGTCCTCGAGTAGGTAAATGATAACAAGCATAATTTTTGTGGTGACATGCTATCAATCATATAAGAACTTTTAAGTAAAGCAATCAAGGCATGTAATTCAATTCAAGTCATAACAAGCAAGAGTCTATATTAGCATTGTAACAAGTAACATAAGAACATAAAAGTGCAAGAGCTCTCGCTGTCCGTGACTCGAATGTCTCCAAATGGTGTTTGCGTGCAAGAAAGGGGATAGGGATATATGAGAGAGTAAAACATAGTTTCTGTATTGTTGAGAACTTAATCTACTAAAGTTTCACACTTGGTCTTCTTTGGAATCTTATCTTGACTCATCCCCAGACCGTCAGCCAGGTACAAGTCAAAATGATCCACTCCCTTTCGATATTTTGAGCACTCATGCAATGGATGAGCGTAAGCAAGAAAGTCGACACTCAGGATGACAAAGAGAGAAAAATGATAGAGGGGGAAGACAGAAAAGGTGTGAAAGGCTCACATCAATGAGGACAATCATCGGCGAGAGAAAGCCAAATGATAGATATGATGTGAGGAGTAGGGATTGCCATGCAACGGATGCACATATGAGATAAGGTAAGCTCTCCAATGGAACTAGTGGGGGTGCATCCAACTTGCTTGCTCAAGAAGACCTAGAGCTCTTTTGAGGAGGCTCATCATTGGAATATACAAGCCAAGTTCTATAGTGTGAAGGTCCCCACATAGCTATATGTATGAATGATAATCTCTATGGAGCACAAGGTATAAGATGGAGTACGAGTGTGGATCTCTCAAAAGAAAATAGTAGTGTGCCCCCTTCTCTCTTTTTATTTCTTTTTCTCTTTTTTTCTATATTTTTTTTTATTTTTTTGTGGCCTCAATGGCTCTTTCTATTTAACTCTCATTTGTCCTCTTTGGGATCTTTTGATTTTGTCCTCTTTGGGATCTTTTCGTCACTTTAGGGGCAACATTCTATATATTACAAGAAGTACAGAAGATCTTTCACACTTTACAAAAGTACTCAACATAAAGAAAATGAAACTATCATGATGTATGCAAATGTATGCCTCTGCCAGTGTAGCAGGATATGCAATGATACTAGCGCGTCATGTAGCAATGATTAGGGCAAGGCCCAACTAGCATGCGGCTCATCGATCGAGCAAAAAGCATGTATGACATGAAGATCAAGTCATGAGAAGATGGATGTTGCATGGCAATGTATCTCGGAAAGGCTATGGAAATGCCTTGATAGGTAGGTATGGTGGCTGTTTTGAGGAAGGATATAATGAGGCTTATGATGACAAAGCGTATCGTGCCAAGGATTTGGATGCACCGGCGAAGTATGCGCCAACTCTCGAGGTGAGAAAGGGCAATGCACGGTACCGAAGAGGCTAGAAAAATATGGTTAGGTGGAAGTATCAACTTTCGAATACTCACATTAGTCCGAAGAACTCATGCACTTATTATCGGTAACTCTCAATCTAATTAGGAGGTTCACAAAGAGACAAGTACCCCGAGGAGGTGTGTATGGGGGTTTGGTTACCCTTGCGCATCCTCGACCCATGGTACGTGAGTGTACTCTAATATTCGATCCCTCCAAAGATTAGTGATCCATTTAGTAGCTAAAGTTCTCAACTATTTTGTAGGTTTTCGAAAAAAAACACGGAATGCCCAAAATACGACATCTATTACTAATAGGCTAAAGCTCCTGACACCAAAAGTTCAGACATTACTCATGGCAATACCTCAAAACTATTGCAAGTTACTACTAAAATTAAATAGCAACCTCAATTACCTACTTTAAGTTAAGACACACAACTCAGTGCAACAGGCAAACTCTCTTAACAATATAAACATGAAAACTCAAGAGAGTTCAGCAACCAACTAAACAAAAGCTCTTTAAAAAAGAAAAGCATGAAAACTAAGAGCTAAACATGACAGCAGCTATGGAAAGACAAAGAACATACACAACAAAGATAAGCATGAAAATCCTATGTTGTGTTCTAGGTTGAAGTGGAGCGTGTTTCTCTCCCACACAAGAATGATCGATTAAAACTTATTTATGACCAGCAAAGAAAACAATACAAAACTAAAAAGAAAAGAGCAAGACGCTCCAAGCATAGCACATAACACATGAAGTGATAATTATAGTGGAACGAAAGACGAACTGATAATTGTTGATGGAGAAGGGGATGCATGGGGGCATCCCCAAGCTTAGACGCTTGAGTCTTCTTGAATATTTCTTGGGGGTGCACGGGGGCATCCCCAAGGTTGAGCGTTTGACCCTCCTGAATCTTCTTTTATCATCTTCCCTCCCACACTTGAAAAATCCCATCATACATAACTCATCATAATCTGATTAGCGAGGTTAGTACCCATAATAAAATAATTTTTCCCTACTGGAAATAAGGATAATCTTGAAGAGCTACTGTTTCTCAAGATTGCCAAAAGGTTTTTGCAAAGAACAAGCAAGCTCAAGGTTTGCAAAACGAAGAAAAGGCAAAACGGGACAGAATCTGTGAAAAACAGACCAGCAGGTAGTAAATAATTTTTTTCGGGGCACTTCTGCAACTCAAATCAAAAAACTCAGAACAGATGCCCGAAAGCCAATTGTATAGAGCACGCTGTCAAAAGAATTCAGATCAAAAATATGATCTGGTGATTTTATACAAATTTTTCTGTCCAAGGACAAAATCTGTTTTCTGGACTGCACGTCACAACTTTTGAACTTTCTTGCAATCGGAGGCTAAACTTGGCACAAAACTGAAAAGAAAAGATACAATGATGATGCTACTGTAGTAAAAAACATCAAGACACAACAAAAGCAAAATAAAACCTAATTCGTTGTGGGCTGCCTCCCAAAAGCGCTTTCTTTTATGCCTTTAAGCTAGGCATGAGACTTTAATGATGCTCTCGTAGGAATAAGAGTTGAAGAACAAAAGAGAGCATCAAGAAGCAAATACCAAACACATTTAAGCCTAACATGCTTACTATGCATAGGAATATTGCAATAGAATAATTCATTGAAGCACAAAGCAATAAGCATAGGAAGACAAAACAAGTGCAGCTTCAAAACCTTCAACATAAAGAGAGGGAACTTGATATTATTGAAATATCTATAAGCATATGTTCCCTTCTCATAATAATTTTCAGTGGGATCACGAATAAACTCAACAATATAAGCATCACATAAAGCATTGTTACCATGATCCACATGCAAAAAGGTACTCTTACTCTCCACATAAGCATAATCTTTCTTATTAGGAATAGTGAGAGTAGAGCAATCATAACCATCATGGTAATCATCATATTTAGGAGGCATATCATAATCATAATAAATTTTATCCTCAATAGTAGGTGGACTAAAAAGCTCACATTTATCATTGTAATCATCATATATAGGAAGCAAAGTATCATCAAAGTAAATTTTCTCTTCAAAAGTTGGGGGACTAAAAATATCATGTTCATCAAACGTGTCATCCCCAAGCTTAGAGCTTTCCATGTCATTAGCAATATTGATATTAAAAAAACATACTAATAACATCACCACCATCATGATTGTTATGCAAATAATAAAGTTCCAAAGGTTTTTTAATTTTCTCTTCGAACACATCATCTCCAAGTTCAAGGTAGAGCTTATAAAGCTCTCTCATATTTTTGTTGTTTTCCATTAAGCAAAACTAGTGAAAATAAAAACAAGAAACAAAAAGATTTAATTGCAAGATCTAGAGAAGGTACCTTCACTTACCTCACTTCCCCGGAAACGGCGCCAGAAATAGCTTGATGTCTACTACACGCTTCTATTCCCGTAGACAGTGTTGGGCCTCCAAGAGCAGAGGTTTGTAGGACAGCAGCAAATTTCCCTTAAGTGAGTAACCCAAGGTTTATCGAACTCAGGGAAGTGGAGGTTGAACGTACCCCTTTCAAGCAACCCTGCAATCAAGATACAAGAAGTCTCTTGTGTCCCCAACACACCTAATACACTTGTCAGATGTATAGGTGCACTAGTTCGGCGAAGAGATGGTAAAATATGGATGATAGGAGTGGCAAAGCAAAGTAATATAAATCTGTAATAAAAAGTGCAGCAAGCAAACAAGTGGTAAACGTGAGCACAAATGGTATTGCAATGGTGGAAACAAGGCCTAGGCTTCATACTTTCACTAGTGGCAACTCCCAACAACATTAACATAATCGAATCACATGATATTTCCCATAATTGAGACGCACTCGGAGGTCATTCCTTTGTGGTCAAGAGAGGACGAGAATTATGTAGGGCTACAAAAGCACACCTCTAAGTCCGTAGTTCTCAATCTATGGATTTCCCAATGTCACCGCGGCCATCCAAAGATAGTACCACAATCACCACAACATATCTCAAGGATAGTCAAAGACAAGCACCAAGAGACTCTCAATCTTCAATCAACACACAAAAGAGGAAATCACTCATGAAAATATTCTTCTAATCCATGTCCAATAGACCGCTGACACCTAGGTCTCGGGGATTATACTAGATAAAGACAGGTGAGTACATCAATCCAATACATAGAGGAAGGGGAAATATCATGGGATCACCCTAGATTAACATAGCCTATGATCACAACGAAGATCACATCATGGGAGAGAGAATTGACCACATAGCTACTGGTAGAAACCTCAGCCCCGAGGAGGAACTACTCCCGCATCATGGAGGGAGGAAGCAACGTCGATGGAGATGAATCCGGGGGCACTTCCCGGTCCCGGCAGGATGCCGGCACAGGAATTCTGGTCCCCCGAAACTTGGTGGCGATGGCGGCGGAGATCGGAATTGCTTCTGGAGAAAAGGGTTCTGGCCTCGAGGGTTTCGGGACGCGAGGAGTATATATGCCAAAGGGGGTCACCAGAAGCGGAGAGGGGGGCCCAGGCGCCCCCCTAGGGCGGCCAGGGGTGGGGCCGCCTAGGCTGGCCGCCTGGGCTGCCCCTGGCTCCCCTCTGGCCCTGCTTTGGTTTTTCTTGAAGCTCCCGGTACACTGATTTTTCCTGTATTTTTCCCGAAATTTTTAGGGCACTTTTAATATGGGGGAAACCTGAAATAGAAAAACAACAGAAAATAGGAACTGGCACTATGGTGCACTGAGTTAATAGGTTAGTCCAAATATGATCAAAAGTGTATGGAAGTGCATAAATATCATAGCAATATCACACAAAAGAGGCATGGAGCAAGCAGAAATTATAGATACGTTTTGGACATATCAATCGTGATGATGCTCATCGTGATGACCGCAACTCTCTTCTATGTGATGGTAGTTTAAATGATCGATATCGACTTGTAATGTGAAGACAAACTCGCTACCCGCGGTCTCGAGACTTGTAATATAATGTTCTATCTTTGTTCGGTCTTTTCAATTCGGAGACTAATATGATGAATTGTATTCGGAGACTAATATGATGAATTGTATTCAGAGACTAATCTTCTATTGTATTCGATGAATCTGTTGTTGATGTGTGTTGTCTATATTTTGTCCAATAATACATTTTGTAACTTGTGCAAAAAACAGAAAATTAAAAAATAAATAAATAACCTAATATTCATACTAATGGCGCATCACATCATAGTGCGTCATTAGTATGCCAAAGGATACTAATGGCGCATCATTAAACAATGCGCCATTAGTATGCCTCAGTTACTAATGGCGCATCTTGCAGTCGTGCGCCATTAGTATGCCAAAGCACCTGGCTATACATGGTCCCCTGGGAGGCATACTAATGGTGCACCGTTGTATATACTAATGGCGCATCTGAGGTGCGCCATTAGTAAAATATACTAATCGCGTGGCACTAATGGCGCACCACTAATGCGCCATTAATGGCAAAAATAGGTGCGCCATTAGTAGGCCTTTTCCTAGTAGTGGTTGCTTTTACTCGTATAATTGCCCATCCGGTCGTGGCCTGAGGCGAGATACGCGCGGCTACTATCAAGGTATCGACACACCGGAAGGTCTTGCTGGACTTGTTTTACCATTGTCGAAATGTCTTGTGCACCGGGAATTCCGAGTCTGATCGGGCCTTCCCTAAGATAAGGGGTAATATTATTATTACTTCTACTGGTCGTGAGAGCTTGTGATGGGCTAAGTTGGGACACCCCTGCAGGGTTATGATCTTTCGAAAGCCGTGCCCGCGGTTATGTGGCAGATTGGAATTTGTTAATGTCCGGTTGTAGAAAACTTGACAGAGGTTCCGAAGTAAAACACACAACTGTGTGAGTAACCGTGACTGTCTCTTTTCACTTTGAGAAGAGAACACGGTGGGGTTATGTTTGACTCGTAAGTAGTTCAGGATCTTTAGGGATTATTATTACTTGGCGACCGTTTGCGTAAATGCTCATCTTATTCTTGTACTCGTAAGTTAGCCACCAAACTTTTGCTTAGCCGCTGCTGCAACCTCACCACTTTACCTCTTCCTACCTATTAAGCTTTGATAGTCTTGTTAGCCATGGTTATGGGATTGCTGAGTCCTCGTGGCTCACAGTTACTACAACAACAGTTGCAGGTGCAGGTTTCTGATGTCTTGACGTCAGAGCGATGTTCGTTGTGTTGGAGTTCTTTCTTCTTCTTCTTCTTATTCTTCAGTCTTGGGTTAGGTTCCGGGTCGGCAGCCTGGGATAGCACATGGATGTCGTTGTTCTTTTCATGTTTGCATCTGTAGTCGGATGCTTTGTATTGATGTTGTTGTATTCATGTGACTCGTATGTATTGTTGTATCCCCCATGTATGTATGTAATGGTACGATGTAATGATATCCATCTTGCTAAGCGCCCGAAATGCGGTTGTGCCCCAATCACGTAAGTGTTACGTGATCGGGATAGAATCGCATCTTGGGGCTGACAATCCGCTCCCAACTCTTCCACCCTCTCTCTCCCGCCCCGCCCAGCCGCCGGCGTGTCACACCCTCCATTTTGTAACATGTCATTTGCATCAATGAAGCATAAAAATTTGGACCAGCAATTTTTTTTGGCATCATTTGGATTTTATTTGGAATTGAGTTTTTCTTCATATGTTTTTCTTGTGCTCATTAAAGTCAACTATTACCTCTTGTAGAATTCATCTCCATACCTAAAACTTCTGCCCAATGATCATACCAAGTGTTTATAGCAGTATAGTATTTTCCTATAAAATTAATTTGGCCAAAATGTATTTTCAAAATTTAGTATTCTAAAAACCCCTGAATTGAGGTTTGCATTGCAAGTGCTTGATTTAGGGTGAGAAAGTTATTTCAAAAAGTGTATTTGAGACCTAGTAGTCATAGGACTCCCAGAAACCACAAAAGTATAATTTTAAAAGTTATTTTCCTATTTTATTTAAAAGATTTTTCTTAAGGCTAGAAATGGTCTTTAATAGGGAAAAATTATTTAAGTATTTCAAAAATATTTGCCAAAATTCAGGGAGACTCATAGGACATATATTATCCATATGTAAGAGTTTCAACACTTGGTCATGTTCAAAATAATGGGCTAATCCCTCTAAAACCCTTTCTGGATATTTCAAGCTTTTGAAATATTTACAAAGGAAATATTCTCCAAAAATTCCAGGGAAATTCTGTCATGTCATATTTGACATATTTGATGATCTTGCCAAGCCCCATGCCTGGGAAGCAAGATAACATCCTCAAAACCCTTCATAACCATTTTGTCCATATTTGAAGTTTGAGCAACTTTACATTGCCAAACTTATCCAAATGCCTTGAAACTTGGTGCGCATGCTAGAAAGGCCTAATAGGCATCTAGACCAAATGGCACAAGATTTGGAGTAGGGTAACTTGATCAGAATACCCCAAAACCATTTCTGTTCAAATGCAAATTTGAACAACTTTACATTACCAACTTTTTACCTGGAGCTTCAAACTCTGTGGGCATGATCAATGCCCCAAATGATGAAACTACACCAAGTGGTGCATCAAGGGGAGATGATTAGCTTGACTTAAACATGATGAAGTCATTTTTGTTGATTTCTAGGGTTCACCAAAGTTACATTGGCTAGTTTCTTCAAATGAGCCCAAATTTGGTGAACCACCCTATTTCCATATGTCATTCAATCATGTTAAGTGTCATGGCTAGTGGAGATCATTTGCCTGTCCAAAACTTGATCAAACACCTTCTGCCATTTTACCAAAACTATCATCTTGGCCCCTTTTACTATTTACTTTTGCCTCAGCTTTCTACCACAGCTTCATCTAGTTACAATCTACCTCCAGTAACTCCCCCATGTCCACAGCTCCATGATTGAGGGGTGAAAACCCCAATTCACCTTGCACCAGCTTCACTCCTCTCTCACTGATCATCCAGAGCATCCAAAGCCACAGCTGGGTTGATTACTTCGTGTTGGACCCCCCAGACACGGCGGACATGCCCAGGGAGCCGATGGCATGCCATGGCATGCAATTAGCACGCTCCAGAGCGCGCTACAGTGCGCACCCGCACTGTAGCTTCGCCCAATCGCTCGCCTCCGACCACCTCGTGCTCCCCCCTCGCGCCTACCGATGCGCCTCGACGTCTGCGACCTCCCCCGGCGCTGTCCCCCTCCTCCTCCTCCCTCCAGTGGCCGCCCTCGCACGCGCGCCGGCCGGCCGCAAGCACCACTCGTCGGCCTCACACGCGCGAGCCCTCTGGAGCATCCCCCGCTCCCCCTCTTCCTTCCCTCCGCCCTGGAATTCGTCCAGCAACACCCCAGACTCAATCCCATCGCCTCCCGTGCACTGTGGCGTCGAGCAGAAGCTCGCCGGCGCACAGGTCCACGGGACCTCGCCGCTCCCCTATAAATAGGGCCTCCGAGCCCCTCCTCTCTTCACCAACAGCCTCCTCTCCCTCTCAATCGCCTCCCTGAGCCACTCGCCTATCCCTAGACCCGCCCGAGCTCGAGATCGAGCTCGAGCTCCGCCGCGGCGGCTCCCCGTCGCCAGCCCAGTACAGGCCGCCCTAGCTCTCCCTTTCACTTGATCTAGCACCGCAGCACACTACTGATGTGTTTCCCTCTCTTTTCCCCCTCTGCAGCTGCCGGAATCGATCGGAGCAGCGACCTCCCGACGATCCTCCGCCACAAGTCCTCGCCGCCGGCGAACCAAGCCTCTCCGGCGGCCAACTCCAGCACCACTACATCCGCGACTCACTGCTGAGCCCGTTCCTACCCTCCGCTTGCCCCGCCGTGCCCGGAATCGCCGCCGATGAGCTCGCCGTCGCTCTGGCCGTGAGGTTGAAGATGACAGGGGGGCCCCGCCTGTCATCCTCATCGCTCCCTATCTCCCCTCTCTACCACTGACCGCTGGGCCCCGCCCGTCAGGTTTGAAAACCCTCACGCGCGCGCGCTGGCGCCCGAGCGGTGGGCTATTCGCCCTGGGCTGTGCACTGTGGCCGTCCTGGCCCAGTAGCACAGGGCCTTTTCTCTTTTTCTTTTTCTGTGATTATTTCAAATAATTTCACAGAAATAAAAATATGTCCAAATGAATTAATTCCAACTCCTAAAATCTTGTAAAATTCCAACCTATTTAATGGTGTCACTTTCACACATATCCATGAACCTTTTCTGTTCTGTTCAAATTTAAATTCATATTTGAACATTAAAACTTCTGTTCAAAAATCCTTAGATCCCATTCTGCAACTCCAAAACTCCCACTAAATTTTTTTGCCATCTTAGTTTTCCCTCTAGTATTTAACAAAAATAAGTTGACATTTTTCTGAGCACTTTGATTTTTCTGTTTTTATTATAGTCTTATTTTCCCGTTGTTATTTTGCGACGTTTAGATACCATATTTGACGAGGTTGCTGAAGAAGAAGGTGGGGAAGGATTTGAAGACTTTGAAGACCAAGCCAATCTAGGCAAGCAGCCCTTTGACCATGATACACTTGTGTTCTTTGGAACCCGTTTGTTTCCGAATGCATGATGATAAGAGTTACGGTGGTGACCTAGTTAAAAACCACCACATGATGCATGTTTACTCATGATCTTGCTATGTGCTAGATGTCATGCAAATGGTTAGTAGTGATGCTTAGTGATGCATGTGTGTCATGAAACCTTCGTGGTTGAAATCTTTTCATAAACCCCATCGGGTGCCCCTAATGCTCGAGGGTGATATTGAGCTAGGTCATCACTTGAGGAAGAAGTGATGTGCCGGTAAAGATCTTGTGCATGGGTGAAATAATGGATTAGATTTATGTGTGACTACCATCCCAACCAAACATGTGCACCCACTCTACCCCTTATGGGACGGGGCTTTATTGATTACTTAGGCCGATACTAGCATGGTGCCCGCATTACTAGTGATGGGAAGACTTGAGGTCTTTCCCGGGACGGGGTCGTGCTTGGATAGACGACCATGACTATTTTTACAGGGCACCGGACACACCGTTGGTCCCTTCGGGTACGCGTGACATTGAAATTAGGGCAAGTCCCATGATCTATTGTTTGTACTCGAGGGCCGTGTACCAACGAGTGGACTCTATGTTAGTGTCGTCTAAGGAAAGATAATGACCGGGTGTTTCCCCCGAGTACTTGAGGTACTGCGGGATCGTGGGTTACACGAAAGCTTCCCGGATCTTGTGGGTAAAGTGCGCAACCTCTGCAGAGTGTAAAACTATTCGAATAGCCATGTCCACGGTCATGGACAGTTGGGTGGTGCTACTTAAACTATGTCCAGAGTTTTACCACATCGGTGAAAGTATGTGTGTGTGATGAGTCAAGGTGGTGACTTGACTCGTTGAGTTGAATCATATACATGTTGATATCGGTAACCTGTCTTCGAGGTTACGTGAGTTTATTGATGCATACACTTGATGGTAGAATGTTTATTCTAGCCCATAGCTAGATTGCTCATTGTTGTTCAATTGCATTGTTACTTTGAAACCAAATCATGGGTTGCTTGCGAGTACATTCAAAGTACTCATTGGCTTGCCACTGGTTATTTAATTGGCCAGGCATGGAGGAACAGGAATATGAAGAAGAGTTCTATGGAGACGAACATACAAACTAGGACGCTATCCCAATCAGAATGCCTGTAGGGTTAAGGCAGATGGCATGGGTTCTACCTATCATCGAAGACTTTCGCTATTTGAGTTATTTGCTATTCAGCCCGTGAGGCTTTATCTATGTAAGACTTGGCCATAATGGCCATAATTTGTGTAAGACCGTATGTATGGATGTAAGACTCTTGCTATTCAGCTTCTGTGTGTTCAGTGAGCATTGATCTCTGGGATCACTGTACATGTGCATTCGGTGATCTCGACTTCTAAGTCGGGGTCCCCACAGAGCTGGTATCAGAGCCATCCTGACTGTAGGAAGCCTTAGTTAGCATGGGCGTTAGTTAGATGAGACCCCCTTTTTTCAAAAACCTTCTGAACCTCTCTTATTTTCTAAACCTTACCAACCTGAGATTTCATCAGCTTATTAACCTCTCCTATTCCACCTTTGTAGATGGCCGTTGTACCTCAAGAGCACCTGACCACTGGGTTTCCCTTACTTCTCGAGGATAGCCTCCAGGAGTGCCAGTTCCATCGAGCGCCCATCCTCACCTACCTTGAGCATTGGGTTAGCGACACTGAGGTGGAGTACCATGTGGAAGTGATCGTGAAGGCAAACGATCCTCCCACAAGTTGGTTCTTTGAGGGACCCCAGATGGCAACACTACCTCTCGCTGTCGAGGCTGCTGCACTCAAGGCACTAACCCATCTCCGCGAGCTTCTTCCGGAGATGGCAGCCAAGATGACAACCCGCTTCTTGCCTTACCGGAAGGAGGGTGAAGGTGAAAGCAGCGCACTAGCCCCTCCACTGAAGGAAGGACCCCCGCTTCGATTCCAGACCTACTTCAGTCTGTGTGCCGACAACTTGGCACAAGACTTGGCCTCGGAATCAATGAAGCTCCGAGAAGAACTTCACAAGACCAAGGCACTTCTTCGTCGAGCTCAAGAGAAGACAAATAGGATCAAGAAAGAAGGAGCGCCTTCCGGACAGTCCGCTATCGCATACCGAGGCGGAAGGCCCTCCGGAGATGTATCTTCCAAGAATGAAGAACCACCTCGGCGACGCCGGATGACGGCAAGGGAATATCGCAAGCTTTTCCCTGCACCACCAACAAAGCACCGTCGTATCCAACTCCTCCACTCCCCCACACCCTCAAGTGACAAGGGGGCCGAGACAGATGAAGACAAGGAGGAAGACCCCGAAGAGCCAGAATACGCGACCGAGCATTCCGCCACTTAGGCATTATTCGCTACTCGGATATGCCAGTTCGTGACCTCTACGGTAGGATAGGTCGTGTAACCCCTATGCGCAGTCGAGTCCTTGTATGGTTCATATGAAACCATCTAGTGTTTGCTTTTGTTGTGTTCGGGTGTATGTCGTATTCTTCCTTCGGGAATGTGTAAACGACTGCATCACCCGTTTGGATTTTAATGAATGTGTTTGGGCCTTTTGGCCCTTGCATGATTTGATTAGTGTCACACCCACCCCCTTACTAGGCACCCATATATATTGCTTTCCCTCTTCCGAGTCATGAGACCTTTTACCGCTCCAACAGGATGCCTGTTGTAACTCGTACTTGTACCTCTACCCAGCAGCCTGAAGCCGGAGCATCCGCTCAGTCAGAGGCCGGCCACGACCAAACCAACGACCAAGCTCCACCGCCACCACCTCCTCCGAACATGGACATGGCTTAGCTCCTCCAAGCTTTTCGAGAGGAACGCCAAGCCAACACCGCAGCCCTTCAGTTGATTGCTCAAGCTGTCACCAACAACCGCCAGCCGGCGGGGAATGGCAATGGACGTTCCACGTTGGCAGAGTTCAAGAAGCATGCACCGCCAACTTTCATCGAGACTGCTGAACCTTTGGATGCAGACGACTAGGTCCGCACCATTGAGGACTTGCTGGAACTAGTCGGATGCACCAAAGACCGCGAGAAGGTGGCTTATGCAGCCGACTGCCTCGGGGGGACCGCTAGAGCTTGGTGGGATGGATTCAAGGTCATGCATGTTGGACAAGACATCACTTGGGACAACTTCAAGGCAGAATTTCACAAAGCCCACATTCCTTCCGGAATCATGGCCATCAAAAAGCGTGAATTCCGAGCCCTGAAGCAAGGAAGTGGCACTGTCAAGGAGTACATGCAGAAGTTCAGTGTTCTGTCAAGGTATGCCCCTGAAGATGTCAGCACTGATGCTGCAAAAAGCGAGCGCTTCATGGAAGGCCTCAATCAGACTCTGCAATACTCGCTTGTCGTGTGCGACTGCCCGACCTTCCCTGACCTGGTGAACAAAGCACTCATGCTTGAAGACAAGCGGCGTGCTCTGGAAGACACTCGCAAGCGCAAGATGGTCAGCAAGGGAAGTTCCAGCAACCAGAAGCCTCGTCCGTGGCAGTCAGCCCCGGCCAAGCCAACCTATCAGCAACCAAGAGCTTCTGCACCTCGCACCAACTTTCAGCCTCAGCAGTATGCCAACCAATAACAGTGGTGGCAACAAGATCAACAATCCAAACCAAGTCACTTGCTTTGGATGTGGTCAGTCAGGACACATCTCAAGGGTGTGCCCCAACAAGAAGCCTGATGCCCCGCGCCCCAATGCGCGGAACCCAGGACAAGGCCGCAGGATGCCACCAAGGAACCCAGCTCCTCGCAACCCGCCTAACCATGGGAAGGGGCGTGTGAATCACGTCACTGCCGAAGAAGCCCAGGAAGACCCGGATGTCGTGCTGGGTACGTTCCTTGTCAACTCAGCACCTGCAACTGTCTTGTTTGATTCTGGAGCCACGCATTCATTTGTCACTCAAAGATTTGCATTAAAAAGTGGCATGACCCCTACACCCCTGAATAACCCCTTGGTGGTACAAACCCCCGGAGCAGAGATGAGAGCCAAGATAGGCTGTAAGGGAGTCAGTATTACCATTAACGGTGTAGATTTTCTAGCAGACCTCATCGTCCTGAGATCACAAGGCTTGGATGTGATCCTAGGCATGAATTGGCTCAGCAAGCACCAAGGCTTGTTAGACTGTGCCAATCGGACAGTCACTGTGACCAATGACCAAGGAGTCGAAGTTAAGTTTGCTCTCAACTCCTCTTCCGCTCAAGCCATTCAAGTCAACTGTCTATCTGAAGTTGGGCTAGAGCAAGTACCAGTGGTATGTGAGTATCCTGATGTCTTTCCGGATGAGCTACCGGGAATGCCCCCTGACCGTGACATTGAGTTCATCATCGAGCTCGTGCCCGGGGCAGGACCCATCTATAAGAAGCCTTATTGAATGGGGACGGAAGAATTAGCCGAGTTGAAAAAGCAACTGGAAGAGCAGCTGAGGAAGGGATTTATCCGCCCAAGTGCCTCCCCTTGGGGATCACCAGTTCTGTTTGTGGCAAAGAGGGACGGTACCATCCGCTTATGCATTGACTATCGTTCCCTCAATGAGGTTACAATCAAGAACAAGTATCCACTTCCCAAGATTGAAGATCTGTTTGATTAGCTCAGCGGAGCCAAGGTGTTCTCCAAGATCGACCTCAGATCTGGGTACTACCAGCTGAAGATCAGACCCCAAGATATTCCAAAGACGGCATTCGTGACCCGATATGGCCTGTACGAGTGCACGGTCATGTCCTTTGGGTTAACCAATGCCCCAGCTTACTTCATGTATCTCATGAATAAAGTCTTCATGGAATATTTGGACAAGTTCGTTGTTGTCTTCATCGATGACATTCTTGTCTTCTCGAAGACGGAGGAAGAGCACGAGCAACATTTGAGGATGGTCCTAGACAAGCTTCGGGAGCACCAACTATATGCCAAATTCAGCAAGTGTGAGTTCTGGCTACATAAAGTTGGATTCTTAGGTCATGTCTTGACCGAAGAAGGATTGTCAGTTGATCCCGCAAAGATCGAAGCTGTGACCCAATGGCAATCTCCAACGACCGTCAAGGAAGTCAGAAGCTTCCTCGGACTTGCGGGCTATTACCGCAAATTCGTGGAAGGATTCTCTAGCATTGCCCGGCCGATGACTCAGCTCCTCAAGAAGGACAAGAAGTTCGAGTGGACGCCAAAATGCGAAGAGAGCTTCCAAGAGCTCAAGAAGATATTGACCACCGCCCCAGTTCTGGCAACACCTGATATTCACAAGGAGTTCGTGATATATTGTGATGCCTCTCGAACCGGACTGGGAAGCGTTCTGATGCAAGAAGGCCGAGTCATAGCCTACCTCTCCAGGCAGCTACGACATCATGAAGAGAACTACGCTACTCACGATCTTGAGTTAGCGGCAGTGGTTCATGCCTTGAAGACATGGCGGCATTACCTCCTAGGGAAACGATGTGAGATATACACAGACCACAAGAGTCTGAAGTACATTTTCACCAAAAAGGAATTGAACATGAGGCAACGAAGATGGCTAGAACTCATCAAAGACTATGACCTCAGTGTTCAATATCACCCCGGGAAGGCTAACGTGGTGGCCGATGCCTTAAGCAGGAAGGCTTGCTCCTTGAATGCCATTATTCAAGAGAGGCAGCCAGCCTTGTTTAAGGAACTCGAACAATTCAGTTTGGAATTGGTCACCCCTGGATTTCTGGATCATTTGGAAGTCAGACCGACCCTGATGGATGAAGTCAAGAAGGCGCAAGATGGGCACGCAAGCATCGAAGGCATCAAGAAGAAGATGAAGCTAGGCAAGGCCCCAGGATTCTCCGAAGATGAGCACGGGATTGTTTGGTACAAAGGCCACATCTGCGTACCAAACAAGATGGAGCTGAAGAACCTGATCTTGCAAGAAGCCCACGACACTCCGTATTCCATCCACCCTGGAGGAACCAAGATGTATCAAGACTTGAAGGAAAGATTCTGGTGGCACGGGATGAAAAGAGAGATTGCAACCTATGTTGCAAGGTGTGATGTGTGCCAAAGGGTCAAGGTTGAGTATCAGCGACCCGCTGGGTTGCTTCAACCAGTCAAGGTTCCTGAGTGGAAGTGGGATAAAGTCGGAATGGACTTCATCACTGGATTACCAAGGTCGAATAGAGGACATGGCTCCATCTGGGTCATAGTCGATCATTTGACCAAGGTGGCCCATTTCATTCCTGTCAAGACTACTTATGATGGCAACCGGCTGGCAGCTCTCTACATCGACAGAATCGTAAGCCTTCACAGCGTTCCCAAGGAGATTGTGTCAGATCGAGGAACCCAGTTCACCTCAAGGTTCTGGAAGAAGTTCCAAGAAGCCTTGGGAACCAAATTGTCTTTCAGCACGGCTTTCCACCCACAGACCGGAGGTCAGACAGAACGAGTAAATCAAATTCTCGAAGACATGCTCCGAGCCTGTGTCTTGGCGTATGGATCCAAGTGGGAAGATTGTCTCCCTTTTGTCGAGTTCTCCTATAACAACAGTTACGAGTCGAGCCTTTAGATGGCACCATTTGAGGTGTTGTACGGACGCAGATGTCGCACACCCCTCAACTGGTCAGAGAATGGACAAGGGCTAGTCTTTGGACCGGATATTATCCGCGAAGCAGAAGAGCAAGTCCAACTAGTCAGAGCGCGTTTGAAGGCAGCCAAGTCAAGGCAGAAGAGTTATGCTGACACTCACCGTCGGGACATGAGTTTCCATGTCGGAGACCATGTGTACCTGCGGGTAACTCCTCTAAAGGGAACCAAGCGTTTCCATGTCAAGGGGAAGCTCGCACCAAGGTTCATTGGACCCTTTGAGATCACTGCACGACGAGGAGAAGTGGCTTACCAGTTGGAACTACCACCTGAGCTATCCGATGTGCACAACGTATTCCACGTGTCACAACTCCGGAAATGTCTCCAAGTTCCGAACAAGCCTGATCTCTACAAGGATGTTGATCACCAAGCTATTGATCTCCAGCCTGATTTGACCTACCGCAAGAAGCCCATTCGCATTCTGGATGAAGCAGAACGACGGACGCGAAGCCGCACCATCAAGTACTTCAAGGTCCAGTGGAGCAACCACACGGAAGCAGAAGCAACCTCGGAACGTGAAGACTATCTTAGATCCGAGTATCCCGATCTCTTTTAAGACCTAGTTTAGGAATCTCGGGGACGAGATTCTTGTAAGGGGGGTAGGTCTGTCACACCCTGCATTTTGTAACATGTCATTTGCATCAATGAAGCATAAAAATTTGGACCAGCAATTTTTTTTGGCATCATTTGGCTTTTATTTGGAATTGAGTTTTTCTTCATATGTTTTTCTTGTGCTCATTAAAGTCAACTATTACCTCTTGTAGAATTCATCTCCATACCTAAAACTTCTGCCCAATGATCATACCAAGTGTTTATAGCAATATAGTATTTTCCTATAAAATTAATTTGGCCAAAATGTATTTTCAAAATTTAGTATTCTAAAAAACCCCTGAATTGAGGTTTGCATTGCAAGTGCTTGATTTAGGGTGAGAAAATTATTTCAAAAAGTGTATTTGAGACCTAGTAGTCATAGGACTCCCATAAACCACAAAAGTATAATTTTAAAAGTTATTTTCCTATTTTATTTAAAAGCTTTTTCTTAAGGCCAGAAATGGTCTTTAATAGGGAAAAATTATTTAAGTATTTCAAAAATATTTGCCAAAATTCAGGGAGACTCATAGGACATATATTGTCCATATATAAGAGTTTCAACACTTGGTCATGTTCAAAATAATGGGCTAATCCCTCTAAAACCCTTTCTGGATATTTCAAGCTTTTGAAATATTTACAAAGGAAATATTCTCCAAAAATTCCAGGGAAATTCTGTCATGTCATATTTGACATATTTGATGATCTTGCCAAGCCCCATGCCCTGGGAAGCAAGATAACATCCTCAAAACCCTTCATAACCATTCTGTCCATATTTGAAGTTCGAGCAACTTTACATTGCCAAACTTATCCAAATGCCCTCAAACTTGGTGTGCATGCTAGAAAGGCCTAATAAGGCATCTAGACCAAATGGCACAAGAGTTGGAGTAGGGTAACTTGATCAGAATAGCCCAAAACCATTTCTGTTCAAATGCAAATTTGAACAACTTTACATTACCAACTTTTTACCTGGAGCTTCAAACTCTGTGGGCATGATCAATGCCCCAAATGATGAAACTACACCAAGTGGTGCATCAAGGGGAGATGATTATCTTGACTTAAACATGATGAAGTCATTTCTATTGATTTCTAGGGTTCACCAAAGTTACATTGGCTAGTTTCTTCAAATGAGCCCAAATTTGGTGAACCACCCTATTTCCATATGTCATTCAATCATGTTAAGTGTCATGGCTAGTGGAGATCATTTGCCTGTCCAAAACTTGATCAAACACCTTCTGCCATTTTACCAAAACTATCATCTTGACCCCTTTTACTATTTACTTTTGCCTCAGCTTTCTACCACAGCTTCATCTAGTTACAATCTACCTCCAGTAACTCCCCCATGTCCACATATCCATGATTGAGGGGTGAAAACCCCAATTCACCTTGCTGGACAGCCCATTTCTACCCATTTAACAGCTTCACTCCTCTCTCACTGATCATCCAGAGCATCCAAAGCCACAACTGGGTTGATTACTTCGTGCTGGACCCCCCAGACACGGCGGACACGCCCAGGGAGCCAATGGCATGCCATGGCATGCAATTAGCACACTCCAGAGCGAGCTACAGTGCGCACCTGCACTGTCGCTTCGCCCAATCGCTCGCCTCCGACCACCTCGTGCTCCCCCCTCGCGCCTACCGATGCGCCTCGACGTCTGCGACCTCCCCCGGCGCTGTCCCCCTCCTCCTCTTCCCTCCAGTGGCCGCCCTCGCACGCGCGCCAGCCGCCCGCAAGCACCACTCGTCGGCCTCACACGCGCGAGCCCTCTGGAGCATCCCCCGCTCCTCCTCTTCCTTCCCTCCGCCCTGGAATTCGTCCAGCAACACCCCAAACTCAATCCCATCGCCTACCGTGCACTGTGGCGTCGAGCAGAAGCTCGCCGGCGCACAGGTCCACGGGACCTCGCCGCTCCCCTATAAATAGGGCCTCCGAGCCCCTCCTCTCTTCACCAACAGCCTCCTCTCCCTCTCAATCGCCTCCTTGAGCCACTCACCTCTCCCAGACCCGCCCGAGCTCGAGATCGAGCTCGAGCTCCGCCGTGGCGGCTCCCCGTCGCCAGCCCAGTACAGGCCGCCCTAGCTCTCCCTTTCACTCGATCTAGCACCGCAGCACACTACTGATGCATTTCCCTCTCTTTTCCCCCTCTGCAGCTGCCGGAATCGACCGGAGCAGCGACCTCCCGACGATCCTCCGCCGCAAGTCCTCGCCGCCGGCGAACCAGGCCTCTCCGGCGGCCAACTCCAGCACCACTACATCCGCGACTCACTGCTGAGCCTATTCCTACCCTCCGCTTGCCCCGCCGTGCCCGGAATCGCCGCTGTGAGCTCGCCGTCGCTCTGGCCGTGAGGTTGAAGATGACAGGGGGCCCGCCTGTCATCCTCACCGCTCCCTCTCTCCCCTCTCTACCACTAACCGCCGGGCCCCGCCCGTCGGGTTTGAAAACCCTGACGCGCGCGCTGGGGCCGGGTGGTGGGCTATTCGCCCTGGGCCGTGCACTGAGGCCGTCCTGGCCCAGTAGCACAGGGCCTTTTCTCTTTTTCTTTTTTTGTGATTGTTTCAAATAATTTCACAGAAATAAAAATATGTCCAAATGAATTAATTCCAACTCCTAAAATCTTGTAAAATTCCAACCTAATTAATGGTGTCACTTTCACACATATCCATGAACCTTTTCTGTTCTGTTCAAATTTAAATTCATATTTGAACATTAAAACTTCTGTTCAAAAATCCTTAGATCCCATTCTGCAACTCCAAAACACCAACTAAGAATTTTTGCCATCTTAGTTTTCCCTCTAGTATTTACCAAAAATAAGTTGACATTTTTCTGAGCACTTTGATTTTTCTGTTTTTATTATAGTCTTATTTTCCCGTTGTTATTTTGCGACGTTTAGATACCGTATTTGACGAGGTTGCTGAAGAAGAAGGTGGGGAAGGATTTGAAGACTTTGAAGACCAAGCCAATCCAGGCAAGCAGCCCTTTGACAATGATACACTTGTGTTCTTCGGAACCCGTTTGTTTCCGAATGCATGATGATAAGAGTTACGGTGGTGACCTAGTTAAAAACCACCACATGATGCATGTTTACTCATGATCTTGCTATGTGCTAGATGTCATGCAAATGGTTAGTAGTGATGCTTAGTGATGCATGTGTGTCATGAAACCTTCGTGGTTGAAATCTTTTCATAAACCCCATCGGGTGCCCCTAATGCCCGAGGGTGATATTGAGCTAGGTCATCACTTGAGGAAGAAGTGATGTGCCAGTAAAGATCTTGTGCATGGGTGAAATAATGGATTAGATTTATGTGTGACTACCGTCCCAACCAAACATGTGCAACCACTCTACCCCTTATGGGACGGGGCTTTATTGATTACTTAGGCCGATACTAGCATGGTGCCCGCATTACTAGTGACGGGAAGACTTGAGGTCTTTCTCGGGACGGGGTCGTGCTTGGATAGACGACCATGACTGTTTTTACAGGGCACCGGACACATCGTTGGTCCCTTCGGGTACGCGTGACATTGAAATTAGGGCAAGTCCCATGATCTATTGTTTGTACTCGAGGGCCGTGTACCAACGAGTGGACTCTATGTTAGTGTCGTCTAAGGAAAGATAATGACCGGGTGTTTCCCCCGAGTACTTGAGGTACTGCGGGATTATGGGTGACACGAAAGCTTCCCGGATCTTGTGGGTAAAGTGCGCAACCTCTGCAGAGTGTAAAACTATTCGAATAGCCGTGTCCACGGTCATGGACAGTTGGGTGGTGCTACTTAAACTATGTCCAGAGTTTTACCACATCGGTGAAAGTATGTGTGTGTGATGAGTCAAGGTGGTGACTTGACTCATTGAGTTGAATCATATACATGTTGATATCGGTAACCTGTCTTCGAGGTTACGTGAGTTTATTGATGCATACACTTGATGGTAGAATATTTATTCTAGCCCATAGCTAGATTGCTCATTGTTGTTCAATTGCATTGTTACTTTGAAACCAAATCATGGGTTGCTTGCGAGTACATTCAAAGTACTCATTGGCTTGCCACTGGTTATTTAATTGGCCAGGCATGGAGGAACAGGAATATGAAGAAGAGTTATATGGAGACGAACATGCGAACTAGGACGCTATCCCAGTCAGAATGCCTGTAGGGTTAAGGCAGATGGCATGGGTTCTACCTATCATCGAAGACTTCCGCTATTTGAGTTATTTGCTATTCAACCCGTGAGGCTTTATCTATGTAAGACTTGGCCATAATGGCCATAATTTGTGTAAGACGGTATGTATGGATGTGTGTGTTCAGTGAGCATTGATCTCTGGGATCACTGTACACGTGCATTCGGTGATCTCGACTTCTAAGTCGGGGTCCCCACATGGCGCCGCCGCTATTCTCAGGCCGCCTCCCCACCGCGCAGCCTCCGGCCGTCCCTACCATACCACTTCGCAACATGGCCGCCACCACACCCGTGCTTTGGCCGTAGTTTTGGCCGTCGTCGTCTTTGCCGGCCGCAGAGGGGACAGTACCGCAGGCGACGCACCACGGCGGCCTCGACAGCTTCCAACGAGAGCTCCAGATCGGCCTGTAGCCGGCCGGCAACCACCCCTGCAGCGTCGCGGTGATCATCGCGGCCTATTCGCCAGCACGACCTCAAGGTGTTCGGCATTTTGCCCACAAAGGTATGGACAGTGGAGACGAGTTTTTCTTCCATCACTTCCTTTGTTCATCGAACGATTCGTCGTCGGATGATGAAGATCTTGTGGTGACTGCACTGGTCGTTCACGACCACATTCAACGGCAGCTTCCTCGGTACAGGGGGTCACTCCCTGGCCGTGCTCCCAACCTGAACCGCAACAGGGAGAGAGGCCACGCCCTGCTCTATGCTGATTACTTTGCCAACACCCCGCTCTTCAAGCCGAATAAATTCCGTCGCATTTTTTGAATGGCAAGGCATGTGTTCAATCGTATCCGAGAGGGACTGGTTGCTCATGACCCATACTTCGAGTGCAAGACGCATGCCCTTGGCAAGCTTGGATTCTCCTCTTACCAGAAATGCACAGTGGCCATCCACATGCTTACATATGGAATTCCAGGCGATCTGATGGATGAGTATGTGCGGATGAGTGAGACAACATGTCTGATGTCAATGTACAAGTTCTGCCAGGCTGTGATCGAGGTGTTTGGCCCTGAGTACTTGAGGCAGCCAACTGCCGCTGACACACAGAGATTGTTGGCAACTAACGCAGCTAGAGGCTTTCCAGGCATGCTTGGTAGCATTGATTGTATGCACTGGGAGTGGAAGAACTGTCCATTTGCTTGGCAGGGCCAGTACAAGGGGCATGTGAAAGCGTGCACTGTCATATTAGAAGTGGTGGCATCGCAAGATCTTTGGATATGGCATTCTTTCTTCGGCATGGCAGGTTCTCACAATGATATCAATGTGCTACATCGTTCACCAGTCTTCGCGAGGCTTGCAAAAGGCCACTCCCCACCTGTCAACTTTGAGATCAACGGCCACCATTACAACAAGGGATACTATCTAGCAGATGGTATATATCCTCAGTGGTCAACTTTTGTGAAGACAATCTCGAAACCCCTAGATGAGAAGAGAAAGAGATTTGCCCAAATGCAAGAGAGTGTTAGAAAGGATGTGGAACGTGCTTTTGGTGTGCTTCAATCCCGGTGGGGTATCGTTCGAAACGCTGCACTATCATGGGATGAAAGGAAGCTTTGGGAGGTGATGACTGCTTGTGTGATCATGCAGAACATGATCGTCGAGGACGAGCGTGATGAGAGTATCTTCGACCAAGGATTTGATTTTCAAGGTGAAAATATTGAGCCCCTGCACCAAGACCCGGCCACATTTGAACAGTTTGCCCAGTCTCACGTGAGATGCGTGATTGGAACACTCATTTGAATCTTCAAAATGACTTGGTTGAGCACGTGTGGGATCACCTTGGCAACCAATAGATGTATCGGTCCATTTTATGTTCAGTCAAGACAATTTCGATTTGGTTGTAAAACTATTTTATTGGAAACAATTTCAACTGGGTTGTAAAACTATTTTAACTTTCAGACAAATATTTGGGTTGGAACTAGTTTTGATGCAAATTTGCGCAATTTTTGCCCTGACGGACAGGATGGGGCAAATGGATGCGTCCGCGCGCTGGGCGCACGGCCACCGCATCCCAGGACAGGCCCGGACACGACCCCAAATCCCTACCCAATCGGACAGAATCCGGACAAAACGGACGTTCGTTTGGGGTTGCGCGGTGGAGTTGGCCTAAGTTCGCCGTCACCCAAGCCGCGGAGATGGCGGAGCAGCAGGCCATTCCGGTGTCCATCCAGGATGATGACTATGTGTAGGCGAACCAGGAGTTCCTCCGGTAGGAGCAGACGGCATCCGACACACTTTTTGCCGAACTTGACGCGGAGATACAAGAGGCCGGAGCGGAGCAGTCGGAGCCGGACACGGAGATTGTCGACATCTCCGAAGAGGAGTATCTATATCATCAACGTAGTATGTAGGGTTTTTAGTTTGCATGCTTTTGTATGGACGCGAGAATCTAGTATAATATGTCCGAATACAATTGTGTTAATTTGAGGAGCACAACCACTGTTTATGAACGCGTCCAACATATGAGGGGTCATATTTGTTATAGGCGGCTGTAGATGCTCTCGTGGTCTTTGTGGAGACAGAGTAAAACAAATCCCATACTCTGCATTGACGGCGACCTGTCACCACCGGCGCTCTACTGTTTACCAAGCTCGACTCCGCCTCCTGTTTTCTACCCATGGCTGTGGGGAACTACGAATCTACCAATTCCAAACGGAGCGTGAGACGGAGAGCATCTTGGATTTGTCTCTTCCGGGCGTACCGTGCGTTTACATCAGAGCCGTTCGTCGTGTACGTACTCGGGTCCCGCTAAGACCGAACAGCGACCGGCGACCCATGTCCGATGTGTGTCATCAGCGATGGCAGCCGCAGGGTCCAACAAGACGGTGATGCCGCCATGCCGCACGGTGACAAACTGACAAAGCTTTGTTTGTTGTTTCTGTGCATGGCGGATAAAGGGAGAAAAGAAAGAGCTGAGCGGCGCCGCTCGCCCGTGCCGTGCCGGTCGACGCCGTGGTGACTGCGCGCGCGTGGGTGCACCAGCGGCGCGCGGCGCCCTTTTGTCGTGCCGCTTTGTCCCACGACCGATCCCTTTGGCGTTTGCCCGGGCGCTCAATGTTGATCGCCGGCTTAGATTTCCGTGCGTCGTGTCGACCCATCCTCCCCTCCGTCCGTACGTGATTATGCTTGGCCTAGTACTAGATAGCTAGGACGCGAACGCCGTGAGTAGGCGCAAAGTGATCATGCTAGAACCTAGAATAAGTTGAGTCTTATTGTAAGTAGGAGCGGGGTACGTGTAAATCTGCCTGGGATTTGAATTTGCGCTACACGTGAACGTTCATGATTGTCACGAAACCAAAGCCGTCTTTTTTTTTTCTCAAAAAAAAAGTCGTGTTTTTTTTTTTTGCGGTCTTTGTCGTATGAGAGTACATACAGGCCGTGACTCTTGAAGAATGCCTATTGCAGCGTGCTTGTGTAATTGTCATGTATACGATCAAGGTACTTTCCCAAGTGAACAAAGTACTCCAGAGTAAAGATGAAGTCAGTGAGCAACAAATTAGTAATAAAGCTGCGCAACTTCCCCACCAGCACTTCTGATGTATACTTTCGTTTGTTGGCACGTGTTTAGGCCGGGCCATTACCAGAACAGCGTACAAGTATAATCATCTTTCGCTTGACACGCTTAATCCGTTGAGCAACTGAAAGACTAAGAATAACGAAGCACTAGAACCTTGGCCGGAAAGTACTTTAAGTAATGTCTGCACGAACTTTCCTCTCCAGGACGAGCCTCACCGAGTACCTGCTTGCAAAGCAAGCTCCATGCATGCTCTCCCGGCCCCGTTCCTTGGCGAGCAAGGCCATGCGGACTAAGGGTCTGTTTGGTTCATCACTAACTTTGCCACAACTAACCTTAGGCAAAGTGTGGCTGCCACAAAAAGTGTGGCTAACAAAATGGCCACCACAAGTGTGGCAAGGTTTGGCAAAAAAATGAGCCTATGACAGGTGGACCATATAACTAGAAAAGTGTGGCAAGCCACAAGTGTGGCAATGAACCAAACACATGCCTAAGATGTTGTGGCATGACTAAGGTTAGGCGTGGCAACCTTAGGCTAGGAACCAAACAGGCCCTAATTGTGGAAGTCAAACTCCGAGACCGCCACACGTACGGACTAATTGTACTACCACCAATATTTTCCATCCCGACTTGATGGAATATCCTGTACAAGTGAGTATAATACTGCAGGTCAAACTCTGTCTAATGAACCGGCGCCACAGCTTCTAGAAGGAAAACGGCAGACGACGAGAGAGCTGACCAAAATCAACATGTACAATCTATCTAGTTTAATCATCTCGATAGATTGTGTGATTGACGGTCAGCGGCTCACCGTCATTCGCCTCGCTGTGCGCGTACTGTACCGTGAAATCGGAATATACCTGAGCCGACGTCACGGCGTGCATCACCGGAAGCGTCCAGGAATGAATATGGATGCGAACAGTTCAATCCTGTACTGCTACGAACTGCTAGTTCGTAGGCGCCCTCTGCTGCTACGCTACACGCGTACAGGCCGACACATGCGCACGATGTCCCGACTATTGTCCATTGTATGCACGGGGAGCAAAGCAAGCAGTGGAGGCTGAGCAAACCGTTCCGTCCGTGTCTGAAGAACATGTGTTTTTTTTATTTACGAGAAAATTTCCGATCTATTCATCTTAAATCGTGGCAGTACAACGAATATCAGAAATATTATAAATTAAATTTATATCCGCAGACCACCTAACGACAACTACCAGCACTGAAGCGAGCCGAAGATGCACCGCCGTCATCGTCCCTCCATCGCCGGAGTCGGTCACAACTTGTTGTAGTAGACAGTCGGAAAGTCGTCGTGTTAAGGCCCCGTAGGACCAGCGCACCAGAACAGCAACCGCCGCAGATGAAGAATAACGTAGATCAGAAAGATCCAATCTGAAGACACACGAACGTACACGAACAACGACGAGATCCGAGTAAATCCACCAAAGATAGATCCGCCGAAGACACACCTCCACACGCCCACCAACGATGTTAGACGCATCGCGGGAACGGGGGCTAGGCGGGGAGACCTTTATTCCATCTTCAGGGAGCCGCCGCCGTCTCATCTTCCTGAGCAGGACACAAACCCTAGCAAAACTGAAAGAAACGATTTAAAACGAAGCCCTCCCTCCGACCCTTGCCGAGATCCACCGCGCCCCCATGGCCCTAAGGCCATCGGGGAGGAGGCGTACCTGTGGCGGCGTCGGCAGGAGGCAAAAACCCTAGCTTTTTGTGAAGGCTCCACCCACAGTCACGTTTGCGTGAATCTTAAGAGACAAGATCCAACGGTTCTAAGATTAGATGTGAGACGGCTATTTTGCATCTAAAGAACATGTGTTTTTCATCTTGCCGTTTGTTTGTTGTCTCCACCTTCGTGTGTTGCGGCGGCCGATCGTTCGTTAGTGGAAGCTCCGTTGGTCTGTTGTTTACCCCCACCGCGCACGTACGTACGACAGCACCAACGCAAAACATCAAGCAACACTGCCGCTTCTCCTTTGTGTCGGTGGAGCCGTGGTGCTCTAATGCTTTTACTTCGCATTCTCAAACTCAAAATCACCGTGTTTTCGGAATTGTGGCACAGGCATGTACTCCTACTAATCAGTAAGAATGCTGTTTATCCACCTTGGATTTGATGCAAACCTCTCCTTTGGCATGATTAAGATGCGTGGACGCTAGGATTTGGTGGACCCGTCAGCTATGTCACGTCGCGTTTCGGCCGGCTTTAGCTTTAGGGCAGGCAGGCAGGCCATGCAGGAAACGAAGCTGTCAGCCCCCAAAATGGCGGATGCGATGTGACTCGCGACGCCGACCCAAACCGATCTGGCACGGTCGCGACGATACACACTGATCATCAGCCATATCTTCCTCTCCCACGAAAGAAACGGGATATCCGGACACCTTGCGTTGTCGCATTTCGCCTACAGGTTACCGCAACAAAATCATTTCGGGCCTGTCAGGCCAACTCCTATCCGGTTACCTCCGTTTGAGGCAAAACACACAAACCAGACAGGCCAGTGAGCGACGGCCTGAACCCATCTTATCTGTTTGTGTCCGGCCCGACCTATTTCGAGCGCAAATATGCGTCCGGTTTTGATTCAGGCGGATAGCGAACGGAGGCACCACTCGTCCGAATCGAGGCCGCGTGGCAGGCGGCCACCAACCTCCCACCGCTGAACTTCAATTTGCACGCGCCGTCGGCCCCACCTGTGATTCGCCCAGGCGAGCGGTCGCCATCGTTCTTAAATGGGAAGCCGTGAACCGGTCACAGTCCACGCTCCCACTCCAGTCCCTGCTGCCTCCTCAAAACCCGACCGCAAACCCTACTTCTTCCCTCCCCTTCCTCGAGCTCACCGGCCACAGACAACCATGGTGTGGTGGAGCATCGACTGCAAGGGAGCGCACGACCACGAGGCTGGTGCTTCCTCGGCCCCCCGCCGCGCTGAGCCTGCACCACCCCCACGGACGCCCCCCACGCCCCCCATTCACCATCGCCTCTACAGCCGCCGGCGCGTGCGACCGGCTCTACATCAACGCGGATGTTTGCTGTCGTTGTTGAGAGACCGGGACGTCGCTCCCCTGGAGCGACGCTCACCTTCCCAATAACTGGCAGTTGTCCGTGGATCGGGTGCCGATCCCGCCGGCCCCGACGAGCGTCCATGCCCGCCGCGAGGAGATCGAACTCTGTCGCCGCCTCCTGCCAGACGACCTGTTATATGACCCCACGTACGCCGTCGACTCCGCTCTCTGGGACACCTGGTTCCGTGACGAGAACGACACCAGGCGTGCGTCCTACTTTGCCGGTAGCTTGTCGAGCCCGCGGCAGCCACGTATAGAGCGCCGATTGCGTGCTCCTAGCCCTCCCCGGGTGCGCGGGCGTACACGGGCGCACAACATCACGCCGACGCCGTCGCCTTCGCCCACTCCGTCGCCACCACCACCTCCTCGCATGACAGCGGAGGAGGAGGCCCGGCTCATCCGACGTGTCATGGAACACTCCATGAACACGCACGATGAGCGGCAATGGGAGGGTCTGGACACCATGCCGACCCTCTCTGCGGTCGGCGATGTGGCCGTACCGGAGCTAGAAATGGCGGACTTGAAGGAGGAGGTGACGGAGGAGGCGAGGGAGGAGGTGCTGGAGGAGCCGGTCGCTGCGTTCCACCCGCACCTGGTGGGCCAGAGGTGGAGCTGGTCGGGCACGACGACGGACAGGGCCGACGCCGTGGGGGCCGTGAACTGGTGCCCCACGCCGCCGCGATCACCGGAGCGCGAAACGTTGGCACGGGGGGAAGTGGTGTAGGCACCTCCCACCTTCTAGGCAGCTCCCACCTTCGAGGCACCACTGTCCCACCTCTTGACGCCGCCGCCCTACATTGACCTCACCAGCGACGAGGATAACAACGGCGGCGCGTGAGACGGCGACGACCACGACATCGGCGGCCAACTCATCGACGGCCTGTCTTTTTATTTAGTTTTAATGTTAATTATGTTCTAAGCACTATGGAGGCCGTGAAGACTACAATGTTTTTTGTGGGTGGAAGACTACAACTTTTAATTATGTTTGCGTGTTATTTGATTTTTTCGGCATTTATTTGAGTTTTACAATTTTTTATACATCATGTCCACCCCGGACATGATTTAGGGTGAGGCTGCGCGTTGGGCGCACCCAACACTGACCTGACGTTTTTTTTTTGCACGTGGACTTGAAAGAAAACATCAAACATTAAAACACCGGTCAAATACGGGGCAAAGTCCACTTAAACTTAAAAAAAATTGAAAAAACTTTGCCTCCCGCGCATTGTCCTAGGCGCCGTTGTCCTCCCCCGGGCCGATGAGGTCGCTCAGCTCCGGCGCCGGGCCAGCCCAGGGGAGTGCCGCCTCCTAGGCCCGCGCTGCATCTTGCGCCAGTTGTGTCGCCGACTGGCAGGCGCGCTCCTCTGCCTACCTCTCTCCGCGCTCGAGCTCCCGTGCCCAGCGGCGCTCCAGCTCCATCTGACGCTCGTTGTTGGTGCGCTCCTCTGCCAGCACGCACGCGTCCTCCGTTGTTGGAGGTACGTCATCTCCTGTTCTGGCGTCGCGCGGGGCCACACGGGCGGCACGTGAACCCATTCGCGCAGCTGGCCGGTCCACTTGTACCGCTCTGACTCGGGCTCCTGCGGTGGAGGCTCGACCTTTGGCTCAGGGAGCACCGGCGGCGGCGGCGGTGGGTGATGACCCACAAGTGTAGGGGATCTATCGTAGTCCTTTCGATAAGTAAGAGTGTCGAACCCAACGAGGAGCAGAAGGAAATGATAGGCAGTTTTCAGTAAGGTATTTTCTGCAAGCACTGAAATTATAGGTAACAGATAGTTTTGTGATAAGGTAATTGGTAGCAAGTGACAAAAGGTGAAAGTAAATAAGGTGCAGCAAGATGGCCCAATCCTTTATGTAGCAAAGGACAAGCCTGGACAAACTCTTATATGAAGGAAAGCGCTCCGAGGACACATGGGAATTATCGTCAAGCTAGTTTTCATCACGATTATCCGATTCGCGTTCCGTACTTTGATAATTTGGTATGTGGGTGGACCGATGCTTGGGTGCTGTCCTTACTTGGACAAGCCTCCCACTTATGATTAACCTCTATTGCAAGCATCCGCAACTAGAAAAGAAGTACTCCCTCCGTCTGAAAATACTTGTCATCAAAATGGACAAAAATAGATGTATCTACAACTAAAATACATCTAGATACATCCCCTTTTATTCATTTTGATGACAAGTATTTTCGGACGGAGGGAGTATTAAGGTAAACCTAACCATAGCATGAAACAAGTGGATCCAAATCAACCCCTTACGAAGCAACGCATAAACTAGGGTTTAAGCTTCTGTCACTCTAGCAACCCATCATCTACTTATTATTTTCCAATGCCTATCTCTAGGCCCAAATAATGGTGAAGTGTCATGTAGTCGACGTTCACATGACACCACTAGAGGAGAGACAACATACATCTCATCAAAATATTGAACGAATACCAAATTCACATGACTACTAATAGCAAGACTTCTCCCATGTCCTCAGGAACAAAAGTAACTACCCACAAGACATAATATTGTTCATGACCAGAGGGGTATTAATATGCATAACGAATCTGAACATACGAGCTTCCACCAAATAAACCAACTAGCATCAACTACAAGGAGTAATCAACACTACTAGCAACCTACACGTACCAATATGAGGTTTGGGTACAAAGATTGGATACAAGAGATGAACTAGGGTTTGAGAGGAGATGGTGTTGGTGAAGTTGTTGATGAAGATACCCCCCCCCCCAAGATGGGAGAGTTGTTGGTGATGACGGCGGTGACGATTTCCCCCTCCCGGAGGGAAGTATCCCCGCCAGAACAGCTCTGCCGGAGTCCTAGATTGGTTTCCTAAACTTCATTGAAAACCAACAAACTATGATCTCGGTCATTGAAGCAATTGCAATTTATCATAACTTCGGAAAGAGTCAATATAAGAGATTTTCAGCAAGCCTACATACTCAACTATCATATAGTCTTTCACAATTGCTCACACTCATGCAATACTTATGTTTATGTAGTTTTAATCGGACACAGAAAAAGATAGGGGCTTATGGTGTTGCCTCCCAACTTTTACCTCAAGGGTAATGTCAACAGTAATAGACCATGAAAACTTACATCCAATTGGGTATATATGTGAGGATCTTTCCAACACAATGTGCTTGCCAAAGGATAAAATGTAAAAAGGAAAGGTGAATTTCACCTTGACTCTTATAAGGCAAGAATAGTAGATAGACCCTACGCAGAGGGAAGCAGAGGTTGTCATGTGCTTTTATGGTTGGATGCACAAAGTCTTAGCGCAAAAGAACGTCACTTTATATTGCCACTTGTGATAAGGACCTTTATTATGCAGTCCGTCGCTTTTATTACTTCCATATCACAAGATCGTATTAATCTTATTTCCTCCACACTAATAAATCATACATATTTTAGCGAGTTTGCAACATGACAACTTACTTGGAAGGATCTTACTCAATCCATAGGTAGGTATGGTGGACTCTCATGGCAAAACTGGGTTTAAGGATGTATGGAAGCACAAGTAGTATCTCTACTTAGTGCGAGGAGTTTTGGCTAGCATGAGGGGGAAAGGCAAGCTCAACATGTTGGATGATCCATAACAATATACTTTATTTTAGATATAAGAAACATAACCCATTATGTTGTCTTCATTGTCCAACATTAACTCTTTAGCATGTCATATTTTAATGAGTGCTCACAATCATAAAAGATGTCCAAGATAGTATATTTGTATGTGAAGCCTCTCTTTCTTTATTACTTCCTATTAATTGCAACGATGACCAAAACTATGTTTGTCAACTCCCAACAACTTCTGCCTATCATACCCTTTATATGTGAAGTCATTACTTCCCATAAGATCAATATTATCTCTTGGATGCTCTTTATGTTTTCTTTCTTTTCATCATGAACAATGTGAGGAAATCAAGCCCTTGACTCAACACTAATCTTTATTATATAGCTCACGGACTCGATTACAAAGGGTAAAGATCACAAAACAAAAGCTCACAACTAGATCATGCTAACTTTATTCTACTAGATCAAGATACTACCAAAAGGATTGAACTAAGAAAAACGGTAAAGATAGGAGTGATGGTGATACGATATCGGGGTCACTCCCCCAAGCTTGGCAGTTGCCAAGGGGAGTGCCCATACCCATATGATTATGTCCCCTTCTTCGGAGGTGGTGATGATGGAGTTGTTGATGATGTAGGCTTGTTGTCCACCTTCCCAGGCATGGGCTCACCATCGTAGAAGGATGATCGAGTCTCTGGGATACTCAAATCTGCAGCCAAACTCATCTTCTTGAATCTATATTCATACTCACAGTTTTGGTTTTGCAGGTCATAGATCTGGGCTTGGAGGTGTTCGATTTTCTCTTGAAGATTGGACATAGCTTCCCCGAAGATCCTTGAGTCTAGCTTGAGGTTGTTGGCGAGCTCCGAGATCATCATGTGGTTGGCGTTGAGTCCTCGTTCCACCATACTATGAGGAAGAGATGATGAGCCCAGATTCCGCAAAATGGCTTGAGGCCATGAAATCTGAGATGGGATCCATGCTTGAGAATAAAGTGTGGACTTTGGTTGACTTACCCGATGATCGGCAAGCCATTGAAAATAAATGGATCTTTAAGAAGAGCACTGACGCCGATAGTAATGTTACTATCTACAAAGCTCGACTTGTTGCGAAAGGTTTTCGACAAGTTCAAGGAGTTGACTACGATGAGACCTTCTCACCCGTAGCGATGCTTAAGTCTGTCCGAATCATGTTAGCAAGTGCCGCATTTTATGATTATGAAATCTGGCAAATGGATGTCAAAACTGCATTCCTTAATGGATATCTCAAAGAAGAGTTGTATATGATGCAATCAGAAGGTTTTGTCGATCCTAAAAGTGCTAACAAAGTGTGCAAGCTCCAGCGATCCATGTATGGACTGGTGCAAGCATCTCGGAGTTGGAATATATGCTTTGATGAGGTGATGAAAGCATATGGTTTTATACAGACTTACAGTGAAGCCTGTATTTACAAGAAAGTGAGTGGGAGCACTACAACATATCTGATAAGTATATGTGAATGACATGTTTTTGATCGGAAATGATGTAGAATTTTCTGGAAAGCATAAAGGTTTGTTTAAAAGTAGTTTTTCAATAAAAGACCTTGGTGAAGTTTCTTACATATTGGGCACCAAGATCTATAGAGATAGATCATGATGCTTGATAAGACTTTCGATTAGTACATACCTTGATAACATTTTGAAGTAGTTCAAAATGGATCAGTCAAATAAGGAGTTCTTGCCTAATTTGTAAGGTGTGAAGTTGAGTAAGACTCAAAGCCCGACCACGGCAGAAAAATATAGAGAGAATGAACGTCATTCCCTATGCCTCAGCCATAGGTTCTATAAAGTATGCCATGTTGTGTACCAAACTTGTTGTGTACCTTGCCATAAGTTTGGCAAGGAGGTACAATAGTGATCCACGAGTAGATCACCGGATATTGGTCAAAATTATCCTTAGTAACTGGAGGACTAAGGAAATGTTTCTCGATTATGGAGGTGATAAAGAGTTCGTCGTAAAGGCTTACGCTGATGCAAGCTTTGACACTAATCCAAATGACTAAGTATCAATCTGGATGCGTATTGAAAGTAGGAGCAATTAGCTAGAAGTTGTTATTTAAATGTCTTTTATTCATGCTTGAATTGGATAAATGGAAACTTGATACATGTGTGGATACATAGACAAAATACCGTGTCCCTAGCAAGCCTCTACTAGACTAGCTCGTTAATCAAAGATGGTTAAGTTTCCTAACCATAGATATGTGTTGTCATTTGATGAACGGGATGACATCATTAGGAGAATGATGTGATGGACAAGACCCATCCGTTAGCTTAGCATAATGATCATTTAGTTTTATTGCTACTGCTTTCTTCATCAAATACACATTCCTCCGACTATGAGATTATGCAACTCCCGGATACCGGAGGAATGCCTTGTGTGCTATCAAACGTCACAACGTAACTGGGCGATTATAAAGATGCTCTACAGGTATCTCCGAAGGTGTTTGTTCGGTTGGCATAGATCGAGATTAGGATTTGTCACTCCCAGTATCGGGGAGGTATCTCTGGGCCCTCTCGGTAATGCACATCATAAGAAGCCTTGCGAGCAATGTGACTAATGAGTTAGTTTCGGGATGATGCATTACTGAACGATTAAAGAGACTTGCCGGTAACGAGATTGAACTAGGTATGAAGATACCGGCGATCGAATCTCGGGCAAGTAATATACCGATGACAAAGGGAATGACGTATGTTGTCATAACGGTTCGACAGATAAAGATCTTCATAGAATATGCAGGAGCCAATATGAGCATCCAGGTTCCGCTATTAGTTATTGACCAGAGAGGTGTCTCGGTCATGTCTACATAGTTTTTCGAACCCGTAGGGTCCACACGCTTAACGTTCGATGACGATTTGTATTATATGAGTTATGTGATTTGGTGACCGAATGTTGTTCGGAGTCCCGAATGAGATCACAGACATGACGAGGAGTCTCGAAATGGTCGAGAGGTAAAGATTCATATATATGATGATGCTATTTGGACACTGAAAGTGTCTCAGGTGATACCAGGTCACCGGAAGGGGTTCCGGGCAACCCCCGGCAAAGATATGGGCTTAATGGGCCAAGTAAGGGAACACACTAGCCCACAAGGGGCTGGTGCACCTCCTATAGGGCCAGCCACGTGGGGAGAAAGGGAAAAGAGAGCAGGAAAAGGAAAGTATGAAGTAGGACTCCTACTTCCTTCCCCTCCCCCGTCCTTCCTTTCCCCCTTGTCCGAATATGGTAAAGGGGGGGCCAACTGGACTAGGGGCCCAAGTAGGATTCGTCCTACATGGGCGCGCCCTAGGCTGCCTCCCTCCCTCTCCCTCCTTTATCAGCACAGTGCTTACAGTCGAGCGAGAGGAAGAAGGCAAGGCATACAAAGTACAACGCCTTGTGTACTATATTTCTGAGGTCATGACCCCGTTCAAGCAGAGGTATCCACACTATCAGAAACTCGTGTATGGGATTTACTTGACTGCGAAGAAAGTTGCCCATTATTATCAAGATCACTCGGTTTCAATCATTAGGGACGCCCCACTGTCTGAGGTCATGAACAATCGAGATGCAACAGGTCGAGTGGCCAAGTGGGCAATTGAGCTTCTCCCCTTTGACATCAAGTTTGAAGGGAAGAAAGTGATTAAGTCTCAAGCGCTGGCCGATTTCTTGGCCGAGTGGATCGAGCAGCAGTAGCTGACTCAAGTTCATTTGGAACATTGGACCATGTTCTTCGATGGATCGAAAATGCTAAACAGGTCTGGTGCAGGTGTGGTCCTTGTGTCACCAAGAGGCGGCCGACTCAGCTATGCTCTCAAGATTCACTTTGACTCTTCTAACAACGAAGCTGAATATGAAGCACTCCTCTATGGGTTACACATGGCCATCTCACTCGGTGTCTGTCGCCTGATGGTGTTCGGTAACTCGGATTTGGTAGTCAATCAAGTGATGAAAGAGTGGGATATCAGAAGCCCTGCTATGATAGGATATTGCAATGCGGTCAGGAAGCTAGAGAAAAAGTTTGAAGGTCAGGAACTTCATCACGTCCCTCGGGCCAAGAACTAGGAGGCTGATGAGTTGGCAAAGATAGGTTCCATTCGGAAGCCTGTTCCTTACAGTGTGTTCCTCGAACACCTCTAATCACCATCAATACAGGAAGATCCATTCACTGAAGAGCCTCCCCAGGAAAAAAGCCCTTCTGACCCGACTGAGATTGAGGTCCCTACTGTTATTGATCTGGTCATGGAGATCCTGGTGATCACACCTGACTGGACAGTTGATACGTCCAAAACGTATCTATAATTTCTGCTTGCTCCATGCCACTTTTGGGTGATATTGCTATGATATTCATACACTTCCATACACTTTTGATCATATTTGGACTAACCTACTAATCCAGTGCACCCCGGTGCCAGTTTCTGTTTTCGGCTGATTTTGTATTTCAGGTTTTCACGTTACGAGAACTGCCAGGAAAAATCCAGAAAAATTATATAAAAAATCAGCGTTCCGGAACCGACCTTGCGCCCGAAGTA
>LR738710.1:667513983-667530611 GCA_902687465.1 Secale cereale | reverse complement strand
CCCCCCGGAGCCCGTCCGGTGCCCCCCTTTGGCATATATTTAGGGGGTCCCTCGAAACCCTCAGAACGGAATTTCTTTTCGCGATCCCATCTCTGTTCCGCCGCCGCCGCCGCTTCCAAGATCGGGAGCACCAGGAGAACTCTTCCCGGCACCCCGCCGGAGGGGAGGATCACCACCGGGAGCTTCTCCACCACCATGGACGCCTCCCGGATGACTCGTGAGTAGTCTCCCTTGGACCATGAGTCCATGACCAGTAGCTACGTGATGTTCTCCTCCCGTTCTTGTGCTTCACTAATTAGTCCTCGTGAGCTGCCCTACATGATCGAGGCACATATGTAATCCTTATGCTGTTGCTATGATGAGTTTGCTGGGATCCGATGGATTATGAGATTATGTTCAGATTGATCTTGAGTAATATATTTGATTCACCTCTTTTATATTTATGTTCATAAGTAATTCTTGAATGTTCTCCGTTGTTATTTATTGCTTTGGCCGAGTAATACGTAGTGACTCCAAGTGGGAACGTTATGCTTGATTGTGGGTTCATGCCCCTCGATGACTAGCTTGAGTGACAGAAACATGAGTCTAGGGGATGTGCTGTTGCCACAAGGGGGAAAACAACGGTGCTTGTGCCCGCGGGTGCAAGGATTGTTTACTTTACGCAAAGTTCTTTTAATGCAGTTGTCTGTTGCTTTGAGTTTACACTATGGGTGGGGCTCGCAACTTAATACCAGCGAGATGTTCTGGATAGATATCTCAAGGTGGATGATTAGTAGTAGATATTGATGGATTTCGGTCTACTTACTTTGGCGTACCGCCCATGCTTCGAACCTCAACCTTTCTTGCAATGTAGTCAGCATTGGTTTGCGTTCGTGGTCCTGTCAATTGCCCAGCTGTAATTCGTTTACCTCACATAGCTGTTTTATCGTCTTTTGGGAGAGAGACATCACTAGTGAACATCATGTGACTCCGGTCCATATTACCATCATTGATCACATCCACTATTTACTTTTTGCTTTTACTTACTATTGCTAAACACTATCTATCACTACTATCATTGCTTTTAATCCCTTGTGAACTACAAGGCCGGAGGGATTGACAACCTCTCTGTACTCGTTGGGAGCAAAGTTATTTGTATCTGTGTGCAGGTCCACGTTGATTGCTAATTGCGCCGTTAGCAGTTGACACCTACTTGTTGAACCTAGGAGTCTCTGGGGATTCGATCCTTGGCATCTTTGCTAAGGGAAAACACTTCCACAACACTGCATCTTTCACCTTCCACTTGGGGTAACCAACGAGGGGTTAGAGGCCCATCAACAGTGCCCTACATTGCGTGTATACTCAGGCAAGAGCTCCCAGAAGACAAAGTTGAGGCACGACAGATTGTCCGCAGATCCAAAGCTTTCACAGTCATGGGCGGGCAACTTTACAGAGAAAGTATCACTGGAGTAGCTCAGTGCTGTATTACCCCAAAGGAAGGTCGACTGATTCTAGAAGAAATTCACTCAGGCACTTGTGGTCATCATTCGTCTTCCCGGACCATTGTGGCTAAAGCGTTCAGAGATGGTTTCTATTGGCCACGTGCCAATGAAGCCGCCCAGGAAATCGTCAAGCATTGCAACGGGTGCCAGTTCTACGCCAACATGTGGCACACGCCTGTGTCTACCTTGAAGACAATTCCACTCGTCTGGCCCTTCGTTGTTTCGGGCCTGGACATGGTTGGACTGTTTTTTTTTGACCTGGACATGGTTGGACTGTTGCGCACTGGCATAAGTGGATTCACTCATTTGCTTGTTGCAGTCGACAAGTTTACCAAGTGGATCGAAGCCAAGCCTATCAAGAAGCTGGGCTCACGCACGACCAAGAGTTTCATGAGGCAGCTGATCATCAGGTTCGGAGTTCCGCATAGCATCATCACGGACAATGGCTCTAATTTCGACTTGGTGGAATTCGGAGATTTCTGCGCCTCCCAAGGTACTCGGGTGGACTATGCGTCCGTCGCCCACCCACAGTCGAATAGACAAGCAGAAAGAGCGAACGACCTTATTCTCCAGGGACTGACACCCCGCCTCATGTGCGACCTTGAACATGCGGCTGGCGCCTGGGTCACTGAACTGCCGCCTGTTTTGTGGGGTCTAAGGTTGACTCCAAACCGTTCCACCGAGCGCTCTCCTTTCTTCATCGTGTATGGAGCTGAAGCCGTTCTACCGACTGACCTCCTTCACAATGCACCCCGAGTGGAACTTTACTCGGAAGCCGAGGTAGAAAATGCGCAACAGGACGCAGTTGATCTCCTCGAAGAAGAGCGTGAGATGGCTTTGATCCAATCGATGATTTACCGGCAAGCCTCCGTCGATTCCATGCCAGAAATGTCAGAAGCCCAACCTTTCAGGAAGCAGATCTAGTACTCCGAGTGGATCAACAACGTCCCCACAAGCTAGCCCCCGCATGGGAAGGCCCCTTCGTCATCACCAAGGTGCTACACAACGGGGCCTACCACCTGTACAACCTGAAGAAGCGGATCGACGAACCACGTGCATGGAACGCCGATCTCCTTCGTCGGATTTTCACCTGATAATCGAACAGTTGAGATGTAATAAAATTACTCTCTTTTTCGATTGTTATCAAGACTAGACTCCTACAGTCCCATAATGGTTATTTTCCGCACCAACATGCGTTTAAACTCCCCCAGTGGGTGGCTTAGCCGCGAAATCCGCTTTCGCCTAAGTTTCAAAAAATACTTCGAGTGAGAGCGTCCCTCTCACTCGGGGGCTTAGCTGCGAACGAGATTGGCCTAAGTTTTAAAAACTACTCCGGGTGAGAGCATCGCTCTCACTCACGGGCTTAGCTGCGAACCAGATTCGCCTATAAGTTTCAAAAACTACTCCGAGTGAGAGTGTCCCACTCACTCGGGGGCTTAGCTGCGAACCAGATTCGCCTAAGTTTCAAAAATTACTCCAAGTGAGAGCGTCCCTCTCACTCGGGGGCTTAGCTGCAAACCAGATTCGCCTAAGTTTCAAAAACTACTCCGAGTGAGAGCGTCCCTCTCACTCAGGGGCTTAGCTGTGAACCAGATTCACCTAAGTTAAAAACTACTCCGAGTGAGAGCGTCCCTCTCACTCGGGGGCTTAGCTGCGAACCAGATTCGCCTAAGTTAAAAACTACTCCGAGTGAGAGCGTCCCTCTCACTCGGATGCTTAGCTGCGAACGAGATTCGCCCGAGTTTCAAAAACTACTCCTAGTGAGAGCGTCCCTCTCACTCGAGGGCTTAGCTACGAACCAGATTTGCCTAAGTTAAAAACTACTCCGAGTGAGAGCGTCCGTCTCACTCGGACTAAGTTAAAAACTACTCCGAGTGAGAGCTTCCCTCTCACTCGGAGACTTAGCCGCGAGCAAGAGCTCGCCTAAGTAAGAAACTACTCCGAGTGAGATTGTCCCTCTCACTCGGGGGCTTAGCTGCGAGCCAGTCCTCGCCTAAGTTAAAAATTACTCCGAGTGAGAGTGTCCCTCTCACTCGGAGACTTAGTCGCGAGCCAGTCCTCGTCTAAGTTAAAAACTACTTCGAGCGAGAGCATTCCTCCCACTAGGAGGCTTAGCCGCGAACCAGATTCGCCTAAGTCCTTGAGCTGCGCTACAAGTATAACGTCATGTTACACACTGAGCTGCGCCACAAGTACAACATTAGGTTGCCCTCTAAGTTGCGCCACAAGTACAACGAAATGTTGCACTCTGAGCTGCGCCACAAGTACAACGTCAGGTTGCACTCTGAGCTGCGCCACAAGTACAACTTATGCTCCGAGTGAGGTGTAATCCAACCACTCGGAGACTCAGCTCCAAAAAATCCGAAGACAATAGGAACTGCGTCCAAATGAAAGTAACCAAGTTCGGATAAATCCAGCAAGGTTCACACCCACAAGCAGAAGTACTCGGGCATCAAGCTCGAAAGAGTTTAACGATTACAAAATCACTCAGCATTCCGAGGCAAATAGAGTTGATTCATAAGTTTTTCACTTTGCGGGAGGACTGATAGGCTCTACGAAAGTATCCAGATCAATGCCTTCCACAATTCAAGTGGCCGTTCAAGGAAGGTCTCCATGAAGTCTTGGAACTGAAGTTTCTTCGTGTTTCCACTTGGAGTTTCTTCAGCTTGTCTTCCTTGACTTCCTTGCAATGAACACGGACGAGTGAAAGCGCCACATTAGCTCCACCGCGGGCCGCAGACTTCTTCCATGCCTGCACTTGACCTGGGAGCTCATAGAGCCGAGTCATCAGCGACTCGTGGTCATTCTTGAGATGGTCTTCTAGACACAGTGCCTCGTCTATCCTAGAGAGCGTAGTTTTCAGTCGAGCGATGTACCCCAGGACAGTCTCCAGGCGCGCTTCAAGTCATAGCACGTTCATGGCAGCGGCATCGCCCACGAGAGACTTGGTAGGGTCCAACCCAGGTTCAATGTGGTCTGTCTCTTGGTCAAAGCTCTCGCAGAATTCTACACGAAGAACAAAAATATGAATCAGCAGCGTTCTTAAGTGGTATTACTACAAGCGTGTCTATAGTATGATCACTCGAAAAAAAAACTTACCTTCGAGCGAGATGTACAGCTTCTGAGCAAGGCTCCCCAAGTATTCCTCCAGCTCAATCCTCTTCAAAGTAAGTCGGTCGACCTTGTCAGACAGTGCTATCTTCTCCTACCACTACAAAGTGGCTCCCTTCCTCGCCTCATCGACTGCAATCTTTAGGGTTGCGTTCTCTTCTTCAAGTTTCCTGACTAAAGCTAGCTTCTTGTTTGCCGCTACGGTTTTCTCCCTAGCAGTATTCTGCGCTGCAGCAATATCACTATCCTTCGCCTCCAGGGCCTTCTTCATTGTATCTAAAGAAACAACAACCCTGAGTTGAGCTTGTAGGCGATGATTTTCACCACACACATATGTTCGAGTGGAATTACTAAATTCAAGGAGTAGAATGGGGAAGCAATGGAGTTCTTACTCGACGAAAAAGTTACCTCCCATGGTCTTCACTTCAGTCCTAGAATGCTTCAACTTCTTCTTGGTGACCTCCAGCTCCACTTGAATAGAGTTATTGTCCTTCTCTAGAGCAGCAAAATGACTCCCAAGTTCACAAGATTTCTGCAATCAGTCGAAAGACTATTCAGTTGACAAGAACAAATATGAGGTGGACAAATTCAACTAGTCAAAACAAAACAAAAAGAGAGTTCTTAGACCATCGCCGACTGCGAGCAGTTGACAGTGGTCTCAGGGACTACACCAGTGGGTGCACTAAGCGTGCCCCCACTGGTTCCAATTTGCCACTCAAAAAGGTCCGCCCGACCCGAGTGCCAAACAAGGGGAGTTCTAAGACCACCGCCGACTTCCCGCGGTCGACGGCAGTCTCGGGGACTACACCCAGTGGGTGCACTCAGCGTGCCCCCACTAGTTTTGTCTTCCCACTCGACGCAGCCCGCCCGGTCCGAGTGGATACGATGCCCACTCGACACAATTCGAGTGGAGGAGCAATACAATCAAACTAATCACCAAGTGGGTGTGCAGACAGACTCAAGGTTCAGACCGACAATAGATGCACATTAAAGGTTCAAAAACGCTCATCCACGAACATCTAAAGAAGAAAAGGCTAAAGCTTTAGAAAAACAATCAGAAATCAACTTACGGTCCCACTTACTCAGAAATTGTCTTGGAGAGAGGAGCTGGCGTCATAAGCAGCTCTGCTGGCCTCATACGCCGTCTTCACGCGGTCCACCATCACTCCAGCTTTGATCATCGCCTCCTTGGCAGATCCTATCTTGTCCTCAGGGACATGATACAGAGTGAACTAAGGCACAGCTGATGATGGAGTCGGAGCTGGTGGCGGAGTCGGATCTAGTCGGTGCAGGATGTTGGTTAGTCGACAGAGGATCAGCAAAAGTAACAGCAGCTCAAGACGATCCTCTGATCTCGTAGACAATCGGCTCAGCAGCCGAGCGAGACGTGCGGTTGGCAGACACCCTCCTGCTAGAGGTTCTTCCCCTTCTCCGTGTGATTCTCTGGGTCTCATCGTCATCATCGTCATTCGGAAGCTGGATAACCTCTGTTTGCTTTGCAAGTATCCCGAATGAGATTCCAATCGACCACCCTAATTAGCTGATGAAAGACAAGGGCATCTGCTATAACTTACCTGCTCGAGAAGTTGCCGCAATGACGGTGTCTGCATCGCCTTGCTCTTCACATATCTCCATGTGAGAAGTTGCGGAAGTGACCACCCTGAAAGTGCGAAATCCCACTCGGTTAGACAAACAAAGAATCTACGACAACGACGGGAAGCAAAGGAGAGAAACATTCACCCCAAAGTGACGGGTACAACCACTTTGATCTTGGGCAAGGCCTTCTGAGGCTTGGCGCCGGTGACCTTGGCTTTCTTCGCAGGCTTCTCAGTCGGCTCCGGGGTCGAAGTTCGAGTGTGCTTCGAGATCCTGGCACTCGACGCCGTCGCCTTACCTTGGCCACCCGCAGGGTCCTGCAACTTCTTGGAGTGCCTCTCAGTGCGGGGTGGTGACTCGACCTCGTCGCTGTTGTCCGAGTCCGAGCTACCGTCGTCACTTTCATCAACATAGTCAATACTGGCACTCCCGTCCTCGCTCCTACCTTCTTCCAGTTGTTGCTCTCCATTCGGCATGGAATACATCCTCGTGAAGTCCTGCAAGACACCACTCAAATAAGATCAGAACTATCCAAGAACGATTGCATAAGGAAGATCACTAGAAAAAAAATCACTCGACAAAACGGAGCCTAACCTCCCCTGGAGCGCATTCGGCGTCGAATGGCAGCATACTCCTAGCTCCGCGGGGATTGTCTTTGTTTCCAGTGATGCTCTTCAACCACTGAGCTACCGTCTTCTCGTCGACCTCCTCTGGGTGGGCCCTAGCAGTATCATTTGGGGCCGAGTACATCCACATGGGATGGTCGCGAGCTTGCAAAGGTTGGATGCGTCGATTGAGAAATACCTCTAACAGGTCCATGCTACGTCTCCAACGTATCTATGATTTTTTATTGTTCCATGCTATTATATATGATGTTTTGGATGTTTAATGGGCTTTATTATACACTTTTATATTATTTTGGGACTAACCTATTAACCCAAAGGCCCAGTCCAGATTGCTGTTTTTTGCCTATTTCAGGGTTTTGCGGAAAAGGAATATCAAACGGAGTCCAAACGGAATGAAACCTTCGGGAGAGATATTTTTGGAGCGATATCTTCACGGCAGACTTGAGAACCACGGAATAGGGCACACGTGGCGTCTACAAGGGTGGGGGCGCTCCCCCTCCCCCAGGGCGCACCCCCTGCCTCATGGGCCCCATGTTGCTCCCCCGGTGCCCTCCTTCCTCCTATATATACCCATGTACCTTGAAAACATCAAAGCAATAGATAAAACCCTAATTCCACCGCCGCAACCTTCTGTTCCCGTGAGATCCCATCTTGGGGCCTGTTCCAGAGCTCCGCCGGAGGGGGGATCTTCCATAGAGTGCTTCTACATCAACACCATCGCCTCACCATGAGTTGTGAGTAATTTACCATAGACCTTCGGGGTCCAAAGTTAGTAACTAGATGGCTTCTTCTCTCTCTTTTGATCTCAATACCAAGATCTCCTCGGTCTTCGAGGAGATCTATTCGATGTAATCTTTTTGCGGTGTGTTTGTCGAGATCCGATGAATTGTGGGTTTATGATCAAGATTATCTATGAGAAATATTTGGTTCTTTTCTGAATTCTTTTATGTATGATTATAATATCCTTGCAAGTCTCTTCGAATTATCGGTTTGGTTTGGCCTACAAGATCTATAGTTCTTGCAATGGGAGAAGTGCTTGGCTTTGGGTTCAATCTTGCGGTGTCCTTTCCCAGTGACAGCAGGGGCAGCAAGGCACGTATTGTATTGTTGACATCGAGGATAAAAAGATGGGGTTTATATCATATTGCTTGAGTTTATCCCTCTACATCATGTCATCTTGCTTAAAGCGTTACTCTGTTCTTTTGAACTTAATACTCTAGATGCATGCTGGATAGCGGTCGATGTGTGGAGTAATAGTAGTAGATGCAGAATCATTTCGGTGTACTTGTCACGGACGTGATGCCAATATATAATGATCATGCCTAGATATTCTCATAATTATTTGCTTTTCTATCAATTGCACGACAGTAATTTGTTCACCCACCGTAGAATTCTGCTATCATGAGAGAAGCCACTAATGAAACCTATGGCCCTCGGGTCTATTCTCAACATATCAATCTGTAATCTACTTTACTTACTATTTTTACTTTCTGTTCTTATATCCAAAAATATCAAAAATATCAAACTATCATATCTATCAGATCTCACTTTCGTAAGTGACCGTAAAGGGATTGACAACCCCTTATCGCGTTGGCTGCGAAGTTCTTATTTTTTGTGCAGGTGCGAGGGACTCGCGCGTGGTCTCCTACTGGATTGATACATTGGCTCTCAAAAACTGAGGGAAATACTTACACTACTATGCTGCATTACCCTTTCCTCTTCGAGGGAATACAACGCAAGCTCAAGAAGTAGCAGTCCATACCAGTCACCCCACCCTGAACCAGCGCGACAACTGCGTCGACCAAAATGGCAACTTCGCCTTTCTCCTCAACGTGCTTTGATAATCCTATCTAGAGTGAAAGGAGGAAGCCCGGTCGGATACCCAGGAGTCGGAACGTCCTTGCAGTAAAACCAAGTTGACTGCCAACCCCTGACTGACTCGGGAAACTTTACCGGAAGGAAGATGCCCCTGCCTCTCATCTGGATTCCCAACCCCCCACACATCTGGATCACGTGCGTCTTTTCATCAGTCGGATTGGCCTTCTTCACCGACTGAGATCGGCAAGTGAAGATATGTTTGAACAGCCCCCAATGGGGTTGACACCCTAGGAAGCTCTCGCATATTGCGAGGAACGCAACAAGGTAGGCAATGGTGTTGGGAGGACAGTGGTGGATCTGAGCACCGAAGAAGTTCAAGAAGCCGCGGAAGAACGGAAGGGGGGGCAGAGAAAGACCTTGGTCGACGTGAGTTGTGAGTAGGACTCGCTCGCCCTCGTGCGGTTCGGCTCGGTCTCCCTCCCCGGCAATCTCCAGGACCCAGACGCGATGAGGCCGACGGCGGCGAGACCCTCCAGATCTTCTTTCGTGACGGTCGAGCGGATCCAGTCCCCCTGAATCTAGCCCGGTGGCAGGCCGAACCGCAAAGACGAATCCTTCACCAGTTTCTTGCCCTTGGATGCCGCTTTCTTAGCAGGTCCGTCCTTTGCCATTGTTGGAGAGCTCGAGCGAGACAGTGGAAGGGAAGGAGCAGAGAGGTGAGCGGAGAAAGAAATGGGAGGCACAGTGTTGCGTCTCAGCGACCTTGCCCTTTATGGCCACATTTTCGAGTGGCTAACCAGCGGGCCCAGGCGATCCGGTCGCATCCCGCAACAGACGACCGCTTGATACGTGGAAAAAAATGCGGCGCAAGAATCAAGGAGCCCCTATCTTCCTGCTTCGTTTACTGCGCCAACGTCCCGTCCCGTCCCGCGCGCTTCTCCACGCTACAAAAAATCCCGCGATTTTTGGGATACACAAAGCAAGTGAATCGCACCAGAGATACCCCGACCCGGCCGGCTCGGAAACAAACTAACAAAACCCACTCGGCCACCCTTAGAGAACCAGAATGGATAGAGGCGACTGGCAAAAAGTGGACTGCGAACACACCTCCGGGTGCCTCAAAAAGTTCACTCGGTATGCTGGAGCAAGATGAACCCGCTCTGGCAAGCCTCCCTCCAGTCGCCTGGGCCCGCTGTCGGTATGCTGGAGCAAGATGAACCCGCTCTGGCAAGTCGGGTGTCTGAGGGACACCTCATAAAGGGCTTATGAGAAAAAGGTAAATAACAAAATGCCACAGTCGGGCGTCTAAGCGACACCACATAAAGGGCTTATAAGGAAAAAGGGTAAATAACAATGATGCCACAGTCGAACGTCTGAGCGACATCACATAAAGGGCTTATAAGGAAAAAAGGGTAAATAACAATAATGCCACAGTCGGACATCTGAGCGACATCACATAAAGGGCTTATAAGGAAAAAGGGTAAATAACAATAATGCCACAGTCGAACGTCTAAGCGACATCACATAAAGGGCTTATAAGGAAAAGTAAATATCAGTGAATATCCAGGAGGTAGAACCATCCCAGAGATACTCATTAAATTTGATAATACAAATGGTTAGTTCACAATAATAATTAATGTCACCATATGCCACACGTCATAATTAATGTTCTGGTTTTAGCAGTTTTCTCCTCCCAAGACCGACGCTAAGACCGACTGTCAGGGATATTACTAGCAGGTATAAACCGGCTAGGGAGATCCGGATTATGGTAATTTAGCCGTGTAGTTATAAACTCAGTAGAGGTTACGGCCCATAAAGGCTTAGGGCCCATGTGTAATGTTTACGGTTTATAAACCGTCTTATTATGTAACTTGAGGTATAAGGAATAAAGAATAGAGACCAAGGCGGACAAGATTATGAGTCGGCCTCGGGACTCCGTAAACCGGACCGTGCGTTGCCTCCTATATAAAGGAACGGCCTGGCGACGGTTCAGCGGCAGACAACTATCTGTCGAGAGACAGGCAAGCAATCTGCTCCCTGTTCATCAACGCCCAAGCAATACCAAACCGAACTAGACGTGGGCTTTTACCTTCATCGAAGGGGCCGAACTAGTATAAACTCTCTGTTTCCTTTGTGTGCTTTTAACCTCTTCAAGCTAACCCGCGCGATGGCTCCACACCTAAGTCCTCTAAACCGGACATCTGCCGTGCTAATTCCACGACAGTTGGCGCCCACCATGGGGATGGTTTCGAGTTCTTGAAGGGCAGCTTTGAAGGACTCAAGGGCTACGCGGTCGGCCGGATGACCAAGAGTCGCCGAGGCCGGATCTACATCGACGACGCAGTCTGGGGCCCGGAGGCCGATTCAATTGAATACGGGTATCGGGTTCCCTTCGGCGGCATCCACGTCTTCATCGGCAAGATTGGTGAACCGGGACCTGAGCCGGACATCTTCCCCAACATCGTCGAGCCGGCTCAGCGCACCAGATCGGCCCGGATTCAGCCTGCCGCGAAGCGCGTTTTGGTTGGAGCAATACATGGAGTCCAAGCCGAGGATGAATCAGATTCTGGTGGCGAGATAGTTATCTATTCCGACGATGAATCCTCATCCGGAGAGACTGAATCCTTGTATCTGTTGCGGGACCGCCGATCCGAGGGTGTGTCTGATGGTGATAGTCTTCCGGACCCTTTTGATCCGCCAAACCAGGTGGCTGTCTTTATGGCCGGATCGCAATCTGCGCCGCAGCCCACGGTGACCGAGGCGTTCACAGCTGTTGCAGGGGGGAGCGGCCAAGCCCCCTCGCCCTCTGACGCTCTATCCGCCTTAGTAGAGGAGTTGACAGCACGGGCAGTAGCAGTGGTGGCTCCTGCTGACAAGGCGCAGCACGATGCAGAAATCCTTCAGCTAAGGGCCGGATCGAACAAGCCAGACAGGATCTAAATGCAGAGAAAGCTACGATAGCGACAAGGCAGGCAGAGCTAGATTCTCAGGCTTTCCAGCTCAGGATGGATCAGGTCTGTGCGCAGGGAGTAAGGAATAGAAGGTATCAGACTCGTCTACCGCCGGTCTATGAGGCGATGAATCTCTTTGGCACGCCAGGAGCGGGAGCGAGTAATAATCTAGAAGTAAACCGGAGGGGAGCCCCAGCGACAGGCGCACCGGTTCAACAACCCACTGCGGAGCAAGATCGTCGGGTTATACCCATGCCGCACGTCCCCACTCCTCCTGGCCATTACTCAAACCCCCTGGATAACATTGTCACCGCCGCTTCACGCCTGGCCTCTTTACCCATTGAGGGAACATCCCCCGAGGCGATGGAAGCACGCAGGGTCAAGGATCTGCTCGACACGGCATTGACACAGCAGCAGGCATACTCCTACAGTAGCGAGAGACTTCATTCCACACCCCATCACAGCCGGAGTTATACTAGGCATTGGGATGAACCGGAGGTGTCCAGTAGTGAACGGAGGTGTCACCGTCACAGACAGGATAATCCGGCAGGCGCAGAGGCGCAAGCCCAGGAGGCAGTAAACCGAGCTAGACCTACGGCCCGCGAGGACGTCCGCCAGACGACGACGGTTCACACAACCACAGTGGAGACGGGAGTCACGGCGAGTTCCTTTGGAGTGCAGTGTCTCATTCCCGCTTTACGAAGCGTAAGGTTACCCAAGGACTTCAAAGGTCCACGTAAGGTGCCTAACTACACAGCAGATTTGGCTCCAGAGGCTTGGATCGAGAGCTATGAGATGGCTATGGAGATGCTGGACGTAGATGAAGCGGCATGCGCAAAATATTTTACCATGATGCTTGAGGGTACGGCCCGGACATGGTTAAAGGGCTTACCACCTAACTCCATCTGATCATGGGGTGAGTTGCGCCGCCAGTTTATTAAATATTTCAAGGATACGTGCAAACAGCCAATGTCAGTAGTAGACTTAGCAGCGTGTATACAAGGAGAGCAGGAGCCTACGAGCGCATGGGTGCGGCGAGTGTCAGAAATCTTACACTCTTCGAACGGTATCAGTCCCAGTACGACGATAGTAACACTGGAAAACAATTGCCGGTTTGAGTCTCTGAAACTGAAGTTGGGACGGCTCAAACGGGATTGCAATGACATGGGAACACTCATGAGCGCTCTAGTGAAGTATGGGGACTCTGACACCACTAAATACCCAGAAGTGGATGGGGATAAGTCCGGAAAAGCAAATAAGCCCGGTAAACCGGTGCAGGCTAGTCTGGTCGGAACAAGCTTCAATGGTAAACGAAAGGCAGAAAGTGGCTCTGATTTTGTGGCCAATACTAAGGTTCAAGGAAGATTTCAACGCAACAAGGATAAACCGCCTCCACGGAGCGGCGGAGGATTCATTAATCTGGAGCGGCAGTTGAACGAGCCTTGCCCGAAGCACAACACAGAGGAACGCCCAGCTAAACACACATGGGGGGAATGCCGGGTCATGATGGAGGCCATGAACCGGGCCAGATTCAACAACGGACCACCGGGCGGCGGTTCAGGCCCCAGGTTTCATGGTCCGGGTCACCAGGGTAATGGCTCCGGATCAGGATATCAGGGCGGTTACAATAACCAAGGCAACCATCAGTATGGTCAGGGCGGTTACAATAACCAAGGCAACCAACAGCAGGGCCAGGGTAATCACAACAACCATGGCAATCAGCAGCGTCAGCAGCAGCAGCAATCTGGATATCAGAGTAATCCGAAGGAGCTGAGTAGTGGACAGTATCATGTGTTCACTACGAGTTTGTGCAAACGAGATCAAAAAGTTTTAAAGCGGGCGGTCCACACGGTTGAACCGGCAATACCACGATTCCTGCGCTGGTCGGAACAACCTATTGTGTGGAGTAGAGAGGATCACCCGCCGCGGGTCGATAATCCGGACCAATTGGCCTTAGTAGTGGCACCACAGGTGGGTGGCTACGAAACCGGGCCAGATTGTAATGCCCATGATGGGACTATATCTCCTACGTGTCGAGGCACGACTTAAAGACATAATCCCATTCAGGAATGATCGCAAGTTTAGTATCTTTGCACAACTCATGTAAAAATTGGGGATGAAAAACATAAAATAGTTGGCTTACACTCGCCACGTCACCCAAATACATTACATGTTCAAACATCATTCAGAGAAACATCACTGCCCATCTAAGGGTAAAATCCAAATGTCAAGATACCAAACATAACTTAATCCATAGGTCTAGATCGAATCCTAGTAGAAGCTCTACTGATCAGTCGGATAGTTCACGTAGTAACGGCTACGCTCCTCGTCGTACTCCCAGTCTAGCTCAGTACCATCACCAGTGTAACTCACCATCGTACCTGCATCTAGTGTGTTGAAGTAACTGTGAGCCACAGAGGACTCAGCAATCCCGTTCCCGGGTAACATGACTATTTAAGCCTAGGGTGTGGAACAAGGCTGAAGAAAGAACAAGTGACTGCAGCAGAAACTAGCACTAGCTTACGCAAAAGAGAACGAGAAGAGAAGGTGCCTCGGTCGAGAGATGATCACTAAGTGATCCTAAACTAATCAAGTCAAGCATAACCCCACCGTGTTCACTTCCCGAATCCCTTTCGGAAAATGACCGTCACGGTACACACGCTGGTAGTGTATTGGAACAAAGTGTCAAGTTTTCTACAACCGGATATTAACAAGCTCCCATCTGCCACATAACCGCGGGCACGGCTTTCGAAAGTTCAAACCCTGCAGGGGTGTTCCAACTTGGCCCATGACAAGCCCATGATCCGCGGAGTCGCAACTCCAAAGGTGGGAAGACCCGAGTATTCTCGGAATCCCGTGCTCAAGATACTCCGAACTAAGGTAAGGCTAATCCAGCAAATCCTCCTGGCGTGCCGACACCCTGACAATAGCCGCGCGTATCTAGTCTCAGGCCATGACCGGATAGGCGATTCTACAGGTTTATATCAATCCTCGAGTTTCCTCGTGGTGACCCCGCAGAACCCCCGGTTTGGACCAACACTCATGAGGAGCACTGGCCCGGGGTTGTTGATTAAGAACTCGGGTTTGCAAGACCCTATTCAAGTTTTATTAGTTATTATGCGAATAGTACCAATGTTGGGACTTGCTGGAAAAGACTTAGCACTTAGCGGTTTATCGAGGGGGCCCCATAACCCCAACCGTGTGAGGAACGCATAATCAAGGAACATAACACCGGTTTATATGGTTCCTAGCGGTATGAGTGGAACAAAACACCAAGCAAAAGGCTTATCCTTCCTCCCATTACCAATATATAGGTGATTTCATTTAATAACTAATATAGTGTGATATAACCCCACATAACTTCAACATGAAGCAAGCATCTTCAATCTTCACCTGCAACTAGCAATGCTATAAGAGGGGCTGAGCGAAGCCTACGTATAGCCAAACAATGGTTTGCATAGGTAGGGTGGTTAAACAGGTTCATGGTTACAAGTAGGAGGCTGACAGGAAAAACATGGGCATCGAGGCAAAACTATAGATCGAGACTTCTAACAATAGGCAAAAATAGTAATGGTATCCGGGTTCGGTCATCTTGCCTATTGAGTTGTCGATGGGATCATAAGAAAGCTCCTCGTTCTCAACCTCGGTAGTAACCTCGTTCTCGTACTCGTACTCAGCTTCGGGCTCTACTCAACACAAACACACAAGGCACCAAATCAACAAGATGCAATGCGCACTCAAAATATGCTGGATGCATGACTGATGCACTATGGGAGCACAAGGAGCATGACAATATGCGATCAAGCAAAATGCTTCAAAACATGATAACAATAGGATATTATGAATCTAAATGAAAAATCACACAAGTTTCATATAGGACTTGCTGAAAACGGAGCTACGGGCTAAAAGTTACACCCAAAACAATAAACATGCGAAAGCTGAAAATTACAGCCACATAGCAACTTCGGAGCAAGAAATAAATAAGCTACAACACTCAAACATCATGGCAATGAGCATGGACATAAACTAGACATATCCTACAGCAAATAAGTCCATTGGAGCATCCCCAAAGGAGCCACGGATCAATAGCAACAAGCTATGACATATTGAACTTGATAACAAAATCCTGACAGCAGTAATTTATTGCAACTTGGGAGCAAAAGTTAAATATGCTACAGCCACTCAAACAAGCATGTGAGAGCATGAATGGATAGCCAACAATATATACTACAAGGAACCATCAAGAGTCACCCAAAAACTATCATGGATTGGCCTAGAACAACAAGCAAACGTGGCATCTGGAAATTACAGATTCCAGACTTAGTGAAATTTCACTAAGTGTTGAAACAGCAGTTTCATCATGGCATCTTTGAGAGCAATTTAAGTCACCTAAAGCATATCAAGACAATTGGTAAGAACGACAGTAAAGTACACATGATGGTGAATCCAAAACACCTAAGCATGCATCATGGAGATAAACACATCAATAGCAACAAGCTCCTCTACGAGGCATCTCGTAACAAGTTTAACAACTTCACAGCCACATGGCACTTTGCAACGGAGATAAACATGTCAAGATGAAAGCTATCATGCAAGCTAAAGCACCCAACATGTAGAGCATGACAAGACGAACACGTGGACATATCATTTGCATCATTTGGATAAACATGCAAAAAGTTATCACCTTGCAAAGATGGCATGAAAACAACTACTAACAGCAGTTTTTATCAAGATGCACTCTTGCAACAGATTTTTAAACATCTAGATGATCTCAAACATGCATGGCATAATGGAACAAAATGTAGTACATGTCTCCACGAACAATTTGACATATCATTCACTCAAATCGGAGCTACGCACAAAAAGTTATCCATGTTGCAAAATAGCATCAGACAACAGAATTCTGGGGACTTAGAGAAAATCAACCTCCTCAGTCAACGGGTCAACGGAGCTGGTCAACGGCGGCGGCGGAGCGGGTCCGAAGCGGATCGGGCCGGATCCGGCCCACCTGGCACGGATCGGGCGCCGGACTCGCGGATCGGGTC
>LR738710.1:667425315-667513925 GCA_902687465.1 Secale cereale | reverse complement strand
GGGAGCGGACCCGGCGGCTAGCGGGCCCGGCCCGTTGCGGTGGCGGATCGAGATCCCCGATCGGGATCCTGGGCGAGGGGATCGGGAGCCTGGCTCCTGGCGCCCGAGCGGGGGCGCCGGCTCGAGGAGAAGCGGGGCGAGGCGGATCGGCGCTGGATGGGCCGGCCCAGCAGAGCGGCGGCTGACGAGGGAGGCTGGGCCTCGGCCCCGGCTCGCGCGGAGGGAAAGGCTGGCGAGGGAGGAGGCCCAGGCGGGGAGGTCGGTCGGGCCGGATCGGCGTTGTTGACTCGGGATCGATCGGGGCCTGGCTGCCCCGATCCGATCTAGACGGTGGCGGCGCTGGCCTCCGATGCAGCGGGCGGCGCGGTCCGGCAGGAGGGAGACCGGGCGGCGGGGTGCGGCGGCCTCGGTCGACGAGGTGGCGGCGCCGGCCGGCGGGTGGTGGCGGAGACGAGGGGCGCCGACGGTGAGGGCCCCGCGGCGGCGGCGGCGGCGGTCTTCCGGCGAGCTCCGGCGAGGGGAGCTCCGGCGAGCTCCTCCGGCGAGCTCCGCCGGAGTGGAGGAAGAGGCTGGAGGAAGAAGAAGAGGCTAGGGTTTCCTAATTTTGGGGCAAAAATTGAGGAAGGTGGACAAATATATAGGCACAAGGAGTTAGGGTTGTCCAAATGAGGTGTGGTTTTCGGCCACGCGATTAGAATTGGATGGCCTAGATGAAGGAAGGGATTTGGGCTGGTTTGGTGGGCTGATGGAGGGGTGTATTGGGCCTCAAAGTGGAGGTACTTTCAGCCCACGAGAATAACTGTTGGGGTAGCAAACGAACTCCAAACGTGACGAGATTTGACAGGCGGGTTACACACACCAAAACAACAACACACGACAAGTCTCGCGCCAAACCGGTAACCTTACACGGCCAAACACCAAAGTAGGCCTCGGGGATGCCACGGACACGAGAGAGAGCTCCGGATCGCGAAACGGACAACGGAAAGGAACGCGTGGGACTGGATGCAAACGACAACACAAATGCCATGCGATGCACATGACTACATGATATGAATGAATGCCACACACACACACAACAAAACGACGAAAACCCGAAAGACGAAGAACCCGAAAAGGAATAGATGAAGCCAGAGATATTATATATTGCCCAAAAGGGAAAGTATTACATCCGGGGCATTACAAACTCTCCACCACTACAAAAAGATCTCGTCCCGAGATCTAGGACTGGAAAAAGGAAGGGTACTCGGAACGAAGATGATCTTCTCGTTCCCACGTAGCTTCTCGGTCGGTATGGTGTGACCACTTGACTTTCAAGAATTTGATGGACTTGTTGCGGGTCTTGCGCTCGGTTTCTTCGAGAATAGCAACGGGATGCTCTCTGTAAGACAAATCTTGTTGAAGATCAATCTCTTCAAACAGAATCATGCGTTCAGGAGTCTTGAAGCACTTGCGGAGTTGAGACACATGAAACACATCATGAACATTGGCGAAGTGGGAAGGAAGCTCAAGTTGGTAGGCTAGATCGCCTCTTTTGCCAAGGATCTTGAAAGGCCCGACGTATCTAGGAGCAAGCTTTCCTTTGATACCGAATCTTTGGGTGCCTTTCATCGGAGAAACACGGAGATAGACATGATCACCAATGTTGAAAGCGAAATCACGATGCTTGCCGTCATAGTAGCTCTTCTGACGCGACTGAGCGGCCTTGAGATTCTCACGTATGACTTTGCACATCTCTTCGGCTTCTGAGATCAAGTCATTGCCAAGAAGTTGACGTTCGCCTGTCTCGGACCAGTTGAGAGGGGTACGACACTTTCTGCCATAGAGGATTTCAAACGGGGCTTTACCGACACTTGCTTGAAAGCTATTGTTGTAAGAGAACTCGGCAAATGGAAGGCAATCTTCTAGAATCTGATTCACTCTCTCGACTTGACCACTTGTCTGAGGGTGAAAAGCAGTGTTGAACCTGATCTTAGTGCCCATGGCAGACTGAAAGGAGTCCTAGAACTTAGAAGTGAACAAACTTCCATGGTCTGAGGAGATAACTTGAGGAATGCCATGTAAGGACACAATTCTGGAAGTGTACAACTCTGCCAATTGAGCTGCATTGATGGATTTTTTGACTGGAAGGAAGTGAGCGACTTTGGTAAGCTTGTCAATCACCACGAAGATAGAATCATTCCCTCTCTTGGACTTCGGAAAGCCAGTGACGAAATCCATTTCAATGTGGTCGAATTTCCACTCCGGAATAGGAAGAGGTTGGAGAAGACCGGCTGGACGTTGATGCTCTGCCTTCACTCTTGTGCAGACATCACATTCGTTCATGAATTGGGCAATCTCCCTTTTCATGCGTGTCCACCAGTAAGATTGCTTGAGATCTTGGTACATCTTGGAACTACCAGGATGAATGGAAAGGAGGGAATCATGTGCTTCTTCCATTATGAGCTTCCTCAGATCACCTTTGGGAACGACGAGTCTGTCCTCAAAGAACAAGGTATCTCTCTCATCAACGCGATAGCACTTGTATTTAGGAGTACCCTTTGCAATACCATGTTTCACCTTCTGCACCATGGCATCACTCAGTTGGGCCTCACGGACCTGATCTTCCAAGGTAGGAGCGACTTGAAGATTTGCAAGAAAACCCTGCGGAACAACTTGGAGGTTGAGCTTCCTGAATGCTTCACAAAGCTCAGGCTGGAACGGCTTGATAAGAAGGCTGTTGCAATATGCCTTTCTGCTCAAAGCATCTGCAATCACATTCGCCTTGCCAGGAGTGTATTCGATGCTGGGATCATACTCTTGGATCATTTCAACCCAACGAGTCTGGCGGAGGTACATATTCGGCTGTGTGAAGATGTACTTCAAGCTCTTGTGATCGGTGAAGATGTCGACTTTTCTGCCCAGCAGCAGGTGTCTCCACGTAATCAAAGCATGTACCATAGCTGCTAGTTCAAGATCATGTGTGGGGTAGTTCTTCTCACTTGGCTTCAGCTGACGAGAAGTGTATGCCACAATTCTCTTGTCCTGCATAAGCACACCACCAAGTCCTTGAAGAGAAGCATCACAGAATACTTCGTAGGGCTTGGACTCATCTGGAGGAGTTAGAACTGGAGCAGAGACGAGCTTTTCTTTGAGAGTTTTGAATGCCACTTCACACTCTGGAGACCAGTAGTACTTGACATTCTTCTGCAGCAAGTTGGAGAGAGGCTTGGCAATCTTGGAGAAGTTCTCAACGAACCTTCTGCAATAGCTGGCAAGACCAAGAAAGCTTCGGAGTTGCTTGACATTCTGAGGAGCTTCCCAGTTGACAATTGCTTCAACTTTCTCGGGGTTTACCACAATACCGTCAGCAGAGATGATATGGCCCAGGTACAAAACCTTATCGAGCCAAAACTCGCACTTGGAGAACTTGGCATAGAACTTATGTTCACGGAGTCTGTCGAGAACGAGACGGAGGTGCGTTTCGTGATCTTCTTCATTCTTGGAAAATACCAAAATGTCATCCAGATACACAAGCACAAACTCGCCAGTGTAGGGGTTAAAAATGTAGTGCATCATTCTCGAGAAGGTAGGTGGAGCATTAGCGAGACCAAAGGACATGACTGTATACTCATATGAGCCGTAGCTCGTTCTGAAGGCAGTCTTGGGGATGTCTTCCTCGCGAATGCGAATTTGGTGATAGCCCATTCGGAGATCGAGCTTAGAGAACACTTTAGCTCCTTTGAGATGCTCGAACAGTTCGTCGATGTTGGGGAGCGGATACTTGTTCTTTATTGTCTTCTTGTTCAATGGCCGGTAATCGACGCAGAGGCGCTCCGTGCCATCCTTCTTCTTGACAAATAAGACACCACAGCCCCAAGGAGACGTACTAGGCCTGATGAGACCCATACGCTCCTGTCCATCAAGCTGCTTCTTCAATTCCTTCAATTCTTTAGGAGAGAGCTTGTACGGACGCCGGCATGTTGGCTCAGTACCCGGCTCGAGTTCAATGACGAACTCCACCTGACAGTGTGGAGGCATGCCTGGAAGTTCTTCAGGAAAGACGTCTTCGTATTCGTTAACCACAGGAATTTGAGATATGGCATTCATCTCGCCCTTGTCATTGAGAGAGAAAAGCCTGATTGTGTTATCCCTGGAGGCAAAGATAATCACATCTTCATCGGAATGAGTAATCTTGACTTCCTTCTGTGCACAGTCAATTTGAGCATCATGCTGAGAAAGCCAATCCATTCCGAGGATAAGGTCAATGTCAGAATTACCGAGAACCACCGGATTATCCAGAAAGCGATAATCACCCATGCGAATAGTTACATCCGGAGCATACAAGCTAGAATGCATCTGCTTAGCCGGAGAAGAAATTGCCAATTGCCTTGGTAAAGCTGCTGTGATCATGCTATGCTTGGATGCAAATGGGTATGACATGAAAGAATGTGAAGCACCCGAATCAAATAACACTTTTGCAAGAAAAGAGTTCAGTGGAAGGTTACCCAAAATGACATCAGAAGAATTCTCTGCTTGCGCTGCATTCATCAGATTCACCCTTGCTGCCTTTGGATCATGCTTGACAATAGCGGTACCGACAGGAGGAGGAGGCGAAAGGCGCCTTGGGTTGTTGCACTTGTTGGAATAATGACCCTTCTGGCCACACTTGTAGCAAGTCATCTCAGAAAGTGGACGAGTAGGAGGAGCACTTAGTCTTGGAACTTGGAACTGCTGCTTGGACTGCTTGTTGAAGTTGGGTGGGTGGGAGAAACCACGACCACCATCATTCTTGTTGTTGTTGGAGTTGTTGGAGTTTTTGTAAGGAGCTCGAATCACTGGAGGAGGAGGAAGCCAAAATTTCTGTTGTTTCGCGACCACTTGAGAAGATGAGGAGGAGTGAACGGCATCTCGAATCCTCTTTTTGGAAGCCTCCATCTTGAGCTGGGCTGCCTCTTGCTTGAGCGCCATGTTATAGAATTTGTCAAACTCATCGGGCTCGAACAAGGTGAGAGCAAGTTGAAGTTCATCTTTCAGACCTCCGCGGAACTGATAGATCTTGCTCTTGGCATCTGGTATGTCTTGCTTAGCATAGCGGGCGAGGTTTTGGAACTTGACATTATACTGGTAGACAGACATAGAGCCTTGCTTCAGGTTGCGGAATTGCTCACGCATACCCTCGATGACACTTGTTGGAATGTGGTGAGAGCGAAAGTCCTTGCAGAAATCATCCCAAGAGATCACACGCCCTGGCCTGGAGTCTTTGTACTGCTGCCACAAGTCAGCTGCTTGGTCCTTGAGTTGGAAGGCTACAAACTTCACATAGTCCTCTTCTCTTACGTTACTGCACTCAAAATGCTTTTTGATATCGGTGATCCAATCTTCAGCATCGAGAGGATCGTCACAGTAACTGAAAGCTTTTGGTTGATTGGCCAAGAACTGGTTGAGAGTAGCATGGTGCTGTTGGTTGAAGAAATTGCCTTGGTTCCCTGGAGCACCCTGATTAGCTTGATTAGCTTGCATCTGCTGCATCATCTGCATCAACATCTGGGTGTTCTGATTTGTAGTCTGCATAATCGCTCTTCAAGCCTCAGATGGAGGAGGAGGGGAAGGAGGACGATCTGGGACCTCTTCACCCTCTGGGTTAGCGTTGGGAACCCGTTTCGGAGCCATCCTGAAAGAGATGACCACGAATCATCAATTGATTAAAAGAATGTATAAGCTGAAACAACGGATTGAATGCAACATAGTCTTCACAAGAATCATTCGAACAAGAGGAACGAATGAAATTCTCAGTTAAGTTATTACAACAATCTTCACGAGAAGCCACGTAGGGGACAAAAGGTAACTAAGAAAAAAAACAACAAGGTACAGATGGAAACAAACACAAGATAGGAGCTTCGTTCTAACATCTTTGTGCTGAAAGCTTATGAACGCGTTACGAAAGGGTTTTGCAATCCCCGGATCAGCATAGCCAAGGACCCTTTAAGATGCAACTCCCGATCAGAACATCGGCCATAAAACCACTTCACTCAATGTAGAACCCCGAACTCGCTAACCTGCATTCGTTGGAAGAATGCCTACGATCTACTGGATAAACCCACCTATTAATTTCCGAAATTTTCCAGTTATGCAATCAGGTGTTGGGGATACAGGGGAAGCACCACGCAATCAACTCTAAACCTACATCCAGCTGTATCCATCCTTCAACACATAACCAGTCTTTCTCAGAAACCGTCTACCTCGGACCTTCGAAAAGCATCCACTATACCAAGCTATGGCAATACTCCCGAACTACCTCCCCAGTACTGGGTGATGTCGGGGTTATCTTGCCACTAGCCGTATAGGAGAGATTTTCGATGTCGGTCGTCTTAAGTATTTAGTACTGTCGCGATATGCTTGTGACGACAATACCCTAAAGCTCAACTCCCCGGGACACTGCCTGTCACACCCTGCATTTTGTAACATGTTATTTGTACTTTTGGAGCCTGAAAAATTTGGACCAGCAAATTTTTTTAGCATCATTTGGCTTTTATTTGGAATTGAGTTTTCTTCAAGTGCTTTTTCTTGTGCTCATTAAAGTCAACTATGACCTCTTGTAGAATTCATCTCCATACCCAAAACTTCTGCCCAATGATCATGCCAAGTGTTATATAACGGCATAGTATTTTCCTACAAAATTAATTTGGCCAAAAGGTATTTTATAAATTTAGTTTTCCAAAAACCCCTGAATTGAGATTTGCACTGCAAGTACTTGATTTAGGGTGAGAAAATTATTTCAAAAGGAATATTTGAGACCTAGTAGTCATAGGACTCCCAGAAACCACAAAGGTATAATTTTAAAAGTTATTTTCCCATTTTATTTAAAAGCTTTTTCTTAAGGCCAGAAATGGTCTTTAATAGGAAAACATTATTTAACTGTTTCAAAAATATTTGCCAAAATTCAGAGAGACTCAGAGGACATATATTGTCCATATATGAGAGTTTCAGCACTTGGTCATGTTCAAAATGATGGGCTAAACCCTCTAAAACCCAATCTGGATATTTCAAGCTTTTGAAATATTTACAAAGGAATTTTTCTCCAAAAATTCCAGGGAAATTCTATCATGGCATATATGACATATGTGATGATCTTGCCAAGTCCCATGCCTTGGGAAGCAAGAAAACATCCTCAAACCCCTTCATAACCATTCTGTCCATATTTGAAGTTTGAGCAACTTTACATTGCCAAACTTGTACAAATGCTCTCAAACTTGGTGCACATGCTAGAATGACCTAATAAGGCATCTAGACCAAATGGCACAAGATTTGGAACAGAGCAACTTGATCAGATCACCTCAAAACCCTTTCTATTCAAATGCAAATTTGAACAACTTTACATTACCAACTTTTTATCTGGAGCTTCAAACTTTGTGGGCATGATCAATACCCCAAATGATGATGCTACACCAAGTGGTGCATCAAGGGGAGATGATTAGCTTGACTCAATCAAGATGAAACTGTTTCTGTTGATTTCTAGGGTTCACCAAAGTTACATTGGCTAGTTTCTTCAAATGAGCCCAAATTTGGTGAAGCACCCTATTTTCTGATGTCATTCAACCCTATTAAGTGCCATGTCAAGTGGAGGTCATTTACTTGACCAAACACTGATTAAACACCTTCTGCAGATTTACTAAAACCTCCAACTTGATCACTTTTACTCTTCTCCATGGCCTCAACTTTTTACCACATGATCATTGAGTTACTAGCTACCCCCAGTAACTTCCCCAGCACCTCAGCTCCATGATTGAGGGGTAAGAACCCTGTTTTACCTTGCTGGACAGCAGGTTTTCACCATTTCACCAGCATCTTCACTCTCTCTCAGCATCTCCAGGGCATCCAAGGCCGCAGGACATTTCTTTACTCCTCCCTCAACCTTCTAGACACTCGTGGACACGTTGGATTTGACCAGAATGGCGAGAGCGCGATGATGCCAGCAATACGCACGCTCTGGAGCGCGCTACAGTGCACCTCCGCACGGTGGCTCCAGCCAATCCGCCTCCCCCGACAGCCTCGGGCTCCTCCTTCGCGCCAGTCGAGGCATCTCGACGTCCGCAACCTCCCCGGCGCTGTCCCCCCTCCTCCTGCGCCCTCCAATGGCCGTCGTCGCACGCGCGCTGGCCGCCCGCAACGGCCACTCCTCTGCCTCGCACGCGCGCTCGCTCAAGAAGCTCCCCCGCTCCTCCTCTCACCTCTACTAGACGTGGGACTCGTCCAGGAACACCATGGACTCATCCCCTTGGCCTCCCGTGCGATGTAGCCTCGAGCCGGAGCTCGCCGGCGCACTGGACCACGGGCCTCCGTCGATCTCCTATAAATAGGACCCCCCCGGGCCTCTCCAGCAACACCAACAACCTCTCCTCACTCCACTAAGTCCCCCAGCACCATCCACTCCTCCCCAGAGAGTCCCAGTGCTCGGGATCGACCGGAGCTCCGCCGTGTCGGGCCGCCGGTGATCTCGCAGTACGGACCTCCCCTGCCCTTCTTCTTGCCCGATCTAGAACCACCGAGCTCCACTGACCCTTTCCCCCCTGTTTCCCCCTCCGTTTGCAGTCGGAAACGACCGGAGCAGCAACCTCCCGACGAGCTTCCGCCGTCCCACCTTGCCGCCGGCGAACCTGACCTCCCTGGCGTGCCGCACCACCACCACTTCAACCGCCACTCGACGCTAGACCCATTCCCACCCTCCGTTGCCGTCGCCGTTGCCGGAAACCTCGCCGGTGAGCTCGCCGTCGCCGTGGCCGCAAGGTTGGTGATGACAGGCAGGCCCCACCTGTCATCCCCACACCCCTCTCCCCCTCCTCTCTACCACTGACCCACGGGCCCCGCCCGTCAGGTTCAAAAACCTAACGTGCGCGCGCAGGCTCCCGTGCGGCTGGGCTGGTCCGCCTGGGCCGTGCACTGTGGCCTTCTCTAGCCCAGTGCACAGGACGCATTTTCTTTTTCTTTTTCTGTAAATGTTTTAAACATTTCTACAGAAAAGAATAATGGTCCAAATAAAATAATTCCAACTCCTAAAATCTTGTAATATTCCAACCTATTTAATGGTACCACTTTCACTCAAATCCATGAAACTTTTCTGTTCTGTTCAAATTTAAATTCAAATTTGAGCAGTAAACCTCCTGTTCTAAAATCAATATATTCCATTCTGTTACTCCAAAAGTCCAACTAATATTTTTTCCCACTTTAGAAATCCCTCTAATATTTTACAAAAATGAGTTGACATTTTTCTGAGTACTTTGATTTTTCTGTTTTGTTTGTATTCTTATTTTTCCGTGGTTATTATGCGACGTATAGATCCCGTATTTGACGAAGTTGCTGTGGAAGGAGAAGGAGAAGGATTTGAAGACTTTGAAGACCAAGCCAATCCAGGCAAGCAGCCCTTTGACCATGATACACTTGTTCTTCGGAACCCGTTTGTTTCCGATGCATGATGTTAGGGTTACGATAGTAACCTAGATGATTCCACCACATGATGCATGCCATGATTTTAATCTTTCTATGTGCTAGATGACATGCATATGGCTAGTAGTAATGAATAGTGATGCATGTGTGACATGAACCTTCGTGGTTGAAGTCCTTACATAAAACCCCGTCGGGTGCCATTCATGCCCGAGGGAGATGATGATGAGTTGGGTGACCACTTGATGACGAAGTGGTGTACCGAGGCAAGTGTGTGAGTTTTTTCAAACGGATTGGTTTAAGTTGCGACCGTTATTCCAACCATACATGTGCAACCACACTACCCCTTATGGGACGGGGCTTTATTGATTACTTAGGTCGATACTAGCATGGTGCCCGCATTACTAGTGACGGGAAGACTTGAGGTCTTTCCCGGGACGGGGTCGTGCTTGGATAGACGACCATGACTGTTTTCACAGGGCACCGGACACACCATTGGTCCCTTCGGGTACGCGTGACATTGAAATTAGGGCAAGTCCCGTGATCTATTGTTTGTACCCGAAGGCCGTGTACCAACGAGTGGACTCTATGTTAGTATCGTCTAAGGAAAGATAATGACCGGGTGCTTACCTCGGGTACTTGAGGTACCGCGGGACGTGGATGACACGGAAGTTCCCCGGATCTTGTGGGTAAAGTGTACAACCTCTGCAGAGTGTCAAACTATTCGAATAGCCGTGTCCACGGTCTTGGACAGTTGGGTAACCGCTCTTGGGCTACGTCCAATGTTTGTGAAACCATGTGTGTGTATGTGAGTCAAGGTGGTGACTTGACTCGATGAGTTGAATCTTATTCATGTTGATATCGGTAACTGGTCTTTGAGGTTACGCGAGGTTATTGATGCATAAACTTGATAGTAGAATATTTATTCTAGCCCTTGCTAGATTGTTCATTACCATTCAATTGCATTGTTACTTTGAACCACATCATGGGTTGCTTGCGAGTACATTCAAAGTACTCATTGGCTTGCCACTGGTTATTTAATTGGCCAGGCATGGAAGAACAGGAGTATGAGGAAGAGTTCTTTGGAGACGATCATGCGAACTAGGACGCTATCCCAGTCAGAATGCCTGTAGGGTTAAGGCAGATGGCATGGGTTCTACCCGTTATCGAAGACTTCCGCTATTCGAGTTATTTGCTATTCAGCCCGTGAGGCTCTATCTATGTAAGACTTGGCCTCCTTACTTCGTGTAAGACTATTGGTATGGATGTAAGACTCTTGTTATTCAGCTTCTGTGTGTTCGGTGAGCATTGATCTCTGGGATCACTGTACACGTGCATTCGGTGATCTCGACTTGTAAGTCGGGGTCCCCACACTACCACAACCCCTAATGTCAGGAGGCATCGAGAACAATATTCTCGTCACAAGAACATCGAAACAATCCCACAATACTCGCGAGATTCCTAAAAAAAAATTGGTGCAATTTTTGAAAGTAGAAGAGGAAAGAGTAATCGTCAGGAGTCCTCACCAGAGAGAAAGGGGATGAGAAGCAAAGAAATCCCACTCTCCGATATAAATATAGGACTCAAAAATATTTTCAGTGTGTGCCTAGACTCGACCGTCAACGATTCGATCAAACAGTGGGGGCTTCTAGGTCGGAGAAGGCTCTGAATACCAACTTGTAATGCCCAGGATGGGACTATATCTCCTACGTGTCGAGGCACGACTTAAAGACATAATCCCATTCTGGAATGATCGCAAGTTTAGTATCTTTGCACAACTCATGTAAAAATTGGTGATGGAAAACATAAAATAGTTGGCTTACACTCGCCACGTCACCCAAATACATTACATGTTCAAACATCATTCAGAGAAACATCACTGCCCATCTAAGGGTAAAATCCAAATGTCAAGATACCAAACATAACCTAATCCACAGGTCTAGATCGAATCCTAGTAGAAGCTCTACTGATCAGTCGGATAGTTCACGTAGTAACGGCTACGCTCCTCGTCGTACTCCGAGTCTAGCTCAGTGCCATCACCAGTGTAACTCACCATCGTACCTGCATCTGGTGTGTTGAAGTAACTGTGAGCCACAGAGGACTCAACAATCCCGTTCCCGAGTAACATGACTATTTAAGCCTAGGGTTGAAAGTGCAATCTTGCCTTTAATTATATTTTGATAAATGATGACAACATGCATATATGGGACTAATCATGTTTATCAAGTATATCTCAGGATTATGTCTCAATGCGCATGTGGATCATGAATACAGACAAATCTACATCACTCAAGAACGGATATAAAAGATGATAGCTTCTAGCTTGATTTTCAGATTGATTCTGAGTATAGGGATCCCGCACTATTAAGAGGGGATCAATGGATATTGTGAAAGACTTGCTCAAAACATACAAAGTATCCTCCCACATTGTCTCTACTCTATCCATACCAATTATAATATTTTGTGCACCTAGAAGTATGAGTAACTAAGCCTGTGTGTCCAGTTATCACCGGACGTCCGGCACTCTACGGACGTCCGGACCTTCACAGCCTACCGGACGACCGGTATCTTCCGGACGTCCGGTCACTCAGCGCCTAACGAACGTCCGACCTCTTCCGGACGTCCGGTATTTCTCAACAGAAACTATACAGCGGTTTTTCGGTCTCCTCCGGACGACCGGTCCTTCAGCGCCTAACGAACGTCCGGCACACTCCGGACGTCCGGCACTCCTTCACAGAAAGAAAATAGCGGATATCCGGAATCTTCCGGACGTCTGGTCACCTATACACACAGCATGATACGTGGCCCCATCTGGTGAACTGTCAGGCTCCGGACGTCCGGCCTTCGTCGGACGTCCGGTGCTATCTGTGCCACCGGACGTCCGGTAATGACCGGATGTCCGACACTTGCTGTACGTTTTTCTGTACAACGGTCACCTCTCTCCTCTATGACTATATATAGTCCTCTTCTTCCACAAGAGAGGTTGACCATTCACTTTGAGCTTACTCAAGAACACATTCACACTCTCTCTCACCTTGATACACCAAATCTTAGATCCCAAAAGGATTTGAAGACATTTGTGAGAAGTTGTCCAATCAAGTGATAGATCCACTCCCTCCTCTTCTTTGCACCAAAGGAATTTGTGATTTGAGCAAGTCTTGAGCTTTACTTCATTGTTCTTGTTACTCTTGGAGGTTGGAGACTCCTAGGCGGTAGGAGTCTTTCGGTGAGGAATCAAACTCTGTGATTACCCCCGGAAAAGTTTGTAAGGGTTTGGAGGCCACCTAAAGGCTTACCACTAGTGGTTGGGAATCGCCTTCGTGGTGATATCTCAAAGAGAGAATAGGGTGAGCCTTCGTGGCGTTGGTGTGCCTTCGTGGTAGCACCCACCTCTCTATACGGTGACGTAGCTTCCCTCCAAGGAAGTGAACATCGGCATAAATCCTCGTCTCTCGAAGTTTCGGTTATTCCTAACCTAAACTTTCTACTTGTGGTTACTTGTTCTTTAAGTTATTACTTATATCTCATTGTGTTACTTTACCTACCTACCCGTGTAGCTTGCTTAACTTGTTAAGCATCTTACTTGCAATTGTTAGGCTCACTTTCATATTTAGTACCATTGCCTAAAAATTGCTAAGTACTCCCTCCGTCCCAAAATAAGTGTCTCAACTTTGTACTAGGTCTAGTACAAATTTGTACTAAGCTCAAGACACTTATTTTGGGACGGAGGGAGTAACAATTAAAATTTAGAATTGTACCTATTCACCCCCCTCTAGGTCCATCTCGATCCTTTCAATTGGTATCAGAGCCTCGTGCTCTATTCTTGTGGCTTAACCGCCCTAGAGCGAGATGAACCCCGATGGGACTCCCCTTGTTGTAGATCCAAAAGATCAGGTCTCAACTTCTTCGGGAGTCAAGACCTTCACCTCTGAGGATCTTGAACGGGCCCTTTCTAAGCAAAAGGAGGAGCATGATGCTTCTCTTGAGGCCTTGGTCAAAATAAGGTTAGCCGCACTAACCACAGATTCCACGATACCCCCTAGTCCGGGTGGTGTGGGTTCGAGGCAAACTGCGCCTATTCCTTCTCTTGATCAACAACCTCCTAATAGTGGTCACTCTAATGTTCCATGGCTATATGCAAAACCTAAAGATAAAAAACCAAAGTATAAGCATGGGGGTGAACCTCCCGTGCTTGATAAAAAGGCTGACTTTTCTATGTGGAGAGTTGCTATGCAGGATCATCTTAGGTACGCAAACGATGAGATGATGGACATCTTGGAGGATGGGTACAAACCTGTTGATCCAAAGAACCTCACTCCAAGAGAAATATATGACAGGCATCTCAACGACACTGCAATCATGTTGTTAAGGAAAGGGATGAGTGAAAAGCAAAGGAGACCTTTCATACACATCACCAGTGCCAAGGATTTATGGGATTGCATTGTGAGATCAAAAACCGGAACCTCCTCCCTCCGGCTTGCACAATATGAGATTGCCAAAGGTCAATTGCAAAACTTTTGTATGGAGAAAGGTGAAACCCCCAACCAGCTCAACGAGCGTCTGATGACGCTTACCTCTGACATAGAGTCCTGTGACTGTGACAAGACACAAGATGGATTCAACTTGACAAAGCGGTTTCTTGTGGACAAGTTGCTACATGCTCTTGCCCCGTATCAACATCAAATGGTGTGGGACATAAAGCAACACCATGGATTCAAAGAAATGACTCTAGATGACGTCATATCCACCTTTCAACTATTTGAAGAATCCAAGGCAAATGCTACAAGACATCTTTCCATGCATGGAAATTCATCTTCCGGGACCAACTTAGCCTTGAAGGCTAAACAAGTGTGTGAAGAAGAAGAAAGTGAGGATGAAGATGATGAAGAAAGTGATGAAAGTGACTCTGAAGAGGGACCCCCATATGAAGACATTGCTCTCTTTGTGAAGAAGTTCAGCGCAGGAAAATTCAAAGGGAGATTTCAAAAGAAGAAGGTCCGAAGTTGCTACAACTGTGACGAGACGGATCACTTCTCCAATGAGTGCCCATATGAGAAGAGAGAAGATAAGCCCAGATTCCCCAAGAACTTTGTAAAGAAGAAATTGCCAAACCCTGTGAACTCCAAGCTTAAGAAGAGAGATGGAAGGGCTATGATTACCCAAGAAGAATCCGATCCCAATGATGTTAGAGGTGTTGCCGGTGTTGCTCAAGATTCTCAAAACACCTTGAGACTAGTCAACAAAAGTGGTGAGGTTGTCACCTACAACTACATGAAAGACTACAAGGGCAATGCACACAAGTGTTTGATGGCCAACTCCATTGTTGAGGACCATGAGCAACAAACCTCTTCAGACAAAGTGAAGGTAACCTCTCGTTCGGAACCTCCTCTTTTCTCTCCACCTACTCTTAATGATGCGGAGGATAATCATGAGGATAATGATGAGAATGATCCTATGTATGCTAAACTAGAAAAATTCATGTGTTCCCTCAAAGGAAAGAAACTCACTATGTTTCGTATGCTTATGGAGATGGTGGGTAAGCACACCGTCACCATTAAGGAACTCGAAACCCTCGTCACCGAGGAAAAGGAAAAATACGAAATCCTTGAGCGGAAAGTCCTATATGAGGAAGCAAAAAATGATGAATTGTGCATAAAAATTGGTACAAACCTTGATGAATATGTCAAGAAACTTGTTTCCTTGGAAAAGGTTGAAAGCTCCTTCAAGGAGTTGACGAATGATAAGAGCAAACTTGTAAGGTCTCATGCTACTCTCTCTAAGGAGTGTGAGCTTCTATCTATGTCTCTTAAGACTAAGGAAGAAGAGCTCACCCTTCTTACAAAGAGCTTTGAGACACTCAAAGCTACTTAACTTGAAACTCTAGCCAAGGCTTACTCCTCTCCTGTTATAAATATTGATGCATGTACTACTAACGCAAGTTATGATCTAGCATCTATTTGTGAGGAAAATCGATTTCTAAAAGCACAGCTCGAGAAAGGACTCATGTCTTGTGCTCAAGGACAAAAGAACCTTAATGAAGTATTGAGCCGTCACAATGAAGTTTTCGCAAAGGAAGGGCTTGGGTACGACCCAAGCACAAGCAAGACAAAAACCTCCACTCAAAAGTGCACCACCCCTCTCAAGGAGACGTTTGTACGCGAAGGGCAGAGGAAGAAAGGGGAGAGTCAAGTCAACAAGGTTATGAGTGGAAAGGCCACTAGGGACCAACCCACTCCCATCAAACCTAAGGGTTTCATGCCTCCATCCTATGTACTTCGTAAAACAAAGGATGGAGAGGTTTATGCAAAATTTGTTGGCCACCATAATGCATTTCATTTCTATGCTATTTGGGTTCCTAAGACCCTTGTGACTAATGTGAGAGGTCCCATTGCAAAATGGGTGCCTCTAACCAAGTAATGAATTGTGTGTAGGTTGCCTTCTCCGGTGGAGTCAAATGGGTGATCGATAGTGGATGCACCAACCATATGACCGAAGACGGAAAATTGCTCTACGATTTTATGGAAGCCATTCAACCATTTATGAGCATCATGTTCGGTGGAGGAACAAAAGGACAGGTACTTGGATTGGGTAAGGTGGCTATCACAAATGACATGTCACTTGCAAATGTCATGCTTGTCCAATATCTAAAATATCATTTCCTTTCCGTTCGTCAATTGGCTTCTGTTGGTTATGATACACTATTTGGACTAACGGATGTGAAAGTCTTTAAGAGAGATACTCTTGAAGTGTCCTTTGTTGGAAAGTTGGATGGCAACCTTTACACGGTTGATTTCTCGAAAGAGAGTACCTTCCATGCAACTTGTCTAATGGCCAAAGCCGACAAGGGATGGCTATGGCATCGCCGGCTAGCCCATGTCGGCATGAGAAATCTTCAAGACCTCTTAAAGGGGAATCACATCCTTGGATTAACTAATATTTCTTTTGAGAAAGATCGTGTGTGTAGTGCATGCATAGCCGGGAAGCAACACCAATCAAAACACCCACCCAAGAATATTGTATCTACATCAAGGCCTTTGGAGCTCCTTCATGTGGATCTCTTTGGGCCTCCTTCATGGGATAGTCTTGGTGGGAAAACGTATGGTCTTGTCATTGTTGATGATTACTCAAGATACACATGGGTGTTGTTCCTCAAATCCAAAGACGAGACGAAGTTCACCTTCATTGATTTTGCCAAACAAGCTCAACGCAAATTTGACAAAGAAATCTTGGCAATAAGAAGTGACAATGGCTCCGAGTTCAAAAATTACACCTTGGAAGAGTTTCTCAGTGACGAGGGGATTGAGTATCAATACTCCGCCCCCTACACTCCTCAACAAAATGGTGTGGCTGAAAGAAAGAACCGTACCCTTGTGGAGATGGCAAGGTCAATGTTGGATGAGTACAAGTCACCACATAGCTTTTGGGCTGAGGCCGTCAACACTGCATGTCATGCCTCAAACCGTCTTTTCCTCCGCACAATCTTGGAAAAGACCCCATATGAGCTCCTAACCGGAAACAAACCAAATGTCAAGTACTTCCGTGTGTTCGGATGTAAGTGCTTCTTACTCAACAAGAAAGAACGATTAGGAAAATTTCAATCCAAAACTATTGAGGGTATATTTGTTGGTTATGGATCAAACTCCCACGCCTATAGGGTCTACAACAAATCCAATGGATGTGTTGTAGAAACTTGTGACGTGGTGTTTGATGAATTTAATGGCTCTCATGGAGAGCAAGTTGATCTAAGTGATGCAGGTGATGAAGATTCCTCTCAAGATATCTTGAATATGGGTGTTGGTGCTCTTCTTCCAATGGAACAAGAACCTCATGATGCTATGGAAAACGACGCACGACTTCCCGTATATCCAACCATTACAACACCCACACCACCACAAGATCAAAATCCTCAACCAATGCCCAGAACTCAAGCACCTGATGATGATCAAGTCCTTCACCATGATCATCCTCAACAAGACCAAGAGCAAGAAAGTGCAATCAGGGATGATGAACTTCAACAAATGCAACATGAAGAAGGAGATGATGAACCTCAACAAATGCAACATGAAGATCTTCCACCTCACATCAATGATCCATATGTTGAGGACGTGGATGATGGACATGAAGTTGAACCTCGTGAAACTCTCACCTCCATCATGCCTCGTGTGGCCGGACGTGTTGATGTTGACAAAATTCTCACTGGCATATCAGAAGGTAGGGTCACTCGTAAACAATTGACAAACTTTTGTGCTCACTTCTCGTTTGTGTCTAGTATTGAGCCAGTCAAGGTACAAGACGCATTAATGGACAACGATTGGCTCGTGGCAATGCAAGAAGAGTTGAACAGTTTTGAACGCAACCAAGTATGGTCTCTGGTGGAGAGACCAACTACAGAACACAATGTCATTGGAACAAAATGGATTTTCAAGAACAAGCAAGATGAGAATGGTGTCATCATCCACAACAAGGCAAGGTTAGTGGCACAAGGGTACTCACAAGTCGAAGGTTTGGACTTTGGTGAGACCTTTGCTCCCGTTGCCCGTCTCGAATCTATTCGCATCTTACTTGCTTATGCTGCTTTCAATGGATTTACATTACATCAAATGGATGTGAAGAGTGCTTTCCTTAACGGTCCTCTACAAGAAGAAGTATATGTATCACAACCACCTGGGTTCGTTGATCCCGATCACAAAAACTATGTGTACAAACTTCATAAGGCCTTGTATGGCCTTAAACAAGCACCTCGTGCTTGGTATGATCATCTTAAGAAGTTTCTACTCGATGATGGTTTTGTGAGAGGGGTGATCGATCCCACTCTTTTTACTAAGAGACACAAGGGTGATCTAATATTATGCCAAATCTATGTAGACGACATAATCTTTGGTTCTCCTAACATTCATTTATGCAAGAAGTTTGCGGCTTCAATGACCAAGAATTTTGAAATGTCGCTAAATGCAGATTTGAAATTCTTCCTCGGATTTCAAATTCAACAATTTCAAGAAGGAATCTTCTTGTCTCAAGCAAAATACCTCAAGGACATCCTAGCAAAGTTTGGCATGTCTGATGCTAGTCCATGTAAGACACCCATGCCAACCACAATTGCCCTCACTGAAGACACAAACGGTATTCCTTTTGACCCATCTATTTATCGCTCTATGATTGGTTCATTGCTTTATCTTTGTGCATCTAGACCAGACATCATGTTTAGCGTATGCATGTGTGCTAGATTTCAAGCTTCCCCTAGGGAAAGCCATCATAAAGCGGTTAAGCATATTCTTAGATACCTTGTTCACACCCCAAAGTTGGGTCTATGGTACCCCAAGGATGCTAAGTTTGATCTTATTGGGTACACGGATGCTGATTGGGCTGGTGACAAAGTGGACCGCAAGTCTACCTCCGGTGCATGTCAATTTCTTGGACGGTCATTGGTAAGTTGGTCCTCCAAGAAACAAAATTGTATCGCCCTTTCCAGCTGTGAAGCAGAATACATTGCAGCTGCCAGTTGTGGAACTCAATTACTATGGATGAGGCAGACTTTGAAGGATTACGGGATCACCTATCGACATGTGCCTCTTCTATGTGATAATGAAAGTGCAATCAACATTGCTGAAAATCCCAAAGATCATCTTCGCACCAAGCACATTGACATTAGGTATCATTTCTTGAGAGATCATGTGGAAAAGGGTGACATTGATGTTGCCCACATTGGTACAGAAATGCAACTTGCAGACATCTTCACGAAGCCATTGGATGAAGCTAGGTTTTGTCGACTTAGGCGTGAACTTGGTATCTTGGAGCTTGACAATATTATGTGAAATCTAGTACCCATTCATGCATAAACTTAATATCTCGTCTTGATGTAGGCATATATTTAGGGGGAGACACTCAACTCATGAGTACTCTACTTCCTATACAATGCATAAAAAGAACAAACACTCTCAAAGCTTACCATATCATGTGGTGCTTTAATATGATGGGGTAGTGACTATGCACCCAAGTCAACATTCTTGAGTTCTCATATCACATATGCTCAAACATGGTGACATCAACCACCGCTCGTAGAGTAACCATAGTAACCAAGCAAGTTATTTTATCGACTCCGAGATTCATGCAAGCGTCATCCATCATCTCCCTACAAAATGCCCGAAGCCATCCATCATCTCTGACCCTCCGGTCGTCCGGTACTTTCCGGACGTCCGGTGTTTTGAGTGCGTCCGGACATCCGGTACGTTCCGGTCGTCCGCCAAAACCCTTCTGTCAATCCTATGCCGGACGTCCGGTACTGTCGGATATCCGCTAATTATACTAGGACCGGACGTCCGGAAACCGCCGGTCGTCCGGAATATCCCTGGCCCATATATAAGGCGGGCCGCGTGGGGAGGGGCAGTTTTACCCTAAATCTTCATCCCCCGTCCCTATCTCCTGGCCGCCGCCGCTGGAACTCATCGTCTGGCCGCCGCCGCTGGAACCATCGTCTGGCCGCCGTCGCCGCTGGAACCCACTGTCTGGCCGCCGCCAGGAGGGGGCCCTCGTCTGTCCATAAGCCGGGCTGCTCGCCTGGTTCCCTCGCCGGCCTCTCTCCGTCTCGTTTCTTCACTCCAAGGTTTCCCCCTCTTCTTCCCCTCCTCTCATCCCTCGGGTTTGCCCTCGATCTATGAGAGTAGTGTGGTGATTGTGGGTCCCTTTTCTTATTCTAGGTCGGAATGCCAAAGGTTAAACACTCCGCACGCAAGGAGGCCACCGGTGGGATTGCTCGCCCATCTCGTCGTGGTGGCTCCGATGACTCACAAGAACATGCTCGCGCTAAGAAGCGCGTCGCTCCGCCTCGCAGCCCCACAAGCGACTCCTCATCGGAGGAATCAGATTTTGAGGATGAACTCGCAGCTATGGAGAGGGAGGACTTTGGCTCTTCCCACACTGCTGCACCCAAGCCCGGGACTCGTCGACCCACGTTTAAGCCACCTCCTCCACCAGTTCAGCCTCAAGGTGATGCTCGTCACATCTCCCTTGAGCCTCCTCTCACTCACGGTCGAAAGGTTAAGCGATTCAATACCATTCCCATCGCATCATATCTTGCTCTTCGCCGTGATGTAGACCAATTTACGGTTGCGAGAGACTCCACGGATGATCGTTTTCGCACCAATGTCCAGGCAGACATTTTCACCACTGTCATTTTACCTAAAGGTCTGTCTTTACATTTGTGCATTGATCTTGAGCACATTCGTTCTCATCCGGCGAAGTATCTGGGAGCCATTGAACTCATTGAGACTTCGGGTCTCGCTGCTCCTTTTTCCTTTCACCATGATTTTAATAATGCTGCGATCCATCAATTTTATGCCACATGTCATTTTCACCCCAACAACACTGTCACTTGGATGACCTCCGACACAGTGCTTACAGCCTCATACTCTCAATTTGTGGCTGCTCTGGGCTTTCCTGATAGTGGGTTCAAAATACACAAAGATGATCCCCGCCATAAGCCCAAAGGCATAAATGTTTGCATGGATCTCCTCAAACCCATCGCTGAAATGACTAAGGAGGAGAAAGAAAAAGATCTAAACCAAGTGTCAATTTGGCGCTCTCCCTTTTACATCATTTTTCAGTGTGTCATTCGCACCGTCTATCCTAAAATGGGAGACAAAGGGTCGTGCAATAGCTATTGCATTGACCTAATGCATCGTCTCTACACGGCACCTAAAGGAAAGATAATTGTTCCTAACTTTCTGTGGCGTGAGATCTGTCTCGCTTCTTTCCAATTCAAGCGAGCCTTTCCTCATGCCCCCTATCTTCAGGCCTTTATTGAGAGTGTGGCTCCCTTTCCCATTGTCCGCACTCATTTACATGAGCAGTGGGTCATTCCATCCCACATGGCAGATGACTGGGTGAGGCCCTCCTCCTCCACTCATCCTCGTCGAACTGCTGCTCACTTTCCTCCCACTACTCATTCCGGTTCTTCATCCCTTGGACGCATTGCTCGCTTTCTTGGGAAAGCTCACTCTGCCATGATGAAGGCCATCACCTTTCAGTGTTCCCAGAACCACGATGTAGTCACTCGCATGGTTACTTCCAAGAATGCTCTGAAGGCTCGTCTGAGAGACTCCGGAGTATTCGATGTGAGTGATGATGAACGCCTTCCGGATGTTCCGCCTTCTGACTTTGGCTTTCCCTCGGGTCCTGAGTGGTCTGAATTCCTTGACGAGGCTGGTGGCAGTGGTACTCACGATGATGATGATGATGCTTTCTGATGGTCTGACACATTTTGGGTAGTAGCTGCCAAAGGGGGAGTAGGCACTTCACTAAGAACTTATCTATTTATGTAATGATGTGAGATTTGTATCGAATCTATGATGTGAACCTGTTATGATGAACTATGTGATGAAACCTTATCTATTATGATGCACCTATATATCTATGGAACTATTGTGTTATATCATGGGTATGAGATTTGTGTATGATATCTTGTGTATAAGTTTCCTATGAAATCTGGTGGAAGAGATTGTCATGATATCATATTGAGGGGGAGCTCCTCTCTTCTTGTTTATTATTATTCATGCACCTATTTAGGGGGAGCTCCATAACATCATTTCGATATTTGAAAGTCTTTAATACAGTTCTTTGAGAAATGCATGCATGTTGTCATCAACTACCAAAAAGGGGGAGATTGAAAGTGCAATCTTGCCTTTAATTATATTTTGATAAATGATGACAACATGCATATATGGGACTAATCATGTTTATCAAGTATATCTCAGGATTATGTCTCAATGCGTATGTGGATCATGAATACAGACAAATCTACATCGCTCAAGAACGGATATAAAAGATGATAACTTCTAGCTTGATTTTCAGGTTGATTCTGAGTATAGGGATCCCGCACTATTAAGAGGGGATCAATGGATATTGTGAAAGACTTGCTCAAAACATACAAAGTATCCTCCCACATTGTCTCTACTCTATCCATACCAATTATAATATTCTGTGCACCTAGAAGTATGAGTAACTAAGCCTATGTGTCCAGTTATCACCGGACGTCCGGCACTCTACGGACGTCCGGACCTTCACAGCCTACCGGACGTCCGGTCACTCAGCGCCTAACGGACGTCCGACCTCTTCCGGACGTCCGGTATTTCTCAACAGAAACTATACAGCGGTTTTCCGGTCTTCTCCGGACGACCAGTCCTTCAGCGCCTAATGGACGTCCGGCACACTCCGGACGTCCGGCACTCCTTCACAGAAAGAAAATAGCGGATATCCGGAATCCTCCGGACGTCCGGTCACCTGTACACACAGCATGATACGTGGCCCCATCTGGTGAACTGTCAGGCTCCGGACGTCCGGCCTCCGTCGGACGTCCGGTGCTATCTGTGCCACCGGACGTCCGGTAATGACCGGATGTCCGACACTTGTTGTACGTTTTTCTGTACAACGGTCACCTCTCTCCTCTATGACTATATATAGTCCTCTTCTTCCACAAGAGAGGTTGACCATTCACTTTGATCTTACTCAAGAACACATTCACACACTCTCTCACCTTGATACACCAAATCTTAGATCCCAAAAGGATTTGAAGACATTTGTGAGAAGTTGTCCAATCAAGTGATAGATCCACTCCCTCCTCTTCTTTGCACCAAAGGAATTTGTGATTTGAGCAAGTCTTGAGCTTTACTTCATTGTTCTTGTTACTCTTGGAGGTTGGAGACTCCTAGGCGGTAGGAGTCTTTCGGTGAAGAATCAAACTCTGTGATTACCCCCGGAAAAGTTTGTAAGGTATTGGAGGCCACCTAAAGGCTTACCACTAGTGGTTGGGAATCGCCTTCGTGGTGATATCTCAAAGAGAGAATAGGGTGAGCCTTCGTGGCGTTGGTGTGCCTTCGTGGTAGCACCCACCTCTCTAAACGGTGACGTAGCTTCCCTCCAAGGAAGTGAACATCGGCATACATCCTCGTCTCTCGAAGCTTCGGTAATTCCTAACCTAAACTTTCTACTTGTGGTTACTTGTTCTTTAAGTTATTACTTATATCTCATTGTGTTACTTTACCTACATACCCGTGTAGCTTGCTTAACTTGTTAAGCATCTTACTTGCAATTGTTAGGCTCACTTTCATATTTAGTACCATTGCCTAAAAATTGCTAAGTAACAATTAAAATTTAGAATTGTACCTATTCACCCCCCCCCCTCTAGGTCCATCTCGATCCTTTCAAGGGTGTGGAACAAGGCTGAAGAAAGAACAAGTGACTGCAGCAGCAACTAGCACTAGCTTACGCAAAAGAGAGCGAGAAGAGAAGGTGCCTCGATCGACAGATGATCACTAAGTGATCCTAAACTAATCAAGTCAAGCATAACCCCACTGTGTTCACGTCCCGAATCCCTTTCGGAAAATGACCGTCACGGTACACACGCTGGTAGTGTATTGGAACACAATGTCAAGTTTTCTACAACCGGATATTAACAAGCTCCCATCTGCCACATAACCGCGAGCACGGCTTTCGAAAGTTCAAACCCTGCAGGGGTGTTCCAACTTGGCCCATGACAAGCCCACGATCCGCGGAGTCGCAACTCCAAAGGTGGGAAGACCCGAGTATTCTCGGAATCCCGTGCTCAAGATACTCCGAACTAAGGTAAGGCTAATCCAGCAAATCCTCCCAGCGTGCCGACACCGTGACAATAGCCGCGCGTATCTAGTCTCAGGCCACGACCGGATAGGCGATTCAATAGGTTTATATCAATCCTCGAGTTTCCTCGTGGTGACCCCGCAGAACCCCCGGTTTGGACCAACACTCATGAGGAGCACTGGCCCGGGGTTGTTGATTAAGAACTCGGGTTTGCAAGACCCTATGCAAGTTTTATTAGTTATTAGGCGAATAGTACCAATGTTGGGACTTGCTGGAAAAGACTTAGCACTTAGCGGTTTATTGAGGGAGGCCCATAACCCCAACCGTGTGAGGAACGCATAATCAAGGAACATAACACCGCTTTATACGGTTCCTAGCGGCATGAGTGGAACAAAACACCAATCAAAAGGCTTAGCCTTCCACCCATTACCAATATATAGGTGATTTCATTTAATAATTAATATAGTGTGATATAACCCCACATAACTTCAACATGAAGCAAGCATCTTCAATCTTCACCTGCAACTAGCAATGCTATAAGAGGGGATGAGCGAAGCCTACGTATAGCCAAACAATGGTTTGCATAGGTAGGGTGGTTAAACAGGTTCATGGTTACAAGTAGGAGGCTGACAGGAAAAACATGGGCATCGAGGCAAAACTATAGATCGAGACTTCTAGCAATAGGCAAAAATAGTAATGGTATTCGGGTTCGGTCATCTTGCCTGTTGAGTTGTCGATGGGATCGTAAGAAAGCTCCTCGTTCTCAACCTCGGTAGTAACCTCGTTCTCGTACTTGTACTCAGCTTCCGGCTCTACTCAACACAAACACACAAGGCACCAAATCAACAAGATGCAATGCGCACTAAAAATATGCTGGATGCATGACTGATGCACTATGGGAGCACAAGGAGCATGACAATATGCGATCAAGAAAAATGCTTCAAAACATGATAACAATAGGATATTATGAATCTACATGAAAAATCACACAAGTTTCATATAGGACTTGCTGAAAACGGAGCTACGGGCTAAAAGTTACACCCAAAACAATAAACATCCGTAAGCTGAAAATTACAGCCACATAGCAACTTCGGAGCAAGAAATAAATAAGCTACAACACTCAAACATCATGGCAATGAGCATGGACATAAACTAGACATATCCTACAGCAAATAAGTCCATTGGCGCATCCCCAAAGGAGCCACGGATCAATAGCAACAAGCTATGACATATTGAACTTGATAACAAAATCCTGACAGCAGTAATTTATTGCAACTTGGGAGCAAAAGTTAAATATGCTACAGCCACTCAAACAATCATGTGAGAGCATGAATGGATATCCAACAATATATACTACAAGTAACCATCAAGAGTCACCCCAAAACTATCATGGATTGGCCTAGAACAACAAGCAAACGTGGCATCTGGAAATTACAGATTCCAGACTTAGTGAAATTTCACTAAGTATTGAAACAGCGGTTTCATCATGGCATCTTTGAGAGCAAGTTTAAGTCACCTCAAAGCATATCAAGACAATTGGTAAGAACCACAGTAAATTACACATGATGGTGAATCCAAAACACCTAAGCATGCATCATGGAGATAAACACATTAATAGCAACAAGCTCCTCTACGAGGCATCTCGTAACAAGTTTAACAACTTCACAGCCACATGGCACTTTGCAACGGAGATAAACATGTCAAGATGAAAGCTATCATGCAAGCTAAAGCACCCAACATGTAGAGCATGACAAGACGAACACGTGGACATATCATTTGCATCATTTGGATAAACATGCAAAAAGTTATCACCTTGCAAAGATGGCATGAAAACAACTACTAACAGCAGTTTTTATCAAGATGCACTCTTGCAACAGATTTTTAAACATCTAGATGATCTCAAACATGCATGGCATAATGGAACAAAATGTAGTACATGTCTCCACGAACAATTTGACATATCATTCACTCAAATCGGAGCTACACACAAAAAGTTATCCATGTTGCAAAACAGCATCAGACAGCAGAATTCTGGGGACTTAGAGAAAATCAACCTCCTCAGTCAACGGGTCAACGGAGCTGGTCAACGGCGGCGGCGGAGCGGGTCCGAAGCGGATCGGGCCGGATCCGGCCCACCTGGCACGGATCGGGCGCCGGACTCGCGGATCGGGCCGGGTGGGCGGAGCGGACCCGGCGGCTAGCGGGCCCGGCCCGTTGCGGCGGCGGATCGAGATCCCCGATCGGGATCCTGGGCGAGGGGATCGGGAGCCTGGCTCCTGGCGCCCGAGCGGCGGCGCCGGCTCGAGGAGAAGCGGGGCGAGGCGGATCGGCGCTGGATGGGCCGGCCCAGCAGAGCGGCGGCTGGCGAGGGAGGCTGGGCCTCGGCCCCTGCTCGCGCGGAGGGAAAGGCTGGCGAGGGAGGAGGCCCAGGCGGGGAGGTCGGTCGGGCCGGATCGGCGGCGTTGACTCGGGATCGATCGGGGCCTGGCTGCCCCGATCCGATCTGGATGGTGGCGGCGCTGGCCTCCGATGCAGCGGGCGGCGCGGTCCGGCAGGAGGGAGACCGGGCGGCGGGGTGCGGCGGCCTCGGTCGACGAGGTGGCGGCGCCGGCCGGCGGGTGGTGGCGGAGACGAGGGGCGCCGGCAGTGAGGGTCCCGCAGCGGCGGCGACCGGAGAAGGTGGCGGCGGCGGTCTTCCGGCGAGCTCCTCCGGCGAGCTCCGCCGGAGTGGAGGAAGAGGCTGGAGGAAGAAGAAGAGGCTAGGGTTTCCTAATTTTGGGGCAAAAATTGAGGAAGGTGGACAAATATATAGGCACAAGGAGCTAGGGTTGTCCAAATGAGGTGTGGTTTTCGGCCACGCGATTAGAATTGGATGGCCTAGATGAAGGAAGGGATTTGGGCTGGTTTGGTGGGCTGATGGAGGGGTGTCTTGGGCCTCAAAGTGGAGGTACTTTCAGCCCACGAGAATAACTGTTGGCGTAGCAAACGAACTCCAAACGCGACGAGATTTGACAGGCGGGTTACACACACCAAAACAACAACACACGACAAGTCTCACGCCAAACCGGTAACGTTACACGGCCAAACACCAAAGTAGGCCTCGGGGATGCCACGGACACGAGAGAGAACTCCGGATCGCGAAACGGACAACGGAAAGGAACGCGTGGGACCGGATGCAAACGACAACACAAATGCCATGCGATGCACATGACTACATGATATGAATGAATGCCACACACGCACACAACAAAACGACGAAAAACCGAAATACGAAGAACGCGAAAAGGAATAGATGAAGCCAGAGATATTATATATTGCCCAAAAGGGAAAGTATTACATCCGGGGCATTACACAGATTCAACAACGGATCACCGGGCGGCGGTTCAGGCCCCGGGTTTCATGGTCCGGGTCACCAGGGTAATGGCTCCGGATCAGGATATCAGGGCGGTTACAATAACCAAGGCAACCATCAGTATTGTGAGGGCGGTTACAATAACCAAGGCAATCAACAGCAGGGCCAGGGTAATCACAACAACCAAGGCAATCAGCAGCGTCAGCAGTAGCAGCAATCTGGATATCAGAGTAATCCAAAGGAGCTGAGTAGTGGACAGTATCATGTGTTCACTACGAGTTTGTGCAAACGAGATCAAAAAGTTTTAAAGCGGGCGGTCCACACGGTTGAACCGGCAATACCACGATTCCTGCGCTGGTCGGAACAACCTATTGTGTGGAGTAGAGAGGATCACCCGCCGCGGGTCGATAATCCGGACCAATTGGCCTTAGTAGTGGCACCACAGGTGGGTGGCTACAAATTCACCAAGGTTCTCATGGACGGCGGCAGCAGCATCAATATCTTATATTATGAGACTTTCCGTCGCATGGGGCTGACGGATAAGAAGCTAAGACAGTCAAACACGGTATTCCATGGAGTAGTGCCAGGTATATCAGCTTACCCAGTTGGGATGACCTAGAAGTTACCTTTGGAGATGAACAGGATTGCAGGTCAGAGACGATAACCTTTGAAGTGGTAAAGATCCGGAGCCCATACCATGCGCTATTTGGACGACTGGTTTATGCTAAGTTTATGGCTAGACCGTGCTATGTTTATCTACAGCTCAAGATGCCGGGTCACAAGGGAACCATCCCGGTTCATGGAAGTCGCAATATCGCATTGGAGTGCGAGGAAGGAGACACTGCTTATGCAGAGGCAGTATGTGCTACGGAGGAATTGAAGTTTTATAAAGACAATGTTGATCCGGCAGATATGTCCCCGTTGAAGAAGCCAACTACAGAGCATGATGTGGTGTTGAAGTTTAAATCGGCAGAGGAAACCAAGCAAGTCGACTTTGTGCCGGGCAATTCATCCAAGCAGTTCACGATCAACGCTAACCTTGACCCTAAATAGGAAAGCGCGCTCATCGAGTTCATCCGTGAGAACCGGGATATCTTTGCATGGAAACCTTCTGACATGCCAGGTATACCGAGGGAACTCGCTGAGCACAGTCTTAATATCGATCCGAAGTTCAAACCGGTCAAGCAGTATCTGCACCGCTTCAACGAAGAAAGGCGCAAGGCTATAGGTGAAGAAGTGGCCAGGCTTTTGGCCGCAGGGTTCATAGTTGAAGTGTTCCATCCGGAGTGGTTGGCTAATCCGGTTCTGGTGGTAAAGAAAAATGGAAAGTGGAGGATGTGTGTGGATTACACAGACCTAAACAAAGTGTGTCCAACCGATCCTTTTGCGCTCCCTCGTATTGATCAGATCATTGATGCTACGACGGGATGTGAGTGGCTAAGTTTTTTGGATGCATATTCAGGGTATCATCAGATCAAGATGGCAGTTAAGGACCAAGAGAAGACAGCTTTCATAACTCCTTTTGGTGCCTTTTGCTACGTATCTATGCCTTTTGGGCTCAAGAGTGCCCAAGCAACTTACCAGCGTTGTGTACAGAATTGTCTTAAGGGGCAAATAGGGAAAAATGTTCATGCCTATGTGGATGACGTCATGGTGAAGTCAAGGAAGGAGGAGACATTGATAGAGGACCTCAAGGAAACCTTTGATAACCTTAGGACCTATAAAATGATGCTTAATCCGGAGAAATGCGCTTTTGTTGTTCCGGCCGGCAAGCTCCTTGGATTCTTGGTGTCGAACAGAGGAATAGAAGCCAATCCGGAGAAGATCAAGGCAATCACGTCCCTGACTAAACCAGCTTGCATTAATGATGTTCAGCGTATCGCCGACCGGATTACAGCATTGAGCCGATTCATCAGTCGTCTGGGGGAGAGGGCAATTCCACTTTATCAGATGCTAAAAAAGATAGACCGGTTTATATGGAGCGATAAGGCAAACGCTGCGTTTGAGGATTTAAAGCGGCAACTGGCAGAACCACCGGTCCTTGCTGCGCCCGTTGATAAGGAGCCGCTGTTGTTATACGTAACCGCCAATGCACGGGCAGTTAGCGTGGCAGTTGTGGTCGAGCGGAAAGAAGCAGGAAAGGAGTAGCCGGTTCAACGTCCGGTTTATTATGTCAGTGAGGTTCTTATTGAATCCAAACAAAGGTACCCACATTGGCAGAAGCTGGTATATGGCGTGTTCATGGCAAACCGGAAGTTGAAGCATTACTTCCAAGGCCACCCAATAACTGTCGTCAGTTCAGCTCCGTTCGGGGATATAATCCAGGACAGAGAAGCCACGGGCAGAGTCGCAAAGTGGGCCATTGAGCTTAGCCCACACGGGTTGAAGTATGTGCCGCGCACCGCTATCAAATTGCAAGCATTGGTAGATTTTATCAATGATTGGACAGAGTTGCAAGCACCAGAGGAAAAGCCGGATCATACATACTGGACTATTCATTTTGATGGTTCAAGACAATTAGAAGGCTCGGGGGCTGGAGTTGTGTTAACTTCCCCGTGAGGTGACAAATTCTGTTATGTCCTCCGTCTAATGTTTCCTTGTACTAATAATGCAGCAGAATATGAAGCATTGCTTCATGGCCTGCGGATGGCTAAGGAGATGAACTTGAGTCGGGTCAAGTGTTTTGGTGATTCAGACTTAGTGGCACAGCAAATATCCAGCAAGTGGGATTCTAAAGACCCTCTCATTGCAGCCTACAGACGCGAAGTTGAGACAGTCGCAGGATATTTCAAAGGATATCAGGTGGATCACATAGACCGGTGGAAAAATGAAGCGGCCGATGCTCTAAGTCGGCTAGGTTCTCAGCATAAACCGGTGCCACCGAATACCTTTTTGGATGAGCTACACAATCCATCAGTTGAGGTACCGTCGGAGGAGGATTTGGCTGTTCGTGATCCGGAAGCGTAGTTGGTTGCGGCACTTCATGTTATTCTGGATTGGACGCTCCCATACTTGGCATATCTGAGTCGTGGAGAGTTGCCGGATGATAAGATTGAAGCAAGACAGATAATCCGGCGATCAAAATCCATGACAATTGTAAACGGGGAACTTCACCATCGCAGTGTTTCTGGAGCATTTCAGCGGTGTGTGTCATCCGAGGAAGGCTGTGACATCCTTCGAGAGATTCATGAAGGGGATTGTGGTCATCACGCCGGTTCAAAATCCTTGGTTGCTAAAGCTTTTCGACATGGGTTCTATTGGCTGACAGCCCATGCTGATGCGGAGGATCTAGTCCGGAAGTGCGATGCTCGTCAGAAATTTTCACGGCGTGCTCTTGTTCCGGCACAGGAGCTGCGGATGATACCAATTACTTGGCCGTTTGCGACTTGGGGGCTTGATATGGTTGGACCTTTTAAACGATCCCAAGATCAAAAAACTCATCTGCTGGTTGTTGTGGACAAGTTTACAAAGTGGATTGAGGCAGAGCCTGTGAGCAAGTGTGATGCGGCAACAGCGGTTAAATTCATCAAAAAAGTAATTTTCCAGTTTGGCTTTCCACACAGCATCATCACTGACAATGGCACCAATTTATCTAAAGGAGAGATGGAAGAGTTTTGTCAAAGGGAGCATATTCGCCTAGATGTGTCTTCTGTAGCTCACCCTCAATCCAATGGTCAAGCTGAAAGGGCCAATCAAGAAATTTTGCGAGGTATCAAGCCCCGGCTTATGACTCCCTTGCAAAGAACACCAGGGTGCTGGGTTGAGGAATTACCCTCTGTCCTCTAGAGCATCAATACTACACCGAACAGGTCCACGGGTTACACACCTTTCTTCATGGTGTATGGTGCTGAAGCGGTTCTTCCAAGCGATATCCGCCATGATTCACCACGGGTGACGGCTTATGTTGAAGCAGCCAATGAGAAGGCAAGACAGGACAGTTTGGACCGGCTAGATGAAGAGCGTGACATAGCAGCAGCACAATCCGCGATTTATCAGCAGGACTTGCGCAGATATCACAGCCGACGGGTTGAAACCAGGACGTTCCAAGAGGGGGACTTGGTACTCCGGCTCATCCAGGACCAAACAGATATGCACAAGCTATCCCCACCTTGTGAAGGGCCCTTTGTGGTCAGCAAGAACCTGCACAACGGTTCATATTACCTGGTGGACGTTCGAGAGCACAGAGACTCACGGACATCAGAAGAAGAGACGAAGAGGCCGTGGAACATCGCTTTCCTGCGGCCCTACTACACTTGAGCCATGAGCTCTGCTATATCCTATGTATATATTATGATTAATAAATAAACCGGCACCCTTGGTAAACCGGGGGATCAGCTTTTTTCTTCTAAATATATGTCCTGTGAAAATTATTACAGATATTTCGAAACAAACTATTTTATGCAGAAGGGACCAAACTAGGGGGCTACGGATCACATGTGAATCCTCGCTAAAGTCTTTTCTTGTCCGATCTACATGATTATCTTCACATTAGCGCCCTTTGGATAAACTCCATAGATTGGAAAAAACCTGTTCTTGTCCCTAGGGAACCTTCCTTTGATGGCAAATGCAATATTTCTTGCCCCTTGGTTGATCACTCCCTTTGACGGAAAAAGAAAAAAAATGTTCTTGTACCTAGGGAACCTTCCTTTGATGGCAAATGCAATATTTCTTGCCCCTTGGTTGATCACTTCCTTTGATGTCAAAAGAAAAAAATTGTTCTTGTCCCTAGGGAACCTTCCTTTGATGGCAAATGCAATATTTCTTGCCCCTTGGTTGATCACTCCCTTTGATGGCAAAAGAAAAAATTGTTCTTGTCCCTAGGGAACCTTCCTTTGATGGCAAATGCAATATTTCTTGCCCCTTGGTTGATCACTCCCTTTGATGGCAAAAGAAAAATTGTTCTTGTCCCTAGGGTACTTCCTTTGATGGCAAATGCAATATTTCTTGCCCCTTGGAAGATACATCCCTTTGATGGCAAAAGAAAAGTTCTTGTCCCTAGGGGTACTTCCTTTGATGGCAAATGCAATATTTCTTGCCCCTTGGAGTACATCCTTTGATGGCAAAAGAAAAAGAATCATAGCCCTTTGGGTCGCACCCTTTGATTGGCACAAATGGAGCCTGGCAGCTCGTAAAAAGCCTTGACTACATGGTCTTATTTGCAACCTGTGTTTTGTGTTTGTGATTTTTCAAATGTTTTCTATGGTTTTTTGATCCGGAGCTGGACAACTTCAAAGTTGACCACATATTTTCAAAAGTCTGGACATAGAGCTCCAGCATTATTTAAACCGGTAGTTATTATAACCCGGAGCAATTATTGGGTCCACCCCAACAGAGCCAAGAGCTTCCTCAGAAACTACAAGGTTCACCGGATTAAGGATGTCAAGCATACTTAAACAAAGGTATGACGTTATTTTTGGTATAAAACAGACACTCGTTTGATATATATATGAGAGCGATTTAATCGGTCCGGCGGTAAACCGCTAGGACATCTTTTCAGTGTTATCTATGCAGATACAGATAATATAAAAGATCAACCATAGCACACAAGGGATTAAGATTGGCAGATGCCTAATCAAACATCTGACATCCGGATGAAGGCAGAAAATGTTTCGAGCTATCCTATTACAAGGCACTTGAAAGCCTGGACGGATTAAAGTTTTTCAGCAACGGATTACAACTGATAAAAATAAAATGAAGTGCCTTATGCTTCTTCCTGATGCGAAGGCTGAGGATCGATTTGTTCCGGAACTTCTTCGTCCTCTTGAAGCGGCTGAAAATCAGGAACGCGCCAGTCGATCTTGGATAAGGCACGAAAGTACATCTCTTCAATAATAAGATCGGACGGATCAACATCTGGGGCGAAAGTATGGGGGTGCACTGGTGGGATTAGATTTTCGGTGTCATAAACCGGCCGATCCACCCGCTCATTCTTTAAGTCATATGCCGGATGATACCTGGTCAAGTCCGACTCATCGGCAAGCTTGCTGGCAAGGGGACACATTTCTTTAGTCAAAGCATGAAGGTACTTGCCAGAGAAGGCCGATCCATCTTCCTTGGTGTTGGGGTACCTGTTCATAGCTCCTTTCGGATCAAAGTCCGAAACCCACGCCTTAGCTCTGGTCAGCGCTACAAGAGAGCCGGCCCGTGCAGCAGATTTCTTCACCTCTTCCAAGCGTACAGGCAATATAGAAAGTTTCTCCAAAGTGCCTTGGATAGTGGTGGGGGCCGCTTTATGAAAAGACATCGCACTTTTAATCCTTTGAGCGCCGGAATACAGCTGCTCAACCAGAGTATAAGAGGCCTTGAGTTTCTTCCGGAGGTCATCCCCAAGATGGGTGACGCGTCGCCCTATATAAGATTATCATAGTTAAACCGGAGCGGAATAAAGATTGCAGAGATGAAAACACATGCAAGTTAAGTATTTACCAAAGACGGCAGAAGTCATAAGCTCTATTTGCTGCTTTAAACCAGTCAGCTCTTGCGTCACCGGGTTAAGGGCCTCTTCAGCATCCTTCGCTCTTTATTCAAGAGCATTCTTCTGCACTTCCCAGGTTGTCCGCTCTGCTTCAAAATATTTTTTCAATTGTTCAGCAGTGGTTAAGCTCAACGCCAGATCATCCTTGGCCTTGGCAGCAGCAGTTTCAGTCACACCAAGTCTATTCCGGAGCTCAGTTATTTCTGCAGCCCTCCGGGTCAAGTCAGCCTACAAGAAAATCAAGTGGAATAAATGACAGTTTAGACAAGTCTCAAGCACATAACCAAGTTATCTACTTGACACTTGGGGGCTAATGGGCAGTTGAAGTATCAAAGGGTGACAATTAAAGACAAGTCTCAAGCACATAAGCAAGTTATCTACTTGACACTTGGGGGCTAATGGGCAGTTGAAGTATCGAAAGAGAGATTCAGACAAGTCCCAGGCACACAAAACGAGTTATGCCCCTCGCACTTGGGGGCTAATGTAAGATCATTTGCACACATTTGGAAGTACCGGTTCACCTCCAACAAAGCTAAACCGGAACTTGGGGGGCTACCATGACATAGACAGAAATACAAAGAAGGCAAAAGCAAAGACAAGTAAGGTACCTCGTATTTGTCCTTCATCATATTAACCAAGCCCGCTTCATAGTCCTGGCTGGTATGAAGCCGGTTAATACCCGGAATAAAGTTCCTGGGCGCTCAACTCGGCATAGTTGGACAAGTCTGTGCTCCACTTGCCTTCTCTTGTTGAAGCTTCTCCGCTTTAGCAGTATGCTTGGCTAAAACGATAGGCTCAGCAGGAGCGATAAAACCTGTCCCAGTTATCTGAATATCCGGGGAAGAAGTAGTGGCCGGCTGTGAAGGAGCAGCAGTATGAGCCGGACTAGCTGGAGCCGGGCTAGTCCGAGGAGGGTTAGTCCGGACAGGACTTGCCGGTTCAAGAACATCTTCTACATTGGTATCTTTAGGAGCGGCAGTGTAGTCATGGTCCATGGGAGCAGGATCATCAAGCTGAATTGCAGGCTCGCCCTCTGGAGGGACGACTTCATCCGGATCAGCCACCGGATCAGCAGCAGCAGTCTCGGCAGCCGTTTTGCTGGCCTTTGCCTTGTTGCTAGGTTTAGGCTTGCTGAAAGAAATTGAAAAGGCAATCAAAGTTATAAAGGGCAAATACAAAAGTAAACCGGACGAGGTAAAGGACTTACCCAGGTACGGTCTTCAGCATAGGAACCTGTGTGGCAGTCGACTCACCGGAAGATGATAAGGGTGTCTCCTGATAGTTAGGATCAGACGGTTTAAGCGGTTTGCGTATGATACGTCTCAAACGTATCTACTTTTCCAAACACTTTTGCTATTGTTTTGCCCTCATTCTTGCATGATTTGAACTAAACTAACCCGGACTGACGCTGTTTTCATCAGAGCTGCCTGTATGATTTTATTGTGTGCAGGAAAATGGATTTTTAGGTGTCTCAGAAAATTCCAAGAAAAATCACAGAAAATCCACGCACCCGAAGGGCCACTGTGCCAGAAGTGGGGCCAGAGGGCAGCCAGGGGGGCCCCAGGCGCCCTGCTAGCGCGCCCCCACCCCTGGCCGCGTCGGGAGGCCGCCTGGGAGGGTCCTCCCCCCTCTGGTGCCCTACCTTGACTCTTATTTATCCCCGTGACAAGAAAACCCCAGAACAGAAGTCGTTTTTCCAGTTTCCGTCGCGGAGCCGCCGCCACCCTCTGTTCTTCTTCGGGAGGGCTAATCTGGAGGCTGATTTGGCCTCCGAAGAGGGGAGATCGTCGCCATCGTCATCATCATCACCACTTCATCCTCCCTCCATGACTTCTCCTTCCATGTGTGAGCAATTCCCTGCTGTAGGCAAAGGGGATGGTAGGGATTGGATGAGTTAGATCACGTAATAGTTTATCAGATTATTGGGGGCATGTTGCCTATCATCTACTTTGGTGTTTATCATCTTTGCTTCAACTTGTTGCTCTTAATGCTTGTCACTTTGGGCCCGAGTGCCATGTTTTCAGATCTGAACCCTATGTGTTTGCATGAATATATTTGTGTTCTTGATCCTATCTATGAGTTGTTTGCACCTATTATGGTCCGGAACCGGCGATCCCAAAGGTGACAGCTTGGGACACCAAAGGGGATGGTCCATAATTTGAGGATTCCATGTATCCATTGAGTTTATTGCTTTCTTCCGGTGCTCTTTGACAGGAGCACCTTAATCTCCATAAGTTCCTTTTGGCCCCGTTCGTAGCGGGATGGTAGGACAAAAGATGTTGTGCAAGTTCTTATTGCAAGCACGTACAACTACCTGTGGGATACATGCCTAATGTTTGATATATGCCTAGATGATCATTACTTTTTTGTGTGCCTTGCCCCAAGTTAGATTCATGATGTATCTCATCCATGCAGCGCCCAACCATCCATCTCCCTAGCCTACAGTGTTTCAATCCTGCTGGTTATTAGTTGTTACTTTTGCTGTTTACTTTTGCTGTCCCCACCATCACTATCATATCACCGTTACCACTTATGTTTTGTTGCAAGTAAGTATATTTCAGATGCGGTTGAATTGACAACTCAACTGTCAAAGCTTATAAATACTCTTTGGCTCCCCGTGTGTCGAATCTATAAATTGTGTTATTCTTACCCGCGAAGACTATCTCGATCCCTTACGGTTGAGGGTTATCAAGTACCGTTTTCTGGCGCCGTTGCCGGGGAGCATAGCAATATTTACAAGTCTACTTGAAGTATCCTACCTGCTGCACTTCATCCGCTATGGGTAAGAAAGGAGACCCCAAGGTTCCGATCTTACTATCCACTACAAGAAGAGGTACTGTTCTAAACACTAGTGCTACACTTGATTCACCTTCTGTTATGAGTAAGTTTGCCTCACCACCACCACATGATGCTTCTACTGAATCTGTTACTATGTTCGATACTTTTGATGATGCTTCTACTACTCTTGATGATATTGGTTCACTTGGTTATGCTCTTGAGAAACAGATCGCTGCTGCTGCAAAAAAAATCTGGAATTGAAATTCCTGTTACTCGCTACCCGATTGGTGGAACTTATGATTATCCTGATTTGAGTAAACTCAAGGAGAGACTCCTTGATGATGATTACATTATGCTTGATGATGATTTATGCAGGGAACTGACAGAGTTTGCCGACTCTGACCCTGAAGCTATTAAGAAGCTGCTTGAAAAACACTCCTTGAAGAACAAGACTGTTCCTGATCCTGAATTTGCTACATCTCCTATATGCATCAATGATCCTGATTATGATTTCTCTGTTGATCTTTCACTTATATCTATGGTTGAAGCTGGCCCCTTTTATGGCAGAGAAAATGATGATGCTATTGCACACCTGACCAAACTCACTGAGTTGGGTGGCTTGTTTACCATGAATGAAAAGATACGAAACTTTTATGTGACTAAGCTTCTTCCTTTCTCTTTGAAGGAAGGTGCTAAAACATGGTATGATGCACTACCATGTGGTTCCATTAAGAGTCCTTAAGACTTAGCTCACTCTTTTTTTGATAAGTACTTTCCTGCTCATATGCAACATGCTGCTTTACAAAGAATTTATAACTTTAAACAGTTGCAGGATGAGCACCTCCCTAAAGCTTGGGGGAGGTACTGTAGTCTGATCCAGGCTAGACCAGGACATGGAGTCCCTAAGAATGAATTAATCGATATATTTTATGATGGTATAACTGATGAATCCAGGTCCTATTTGGATAGTTGTGCTGGTTGTGTTTTCAGGAAAAGAGCACCGGACGATGCAGAAGAATTGATGGGCAGGATTGCCAAAAACCATGAAGATTGGTCCGTCCCTGAACCACCTCCTCCACCAAAGAAGAGGGGCATGCTTGTTCTAAGCCCCGAAGATATGCAAGAAGCAAGGAAGTCTATTAAAGAGAAGGGTATTAAAATTGAAGACGTGAAGAATCTACCCCCTATTGAGAAGTTGTGTGAGCCTACCACTCACCCTCCTATGGTAGAGGTACACTCTCTTTTAGATTTCAACGCAAGTGACATCCCTCATGGTAAGCCTCCTGATCAATGTTTAGATGAGCTTGATAATTTTATTATGAAGCAAAGTCATTTTAATGAGAGGACACAAAGTCAATTGCATGATAATTCCCTTGCTATCAAAAGTTTGCTTGATGTTCTAGGTAGAACAGTTAATGATGTTAAATGTCTTGTGAAGCATTTTCATATGGTTCAAACTCAGCTTGAACAAATTTCTAATGTGCAAAAAGATTTGCTTACGAACAATACCAAACAAGATGATTTACAGGCCTTCGGGATTAAGACCCGAGGAGGGACTAGCACTCAAGATCCTCTCTATCCAGAGGGGCATCCGAGGAGAATAGAGCAAGATTCTCAAATGCAGGAAGAAGAAATTGTTGGCTCTCCAAAGAAGAAGAAGAAGAAACACAAGGAGTCTGACAATTCCAATGATCCTATTACAAGTGAAGAGCCAGCTGTTGATCCCAACAGTATATCTACCTCCGATGCCGAGACTGAAGACGGTGCCGAACCTGAAGATAAGGAGAAGGAGAAGAATGATCCGCCTGAAGTTCGAGAAGAAGAAGCACCTGACAAACGCAAGAAGTACACTAGATAAGACTTCGTCGCAAGAAGACATGGGAAGGAAAGAGAACCATGGATACAGAAACCCATGCCCTTTCCAGGTAAGTCTCTCAAATCTAAAGAAGAAGAGCATTACAATAAGTTTTGTGAGTGGATGAAACCTCTTTTTCTTCAAATCCCTTTGACTGATGCTATTAAGTTACCTCCCTATTCAAAATATATGAAAGATATTGTTACTAATAAAAGAAAAGTTCCTAATGAAGCAATATCTACTATGCTTGCTAACTACTCTTTCAGTGGCAAGATTCCTGAGAAGCTTGGTGATCCAGGTATACCTACCATTCCTTGCTCCATAAAGAATAATTATGTCAAAACTGCTTTATGTGATCTTGGAGCAGGAGTGAGTGTTATGCCTTTCTCTCTTTACAAGAGGCTTTGTTTAGAGAAACTAATTCCTACAGATATCTCTCTTCAGATGGCTGACAAGCCAACAGCCGTCCCGATAGGTATTTGTGAGGATGTTCTCGTAGAAGTTGCTAATTGTTTGATCCTTACTGATTTTGTCATGCTTGACATGCCCGAGGATGGGAGCATGTCCATTATTCTTGGTAGACCTTTTCTTAACACCGCAGGTGATATTATTGATTGCAATAAAGGAAAGGTTACCTTCAATGTGAATGATAAAGAACACACGGTGTATTTTCCAAAGAAGACCGACAAGAGGCATGGCCTCAACTCTATAGAAAATATCGAGACCGTGAAAATTGGAGAATGGGACTGTCCACTACAAGTGCACCACGAATACAAAACTATTATGGTAGGGACAATGTCCATTAAAGTAAAGGTGCAATGATCACTTCGTAAGAGGTGAGACTTTTTTGCTCTATATATCGCCTGTTTGTTGGTAAGACTTGATCAACCTTGCTAGTAAGCATGTTTTATATAGGTAAAAAGTTGAGCTTGTTATGTTTTCATTTGTTTTAGCTTTTGTTCTCCTTGCTGTACCAAGTGTTTATGTTTTTGAAGCTTCACAATACTAATCACTGCTTTAAGTTTTCAGAAAGTCTTGCAGCTTTTTGAACTTCGAAAAAATTTCAACAGTGAAGTTTTCAGAAAAATTCCAGAAAAATAAAAATAAAAATTTCCATGCCGGGAGTGACCCAGAGGCACCTGGGGCTGACCAGGGGGCCACCAGTGGCCCAGGCGGCCAGCTGGCGCGTCCTGCCCCCTGGCCGGGCCCATAGGGCGCCTGGGGCCCACAAGACCCACCTCCAGGTGAGTCTTCTTCCTCTCTCTCTCTTTATCTCCAAAAACACGAGTTTTGCACTTGTTCTTGCATTCTTGCTGCTCTTGGAGGCGATTTTCGATCTCTCTCTACAGCCTATCATTCGAGCTGAGATTTTGAACAAATATTCCCTGGTATGTAACTCCTTCACCCCTCCAATTAGATTTTTGGTTGGTGGCTTCATTTGTGAGTATTTAGTAGTTCTTGGTGCTGTGTAGATGAGCTTGCATGCACGTGTAGAAATTTATTTTCCAAGTTTTGATGCAAGTTTTTGCCTTAGGTAAGTAAGTTGAGTAGTTTGCCTTAAACCACTTTGTTTAAATCCTTGTTTTTGTAATTTGTCAAAAATTTCAGAAATGAGTTTGTTAGGAAGGGCGAAGGGGTGGCTTGAGAAGAAGAGGCCCGCACACTCCGATCGAGTTACTAGAGCCGCAGGCTCACCCTCGACTGCTAGGGTGAGCTACAATGAAGATCGTGTGCCCCTAGAGTTGTTGGAAGACACAAGTCCAGCACGTGCTATGATGTTCCCATGTGATGAATTCCTTGAAGCTGCGGGAATTAAGGATGAGTTTTATAACCTTTGCCCTAATGCAGGTCTGACACGGCTCGTCACGTGCCGCTTTACCTTCTTCGGCCAAATCCTGTGAGAAGATGCTGTTACATATAAATCTGGATAAGAGATCAAAGCATATCAGGATTAACGCATACCTCAGAATCAGGATCATCCTCCTCAAGATGTGAACCGGAGCCAGCGGCTGCTTTCTTCTTCTTGACAGCGCATGTCTTCAGGCGGGGCTGTTTAGCGGACTTGTCTTGAGATTTTCTTTTCCAAAACGGATCGTTGTCCTATGCAGGAAAGGAAAAATAAATACAAAGGTAATTGATATGAACGGATTAGAAACCAACCAAAGAAATTAACTTACGGCTGGCAATGGGTTCTTCTCATAGTATGGCGCCAATCCGGTTTGGCTACATTCTTCCAAAGAGATGTTAAGCAGTTTTTTGGCAGATTCAGTAACTTCCTTCTCAGGAAGCATTGCGTCAATATGGCGTTGGGGTTCATCCGTTTTTCCGGTATATTGATACATCAAACCGGAGCGCCGGCTCAGAGGAAGGATACTCCAGGCAAGCCAACAACGCACGAAATCGACTCCAATCAATCTGTTGGCCATAAAGGCTTTGAGCTTGGCAAGCTGAGGAGCAATCCGGGCCCGGTCGGAGGAAGTAAGACGCTGTGGCAAGGGATGATCTTCCGGAAGACGGTGTTCGCGGTAACCCGGCAGTGGGTTTTCTCCTTCAGGCGAGGTATCCTTGCGATAAAACCAAGATTGATTCCAGTCCTTGGGGTGTGTATGGAGAGCAGCATGAGGAAAAACCACATCTCTTCTCTTCTGAATACTGACACCACCCAGTTCTTGATGCGGTCCGACAGTGAATTCAGTCCGCCGGTTTAAGTGGAAAAAGTCCCGGAACAAGTCCACTGACGGTTCTTCTTGAAGGTACACCTCGGAGAAGACTTGAAAATTACAGATGTTGGACATGGAGTTGGGACCTATGTCTTGAGGGCGAAGTTGAAAGGCGGCCAGCACGTCCCGGAAAAACTTTGAACCGGGCCAGATGATCAAAGAAAACAATGATTTCTCCTTCTTTGGGGGTAGGGGGACACTCCTCCCCTGGGGCCCGCCATTTCAGAACTGCTTGGGGGCCTAGAATACCAATTGAAGCAGCATTGGCTAAATCCTCTTCCGTAATGCGGGAAGGGACCCAGTTGCAAGAAACGAACTGCTTGGCAGACATATGAGCAGAAGGAAAGTGCTGAAAAAGTAAAGTGCAAAATCCGGATTATTCAAGTACTGAAGCATAAACCGGGTTGTGTTATCAAATTACATCGACGGTTTAGACAAGGGACTAATGGCATTGACGACCCAGGAGCAGATGGGAGACGAGCTGCTACCGGTTTATGATAACAAAAAAGGAAAAAGCTAAACCGTCGGGTTCATGGTTGATGCGTTGCAGGAGCAATATATGATTGATTAAATTGGCGAGTAACTTGCAGATATATCAAGACGAAGAAACAGGTCTCTACAAGAGGCTAAAGTAAAATAGATCTGAGCAGTAAGAAAAAGACGAAATTTATTCAAGTTTATCACAGGAAGAACTGCGAAGGTTTTCTACAGAGCAATGAATCTAAGGGCGAACTTAATCTAAGTCTAAAAATACGGAGCAGGAGCGAGTTCGAAGCTAGTCCAGAGTTGGAATCTACTGCAAACATGGCGTATAAGATGAACAACAAGAGCTTCGAGGTCTAATGGCGGAAGCAATGGAGGAACCCTAGATCACAGATCTGCAGCAAGAGAAAAGGAATACCTGAGAAGGAAAGGGACGGCGGCGGAGTAATCTGGTCGCGTTTCAGGGTGATTGATGGCTTCTCGCCCCTCGTTGGTTACCCCAAGTGGAAGGTTTGAGATGCAGTGTAGCGGAAGTTTTCCCTTGGCAAAGATACCAAGGATCGATTTCCCCTGAGACTCCCAGTTTCAACAAGAAGGTGTCAACTGCTAACGGCGCCAGATATTAGCAATCAACGTGGACCTGCACACAGATACAAATAACTTTGCTCCCAACGAGTACAGAGAGGTTGTCAATCCCTCCGGCCTTGTAGTTTACAAAGGATCAAACGCAAGTGATAATAGTGATAGGTATTGCTGCAATAGTAAGTAAAAACAGAAAGTAAATAGCGGATGTGATCAGTGATGGTAATATGGACCGGGGTCCCATGATGTTCACTAGTGATGTCTCTCCCCCAAAAGACGATAAAACAACTATGTGAGGTAAATGAATTACAACTGGGCAATTGACAGAATTATGTGCGCAAACCAATGCTAATTATATTGCAAGAAAGGTAGAGGTTCAAAGCATGGGCGGTACGCCAAGGTAAGTAGACCAAAATCCATCTGCATCTACTACTAATCATCCACCTTGAGATATCTATCCAGAACATCTCGCTGGTATTAAGTTGCGAGTCCCACCCAGAGTGTAAACTCAAAGCAACAGACAACTGCATTAAAAGAACTTTGCGTAAAGTAAACAATCCTTGCACCTGCGGGCACAAGCACCGTTGTTTTCCCCCTTGCGGCAACAGCACATCTCCTAGACTCATGTTTCTGTCACTCAAGCTAGTCATCGAGGGGCATGAACCCACAATCAAGCATAACGTTCCCTCTTGGAGTCACTACCTACTACTTGGCCAAAGCAATAAATAGCAACGGAGAACATGCAAGAATTACTTACGAACATAAATATAAAAGAGGTAGATCAAATATATTACTCAAACACAATCTGAACATAATCTCACAATCCATCGGATCCCAGCAAACTCAACATAGCAACAACATAAGGATTACTTATGTGCCTCGATCATGTAGGGCAGCTCACGAGGTCTAATTAGTGAAGCACAAGAAGGGGAGGAGAACATCACATAGCTACTGGTCATGGACCCATGGTCCAAGGGAGACTACTCACAACTCATCCGGGAGGCGTCCATGGTGGTGGAGAGGCTCCCGGTGGTGATCCTCCCCTCCGGTAGGGTGCCGGGAAGAGTTCTCTAGGTGCTCCCGATCTTGGAAGCGCGGCGGCGGTGGAACAGATATGAGATCACGAAAAAGGGTTCCCGTCTCGAGGTTTTCGAGACGCGTCTTAAATATATGCCAAAGGGGGGCATCAGCGGAGGCCCGGGGGGGCCCAGGCGCCCCCCGACGCGGCCAGGGGGGCCGCGCCACCAGGGTGCCTGGAGCCCTGGTGCCCCCCCCCCCCCGGCTCTACTTTGGCTACCGGGAAGCTTCTGGAACGCTAATTTTTTATATAATTTTTCCGGGATTTTTCGGGCAGTTCTCGTAGTGGGAAAACCTGAAATACAAAAACAGCAGAAAACAGAAACTGGCACTGGGGTGCACTGAGTTAATAGGTTAGTCCAAATATGATCAAAAGTGTATGGAAGTGTATAAATAACATAGCAATATCACCCAAAATAGGCATGGAGCAAGCAGAAATTATAGATACGTTTTGGACGTATCAACATCCCCAAGCTTAATTCCTGCTCGTCCTCGAGTAGGTAAATGATAACAAGAATAATTTCTGTGGTGACATGCTATTAACCATATAGGACATTTTCATAGTCATATGACAAAAGCTTACTGAGACAATGAATCTATAGTAATTAAGTTGCCTCATGAGAAAATCACAAAGAACTGAAAGTTTTACAATATGACACTGAAACATCAAATAGATTTGTAATGAGCATGGTGTGCAAATATGATAAAGTGATATCTCCCTTGCCCCCTTTAGTGAAGAAAAACATAAATGCAGGGGCACCTCCAAGGTTTAAGTGATGACTAGATACAATGATTTCAAAATAAACGATATCATAATCATGCAAAAGACAATGCTACTTTGGGACAATGCACATTACACTCAGAATGACAATCATGCTCTCAGTAGTTGGTGCTTTTTAAAAGAAGGTGGAGACTCTCGAACCGTGGCTTTTGTTGGCAAGGTTGAAAACCCGTGGTCGGAAACAAAGACAAAACATGTACCAGAGCTCTTGGTTTTAAAAACAGAGGTAATAATTTTTTTTTTGGATATGCATGTTTCATCAACGAATGCTAGCAGATAACTCAATTACTTTTTGAGATGGACAAGTTTCGAGGAACGGCTCCCGAATGAGGACGATCACATCCTCTTAATCTCCTTTGTTTATCACTGCCAAAGTTTTCTGATTTCTCATGAACAAAGCGTGAAGGAGGGTTTGTTTGTTATATTAATTTTGAGCTGGGCGCACTCATTCCCAGTTCCTTCTCGTATTATGGGTTTGCACATTATACATGCAATCCCGGGGTGAAGCTTGTCCAACTTAAAAAGATCATGAATTAACTACTACTTCCTCATGAGCTAAAACAGAGGCACAAAATAGAAATGCATTTTTTTTGAATAATTTCGAGATGGCACATGAAAGTCTTCGTTAGGAATGGCAGGTAAATACCATGTATAGGAAGGTATGGTGGACTCATATGGCATAACTGGTTTAAAAGATTTTGGATGCACAAGTAGTCAGTCCGCTTAGTACAGGCGAAGGTTAGCAAAAGACTGGGAGCGACCAACTAAGAGAGCAATGATGGTCATAATCATGCAGAGCAACAAAGCTACATTGAATCAGGCATGGAAGTTATATCGCTACTCAGAAATAAAAGATCATCAAGGCTTGACAGACTTTCTTTACAGTCTTAAATATGCGTGCGCATACGCCAAGTCAATCAAAATAAATTCTTGAAGGAAGATATTACTAAACCATACCACATCATAGGCAAACAAATCATGTTGGTACTCCAATAACACATTGGGAACCCCCCAGCTATTTGAGACTAACCATAAGAAAACATGAACTACTAAGCACCATTATGCACGTAGCATTTTTTATCATAGACATATCGACCAATGCAACAGAAGCAAACTCTCTTAATAAGATAAGCATGATAACTAAAGAGAGTTCAAGCAACCAACTAAACAAAAGCTCTTTAAAAAGATAAGCATGAAAACTAAGATCTAAGCATGATAGTAGCTATTGAAAGACAAAGAACACACACAGCAAAGATAGACATGAAAATTCTATGTTATGTTCTAGCCTTCTAGGTAGAAGTGGAGCGTGTTTCTCTCCCACACAAAGAAATGCTGAGTTCCGACTCGTTATGAAAAGCTAAAGAAAACTAAAAAGGAAACTAAAAGCAAGACCCTCCAAGCATAGCACATAACACATGAAGTGATAAAAATATAGTGGAACGAAAGACGAACTGATAATGTTGATGGAGAAGGGGATGCACGGGGGCATCCCCAAGCTTAGACGCTTGAGTCTTCTTGAATATTTCTTGGGGGTGCATGGGGGCATCCCCAAGCTTGAGCGTTTGACACTCCTGAATCTTTTTATCATCTTCCCTCGCACACTTGAAAACTCCCTTCATACATAACTCATCATAATCTGATTAGTGAGGTTAGTACCCATAATAAAATAATTGTTCCTTGCTGGAAATAAGGATATTCTTGAAGGTCTACTGTTTCTCAAGATTGCCAAAAGGTTTTTGCAAAGAAAAACAAGCTCAAGGTTTGCAAAATGAAGGAAAGGCAAAACAGGACAGAATCTGTGAAAAACAGAACAGCAGGTAGTAAATGATTTTTTCGGGGCACTTCTGCAACTCTAATCAAAAACTCAGAACAGACGCCCGAAAGACAATTGTATAGAGCACGCTGTCGAAAAAATTCAGACCAAAAAGATGATCTGGTGATTTTATACGAATTTTTCTATCCAAGGACAGAATCTGTTTCCTGGACAGCACGTCACAACTTTTGAACTTTCTTGCAATCAGAGGCTACACTTGGCACAAAACTGAAAGGTAAATATACAATGATGATGCTACTGTAGTAACAACATCAAGACACAACAAAAGCAAAATAAAATTTTATTCATGTGGGCTGCCTCCCAAAAGCGCTTTCTTTTATGCCTTTAAGCTAGGCATAAGACTTTAATGATGCTCTCGTAGGAATAAGAGTTGAAGAACAAAAGAGAGCATCAAGAAGCAAATACCAAACACATTTAAGCCTAACATGCTTCCTATGCATAGGAATATTGCAATAGAATAATTCATTGAAGCACAAAGCAATAAGCATAGGAAGGCAAAACAAGTGTAGCTTCAAAACCTTCAACATAAAGAGAGGGAACTTGATATCATTGAAATATCTATAAGCATATGTTCCCTTCTCATAATAATTTTCAGTGGGATCACGAATAAACTCAACAATATAAGCATCACATAAAGCATTGTTACCATGATCCACATGCAAAAAGGTATCATTACTCTTCATATAAGCAAAATCTTTCTTATTAGGGATAGTGAGAGTAAAGCAATCATAACCATCATGATAATCATTGTATTTAGGAGGCATATCATAATCATAATAAATTTTATCCTCAATAGTAGGTGGACTTAAAACATCATATTCATCATTGTAATCATCATGTATAGGAAGCAAAGTATCATCAAGGTAAATTTTCTCTTCAAAAGTTGGGGGACTAAAAATATCATGTTCATCAAACGTGTCATCCCCAAGCTTAGAGCTTTCCATGTCATTAGCAATATTGATATTCAAAGAAAGCATACTAATAACACCACCACCATCATGATTTTTATGCAAATAATAAAGTTCCATAGGTTTTTTAATTTTCTCTTCAAACACATCATGTCCCAAAGCAAGGTAGAGCTTATAAAGCTCTCTCATATTTTTGTTGTTTTCCATTAAGCAAAACTAGTGAAAAGACATAAAGAAAACTGAAAGGTAAACTAACAAGACTAAAAAGCAAAGGTAAAAGATAGCGTGCAACTCCCCTATCTTGCAGAGTGGAGTCCCCGGCAACGGCGCCAGAAAACTTTGCATGATGGCTTCTCGCCCCTCGTTGGTTACCCCAAGTGGAAGGTTTGAGATGCAGTGTAGCGGAAGTTTTCCCTTGGCAAAGATACCAAGGATCGATTTCCCCTGAGACTCCCAGTTTCAACAAGAAGGTGTCAACTGCTAACGGCGCCAGATATTAGCAATCAACGTGGACCTGCACACAGATACAAATAACTTTTCTCCCAACGAGTACAGAGAGGTTGTCAATCCCTCCGGCCTTGTAGTTTACAAAGGATCAAACGCAAGTGATAATAGTGATAGGTATTGCTGCAATAGTAAGTAAAAACAGAAAGTAAATAGCGGATGTGATCAGTGATGGTAATATGGACCGGGGTCCCATGATGTTCACTAGTGATGTCTCTCTCCCAAAAGACAATAAAACAACTATGTGAGGTAAACGAATTACAGCTGGGCAATTGACAGAATTATGTGCGCAAACCAATGCTAATTATATTGCAAGAAAGGTAGAGGTTCAAAGCATGGGCGGTACGCCAAGGTAAGTAGACCGAAATCCATCTGCATCTACTACTAATCATCCACCTTGAGATATCTATCCAGAACATCTCGCTGGTATTAAGTTGCGAGTCCCACCCATAGTGTAAACTCAAAGCAACAGACAACTGCATTAAAAGAACTTTGCGTAAAGTAAACAATCCTTGCACCCGCGGGCACAAGCACCGTGGTTTTCCCCCTTGTGGCAACAGCACATCCCCTAGACTCATGTTTCTGTCACTCAAGCTAGTCATCGAGGGGCATGAACCCACAATCAAGCATAACGTTCCCTCTTGGAGTCACTACCTACTACTTGGCCAAAGCAATAAATAGCAACGGAGAACATGCAAGAATTACTTACGAACATAAATATAAAAGAGGTAGATCAAATATATTACTCAAACACAATCTGAACATAATCTCACAATCCATCGGATCCTAGCAAACTCAACATAGCAACAGTATAAGGATTACATATGTGCCTCGATCATGTAGAGCAGCTCACGAGGTCTAATTAGTGAAGCACAAGAAGGGGAGGAGAACATCACATAGCTACTGGTCATGGACCCATGGTCCAAGGGAGACTACTCACAACTCATCCGGGAGGCGTCCATGGTGGTGGAGAGGCTCCCGGTGGTGATCCTCCCCTCCGGCAGGGTGCCGGGAAGAGTTCTCCTGGTGCTCCCGATCTTGGAAGCACGGCGGCGGCGGAACAGAGATGAGATCGCGAAAAAGGGTTCCCGTCTCGAGGGTTTCGAGATGCGTCTTAAATATATGCCAAAGGGGGCATCAGTGGAGGCCCGAGGGGCCCAGGCGCCCCCCCGGCGCGGCCAGGGGGGCCGCGCCACCAGGGCGCCTGGAGCCCTGGTGGGCCCCCCAGGCTCTACTTTGGCTACCGGGAAGCTTCTGGAACGCTGATTTTTTTATAATTTTTCCGGGATTTTTCGGGCAGTTCTCGTAATGGGAAAACCTGAAATACAAAAACAGCAAAAAAACAGAAACTGGCACTGGGGTGCACTGAGTTAATAGGTTAGTCCAAATATGATCAAAAGTGTATGGAAGTGTATAAATATCATAGCAATATCACCCAAAAGAGGCATGGAGCAAGCCGAAATTATAGATACGTTTTGGACGTATCAGTGATGCAGCGGCCTGGTTGACGACGGTGACGAGCTCGAGGGCGACAGTGGAGCTTCAGGCGACGGAGGAAGAAGAAGAGCGGAAGGAAGAAAGATAACAAGGCGCGGCGGTATTTATAAGGGTTGAGAGATGAAACGGCAGGCACGAGATTTGAGGAGGTCAGATTGGATAAAGATTCCATTGTCGCCTCGATTTTCGGGATGAACTTTAAACAAAGGTAACAAACAGCTGTGAGCAATAAATGCGGAGGTGATGTCACGACTGAATAAAAGGATTTCTGAAGATGACGTCATAGCCGGTTTACAAAACAGAGAAGATACAGGGAAGAAGTTTATGCAAGATTTAGAAGACTGACATGAACAAGTTCAAATCATTCTGGGGCCTAATGTCAGGGATATTACTAGCAGGTATAAACCGGCTAGGGAGATCCGGATTATGGTAATGTAGCTGTGTAGTTATAAACTCAGTAGAGGTTACGGCCCATAAAGGCTTAGGGCCCATGTGTAATGTTTACGGTTTATAAACCGTCTTATTATGTAACTTGAGGTACAAGGAAGAAAGAATAGAGACCGAGGCGGACACGATTATGAGCCGGCCTTGGGACTCTGTAAACCGGACCGGGCGTTGCCTCCTATATAAAGGAACGGCCCGGTGACGGTTCAGGGGCAGACAACAATCCGTCGAAAGACAGGCAAGCAATCTGCTCCGTGTTCATTAACGCCCAAGCAATACCAAACCAAACTAGACGTAGGCTTTTACCTTCATCGAAGGGGCCGAACTAGTATAAACCATCTGTGTCCTTTGTGTGCTTTTAACCTCTTCAAGCTAACCCGCGCGATGGCTCCACACCTAAGTCCTCTAAACCGGACATCTGCCGTGCTAATTCCACGACACCGACACTTGACTCTTCCCAAACTGTAGTCCTAACCCAGGGACACGGATACTCGAATTGATTTAATCTCTGCAGAGGGTGTACTCTTTACCCACGAATAACGGATTCCTTTAGTCCCTCTGGACTAATTCCGTTTACGGTCTTTTAATTCGAAGACACACCTGACCACACACACCAGCCTATCTTACCGGTGCCTGGAATCACCCACGACACCCGTTAAGCCAGACTCTAAGTGGGGAGGCTACAACCTCGACTAGCATGGGATCATAAAATTTATAATGCGCACAAAACTGGGGAAGCTACCCCTTCGGCTCCAACCGAAACACCCATGCCCCCGGACCCGGTGGCCTGCCTACCGGATGCAGCCGGTATCTTCCACCGTGGCCTCTCTGTACGGTGTGCGATAGAACATGGGTCGACAATTTACTGAACCATACCCTACCTGTAGCAGGGACACGTGGTAGCATGAAAGAAGTATGGAGGGTTACTGGGACAAGACTCGATCTATGGTCGACTCAGGAGGTTCAAGCATCACTGGTATGATTAGTATAATCAATATATTCCACAACAACAGTCGGAAATCACCACTCGTCATGCCTCACCAATCCATACCGGACTCCACTGTCTCAACAAGCTCGTGTCTACACAAGACAACGACTTCCACGGTTTTCTTCCGTTAGGCATGGAAGGCATACGAGGGGGATCAATGTCGTGCATATAATTATTCACAGCAAGGGGTTTACCTCATGCACTCATGGGTATGATCATATCATCACATATGAAATAAAATGAAAGCATTCACATAGTTGCAATTGTGTCAACAACAACCGCATGCATTAAACCAGGGTTCAAAAGTGCTTGCCTTCAAGTAGAGGGGAGGAGAAATGCATTCCAAAACTTTTTGGAAGTTTTCTCCCTCTTCAAAATCCTAAATGAAATAATATGAAATCAATACATAGACTCAAAGCAGCACAAAAAAGTTTTTTGGAAAATTTTGAAATAAATATGAAAATAAACTAGGCAATATTTGGGAATCAACACAGAAAGAATCTAGTCATTTGGATTTATATTTAAAAAGATATTGCCAGTCAACTCTTTTTTTAAATAAAACAGAAAAAAGAGAACGTTTCGATCAGAATACGCTTTCGAAGTAAGGGAAATGTACTCGGGGTTCTGCGCCTTCACTTATGCCCGCGTGGACCGGCGCTGGCTCGCTGACAGAGGGCCCACGGGGCCCACTGGTCAGGTTTGACTAGTCGCCCTGCCTCCTTCTTCCTCTGGCCGAACCGAGGCGGGGCTCCGGCGATCAACGCCGGCGAACAGCGGCTCCTCGAGGGCACCTAATGGCAGGGATGGATCCGCCAGACTGGGGCGGTCCTCCCGGTGGTCGAGGAGGCGACGAGGGTGGAGGAAATCACTGGCGACGAGCTTCGCGGCGGACGGCGGCCTCGGGGGAAATTGGGTCTTCGCACTACGGTGGTTCCCGAGCGGGTTTGAGGCATTGGGTGGCTCCGCAGGGCTACGGGGAGTCGAACGGTGGCGCTAGATGGACGGGAGGGGCTCGGGTTGCGTCGGAATGGACTGGAGTGCGGCGGCGGCGGCTATATTCGCCGGAGATGGGGAAGAAGACCTCCCCTGGTTGATTTGCTGCTACGGGGGTGCTCTGCGGGCTGGCTAGTGGTCACCTGAGGCTGCGTCGAGGCTCGAGGCATCATTAAATAGGTGATCGAGGTCGGTTCCGACGGTGGCCGTGGATAAGAACGCCGTCGACCGCCATTCTGTAGCTAGGGCGACGTGCGCTTGGGGACGAGCTTGCGGATGATCTGGAGCCGGTCCAGGGGGCAGGTGGCGAGTGTTGGAGGCTCGGGCGGCGCTGTCCGGGGTAGGAGCTGCAGTGGCTGGCCGCTAGCCGCCGCGGCCGACCTGACGGCGGCACTTTGGAGCTCCAGTGGGGTCTCTGCAGCGAGAGAAGGGGCGGGCGTGCTGGCGGTGCAAGGGGAGTGTCCAGAACGAGCGCGGGGCGTCGACAGAGGGACGCGGTGGCTCGGTGCGCGCACGTGCAAAACGTGCACCCTAGGCGCGCCCAAAGCACGTACGCGAGCTGCTTGACGAAATGCCAAAGCATGCCACAGAGCTTGGGTGAAGCTCAAAAATAGCAGGTCTAGGCTAGAGGCTTAAGGGAGATTAGTGGACATGTCCGTATGAACAGAGGGGCAAGGTCACAGTGCAAAGCAAAGATCATGCCAAAACTGGCCATGCACACCAAGTGTTTGACAAAATGCTAGAGACAACTAGGCAACTCTTAGGGTGGCCAAATCTTCCAGGTTGGGGTCTCTTTAGGTGATACAGAGGGTGGCAGTGTTAGTTTGCTAAAAGCAAAAACTTGCCAGTTCAAGTTTGTGAGAAAATTGATTCTGGACAGAAAGAAAATGGCACTAATGCATGCACTTAAAATCCTCCAATGAGTCCACTCTCCTGGACTTAAGGTTCTTGCAGGATGTGCTTTAAGCAGGAAAATGAATCATAGCTAGAAAGGGAAGTTAAATGGTGGTTGCTGTACAAATCACCATGCTGGACCAGAATGAAAATGAGGTTGATTCACTCAAACTTTCCAAAGGACCTAAATGGGTTTTTGCATAAAGTTGAATAATATACTCCTATGAACATCCCATAATTTTGGTGGAAGCTCTAAATAAATATTTAAAGGGGTTGTAGTGTAAAATTGCCCACTGGACCAGACTTGAAATCTTGGTGTGGAGCTCAAAATATTAAATGAATGAAATATATTCTAGCATAAAAGTGATCTAACAACATCACATGACATCTCCAATTTTTGGTGAAATTTTTAAATAAACTTATCAAGTGGTTGTAGTTCAAAAGGTGCCCTAAAACTAAGGGAAACCATTCTTTTAGAGAGAAGAAGATTAGGGGGACAATTATATAATTAATTCCACTAATATAAAAATAGTTTTAAAGAGTGATATGAGAGTCTAACATAATTGGAAAGTCTTCACTTAGTGGTAAAAACTCCAACATAAAAGGAAAAGAAAAGCCCTGAAATCAAAAGGAGAATCTAGCAAATGAAAATTTTAATTTCCTGGCAAAATTTTAATTAACAGAACATGGTTAAATTTTTGGGGTGTTACAACAGTACCCCCCTTAAGAAAAATCTCGTCCTCGAAATTTGTTAAGGGTTGCTAAAAAAATCTTCTACTGCCACAAAAAGATATCACCAAAAATTAACCGCTCTGCTAACGCAAATAAATGCCACTACAGTGCATGGGCAAAAAGTGGTGTAAACCGCAGTGCGAAATACTGGCGCTGCGTGGAAAAATCTACGGTCGTGGAAAACGAGATATTTCTACTCCGGGCTATAGTGAATTTAGAAATAAAAATTTCTAAATTTTAAAATACGCTGGTTGCACCCGAGAGCACAGTGCTCTCACTGGCTGTCAGATGGGCCCTGGGCCCACTGTCAGTCTTTTCTTCTACATCCGGTTCTCTCTTCTTCTCTCTCCCGCGCGCTTTCCCGCGCTTTCTCCACCGGCGACGACTAGCTCGTAGGGCATCTAGGCTGTACTGCCGTAGTGCGCGGCGCGCTAGCTGCCGGTGCAGCATGCACTCACCTCGCGGGCTAGCGGGCTGTTGGCACTGCTCACGGATTCGCCTCCGAACACCGGCGGTCGAGCGACGAGCGGCGCTGGTGGACTCCGCCCACCGTACACCGATCTCGAGCTATAAAACGACCGAGGTGCTCCTTCTTCCTCCTCACACCTGGCCTCGCTTCTTCTTCTTTCTTCCCTCTCCTCCATTTGTGTTTGCAGGAGCTCGGGTCTAGGCTCTAATGGCGGAGGTGATGCCAGACTGGTGCATGATCCTAGTGTGCGTGGGGTTGGCGGCATTGCTGGGGGTATCCGTGCTTTTGTGCGCGATGATCCTCGACGATCGTCGTGATGCTGCGGCTCAAGTGCTAGCTCTTCGCGGCGGCGGCGATCACGAGGATTAGGCGTGGGTGTCGGGTGCTAACGGTGGTTAGTGCGCGGTAGGCAACTAGTGCTTGAATAAATTCCCACGAGTTTCTCCTCAAGAGATTGTGGTGCGCTAGAGAGGTGGTCAATTAGATGAAGCAGGTGTATGTGGACTAGCAACTTAGTGTACTGTGTGGAGTGGCCGGAGTTATAATTCTGCTGTTGCGGTGTTGCGCGATATAATAAAATATCTACGACATGCATAGGTACAAGTTGTAACAACTCAGGGAGGAAACTCACTCCAGGTTTTTACTCAGGGCCAAAAAATTAAAATAAGAATTATTAGCAGTGGAACCACTTCATAACTTGAAATTAATTATTTAATACGATACACCGCTTACAACTCATAAGTAGACGCTGGGATAGTTATCATAGCAGTGACATCTAAAAATAAATGGTAAATGGACAGGGTCCTGGGAAAAGGTCTCTGGTGCTGGGGGACACTCTTCTTCTATCGGCGGGAGCGGGTTGACTAGTCGATGAATGTGCTTCTCCTGCCCGGGCCTCAGTGGTCCGCCGATGGCGATCCGAGGATTTAAATCGGCGAGGCTCTGGAGATAACCCATATCCGCTGGGTCAGACGCTCTTGCGCGATGACATACTGCGTAAGGTTGGCTAGTACTGGGTCTCTCTCAATTCGCCCACCAGGAAAAGATGCTGCTTCTCTGGGCGCTGCGCGGCTCAGAAAGTAATAATACCCCCGTTCGCTGGCATAGGGCACCGCGAATCGAAGGCGAGCAAGCGCTTCATAAGCGGCAGCCTCTATGGCCATCTGGGGAGTTGGCATGGATTTCCCCATGAAGGAAACTTCGGTGGGGTCTTGGTTTGGGTTTGCGGGCGGGATGTGTACCACTGCCCAATATTTCGAGGTGGATGGTGTGATCCTCGATTTGAGCAGCTCATACTGGGGTGGACGGGTAGCACTCATGGTACTGCATGTAAAATCCCACAATATCTTCACGAAACTACCTAGGGATGCCTCTGGGGTTCTCAGATAAATACTAGGGATCGGCATGGTGAAGGAAATGGATGTGAGAGGAGTGCACCAGGTGAGGGATGCTTGGCAAGGTCACGTTGTGGCCATTTATATAGCAACCGGGCTGGTTTATAGAATCATGGTGAGTGGCAGCTATATTGTTGGTTTTGCTTTATGGGGTCGGGGTCAATGCTACAGGTACTCACGTCTCGAAAAATGACGTGTTTACTGTAGGGGTTGTCGGTGAGGTGATGTGGAAGTTACACTCGGAGAAAAAATGCATTCGTACACTGACATAACTGTGCACGGATGCTATGAAGATAAGGGCGCAAGAGTAAACTGTATACACATATGGGAATACAGGTTACATCACCACAGGGTGTGGACAAGGTAAGGCTTGGTACTACTCGGGTGATTTAATCGACCTCGTTTATATCCAGGTGGCCTTGCCTTGTGGACGTCGAAGCTTCTCTAGGGGCTTCATCGTTGGTGTTGGCTGGAGGTGGCTGTGGGGGTGCAGGGTCAGGGCAGTGATGATGTCCCTCGCGGGGATTGTTGGCCACAATCCCGTTGGAGCGTGCGCCAAACAGGCGACGCATCACCTCTGGAGACACCAAGGCATTATGGTCAATGACCAAGGCAGGCCTCAAGGACTCGATTGGTTGTCCGAACAACACGACTGGGTTCTCGGTGCCGGACTCGTCTCCTCCTCTTGCCGGGGCTCGGCGAAGCAGTTCCCCATGAGCTGTGATCAGATCAAAAGTGATTTGATCGAACAATTCCTCTAGCACACTAACATAGCGTACCAGATGCAATAATGCAGGATCTGTCTCGTGGTCTCCACTCGCAACTCGGAGAGGCCTACCATACCCGTTACGACTGGGGTAGTAGTACAATGAGCGACAGTTAACTCTGGGCGACAGGTGCCGGAGTTGAACTATAGCTTCTCTAGCAGCTAGTTGGATAGCTTGCGGCTCAAAGGAAGTTATCCTTCCGGTGAACCTGTAGGGGCGTTCTGGTGACAGACCCCTACCGTAGATGTGTACAGTGGCCCAGAATTGACGGCTTTCACCGCCCATGGATTCTTGGTACATAACATATTTTGGGGGCTCTTCTAACGCAAAGGCACGGCGGGTGAGGTTTGCGAGTACGGTCACAAAACCTCCAAGGTTGGTTGCTGTGGTTTTATTGTGAACTATGGGTCCTGGCATTTTAGCTCGGTCTGGGGTAGAGGCTGTGTTGTGCTGGGTTTGGGGGCTAGCGTGCCCTATTTATAGAAAAAGATGGAGTCTTCCTTCGCACGCTTGTGAAGGGAACTGTTTAGGCGTCGGTCACTCGCGGGTGATCGACAGGCTAGACTGATAGGTTGGGCACCGACTACCAAAGGTGTCGGCCCTCTGTGTGGGTATCTTACGCGAGAAGCTTGGCCGGGGTTAGGATATGGTCTAGTGTGTTTGTTAACCTAGGTTTTTGACCTCGCTAAGATAGAATTAGCCAACGGTGAGCCTGGCTTTGATACCAAGGTTGCCAGGATCGGATTTTCGGGTATTAAATCCCCAAAAATGGCCCCTGTGCTCACCAGCCCCAGGATTACTGTTAGCTGATGAGGCACCACTTGATACAGAAATTTCCAAGCAACGGTACAAATATGTAGTACAAGACCATTCTGGCCTTTGAGTACAACACAAGGTTTCTAGTGGCTGGTGGCGGAAGCGATTGTGACACGTCGGCGTCTGTGGGACTCCATTTCCCACGGGAACAGCTGACCAGGTTAACTCCTACCTTCGCGAGGCTGCTAGCGCCGTTGCATAGGTTCCGCGTAGTCGTCGCAAGCTCCTCTCCAAGTAAGAAATCTGGTCAAGACAATAACCAGGGGCAAGCCTGTGAGTACTTTGAATGTACTCGCAAACATTTTGAACACGGGTGGAATAAAATCATGCTCAAAATATAAAATGAAACATGGTGTTAAATGTGATGTGACAATCCATATTTCCAGTAGGTCATTTGTATAAAAATGCATACGCAATCAGGGAATGAAATAAAATAAAAGAACGATTATGCCATAGTCGGGTGTCTGAGCGACACCACATAAAGGGCTTATAAAAAAAGTAAACAACAAACTGCCACAGTCGGGTGTCTGAGCGACACCTTATAAAGGGCTTATGAGAAAAAGGTAAATAACAAAATGCCACAGTCGGGCGTCTAAGCGACACCACATAAAGGGCTTATAAGGAAAAAGGGTAAATAACAATGATGTCACAGTCGGACGTCTGAGCGACATCACATAAAGGGCTTATAAGGAAAAAAAAGGATAAATAACAATGATGCCACAGTCGGACGTCTGAGCGACATCACATAAAGGGCTTATAAGGAAAAATGATAAATAACAATAATGCCACAGTCGGACGTGTGAGCGACATCACATAAAGGGCTTATAAGGAAAAGTAAATAACAGTAAATATCCAGGAGGTAGAACCATCCCCGGGATACTCATTAAATTTGATAATACAAATGGTTAGTTCACAATAATAATTAATGTCACCATCTGCCACATGTCATAATTAATGTTCTGGTTTTAGCAGTTTTCTTCTCCGAAGACCGACGCTAAGACCGACACTTGACTCTTCCCAAACTGTAGTCCTAACCCAGGGACACGGCTACTCGAATAGATTTAATCTCTGCAGAGGGTGTACTCTTTACCCACGAATAACGGATTCCTTTAGTCCCTCTGGACTAATTCCGTTTACGGTCTTTTAATTCGAAGACACACCTGACCACACACACCAGCCTATCTTACCGGTGCCTGGAATCACCCACGTCACCCGTCAAGACAGACTCTAAGTGGGGAGGCTACAACCTCGACTAGCATGGGATCATAAAATTTATAATGCGCGCAAAACCGGGGAAGCTACCCCCTTCGGCTCCAACCAAAACACCCATGCCCCCGGACCCGGTGGCCTGCCTACCGGATGCAGCCGGTATCTTCCACCGTGGCCTCTTTGTACGGTGTGCGATATAATAGGGGTCGACAATTTACTGAACCGTACCCTACCTGTAGCAGGGACACGTGGTAGCACGAAACAAGTATGGGGGGTTACTGGATCAAGACTCTATCTATGGTCGACTCAGGAGGTTCAAGCATCACTGGTATGATTAGTATAATCAATATATTCCACAACAACAGTCGGAAATCACCACTCGTCATGCCTCACCAATCCATACCGGACTCCACTGTCTCAACAAGCTCGTGTCTACACAAGACAACGACTTCCACGGTTTTCTTCCGTTAGGCATGCAAGGCATGCGAGGGGGATCATTGTCGTGCATATAATTATTCACAACAAGGGGTTTACCTCATGCACTCATGGGTATGATCATATCATCACATATGAAATAAAATGAAAGCATTCACATAGTTGTAATTGTGTCAACAACAACCGCATGCATTAAACCAGGGTTCAAAAGTGCTTGCCTTCAAGTAGAGGGGAGGAGAAATGCATTCCAAAACTTTTTGGAAGTTTTCTCCCTCTTCAAAATCCTAAATGAAATAATATGAAATCAATACATAGACTCAAAGCAGCACAAAAAAGTTGTTTGGAAAATTTTGAAATAAATAGGAAAATAAACTAGGCAATATTTGGGAATCAACAAAGAAAGAATCAAGTCATTTGGATTATATTTAAAAAGATATTGCAAGTCAAAGTTTCAGTCAACTCTGTTTATAAATAAAACAGAAAAAAGAGAACGTTTCGATCAGAATACGCTTTCGAAGTAAGGGAAACATACTCGGGGTTCTGCGCCTTCACTTATGCCCGCGTGGACCGGCGCTAGCTTGCTGACAGAGGGCCCGGGGGCCCACTGGTCAGGTTTGACTAGTCGCCCCCGCTTCCTTCTTCCTCTGGCCGAACCGAGGCGGGGCTCCGGCGATCAACGTCGGCGAACGGCGGCTCCTCGAGGGCACCTAATGGTAGGGATGGATCCGCCAGACTGGGGTGGTCCTCCCGGTGGTCGAGGGGCGACGGGGGTGGAGGAAATCACCGGCGACGAGCTTCGCGGCGAACGGCGGCCTCGGGGGAAATTGGGTCTTCGCACCACGGTGGTTCCCGAGCGGGTTTGAGGCGTTGGGTGGCTCCGCAGGGCTACGGGGAGTCGACCGGTGGCGCTAGATAGACGGGAGGGGCTCGGGTTGCATCAGAATGGACTGGAGTGCGGTGGCGGCTGTACTCGCCGAAGATGGGGAAGAAGACCTCCCCTGCTAGATTTGCTGCTATGGGGGTGCTCTGCGGGGTGGCTAGTGGTCGCTTGAGGTTGCGGAGAGGCTCGAGGCATCCTTAAATAGGTGATCGAGGTCGGTTCCGACGGTGGCCGTGGATAAGAACGCCGGCGACTGCCATTCTGTAGCTAGGGCGACGTGGCGGCGACATGCCCTAGGGCACGAGCTTGCAGATGATCTGGAGCTGCTCCAGGGGGCAGGTGGCGAGTGCTGGAGGCTCGGGCGGCGCTGTCCGGGGCAGGAGCTGCAGTGGCTGGCCGCTAGCCGCCGCGGCTGACCTGACTGCGCCACTGTGGAGCTCCAGTGGGGTCTCTGCAGCGAGAGAAGGGGCGGGCGTGCTGGCGGTGCAAGGGGAGTGTCCAGAACGAGCGCGGGGCGTCGACAGAGGGACGCGGCGGCTCGGTGCGCACGCGTGCAAAACGTGCACTCTGGGCGCGCCCAGAGCACGTACGCGAGCTGCTTGACGAAATGCCAAAGCATGCCACAGAGCTTGGGTGAAGCTGGAAAATAGCAGGTCTAGGCTAGAGGTTTAAGGGAGATTAGTGGACATGTCCGTATGAACAGAGGGGCAAGGTCACAGTGCAAAGCAAAGATCATGCCAAAACTGGTCATGCACACCATGTGTTTGACAAAATGCTAGAGACAACTAGGCAACTCTTGGAGTGGCCAAATCTTCGAGGTTGGGGTCTCTTTAGGTGATATAGAGGGTGGCAGTGTTAGTTTGCTAAAAGCAAAAACTTGCCAGTTCAAGTTTGTGAGAAAATTGATTCTGGACAGAAAGAAAATGGCACTAATGCATGCACTTAAAATCCTCCAATGAGTCCACTCTCCTGGACTTAAGGTTCTTGCAGGATGTGCTATAAGCAGGAAAAGCAATCATAGCTAGAAAGGGAAGTTAAATGGTGGTTGTTGTACAAATCACCATGTTGGACCAGAATGAAAATGAGGTTGATTCACTCAAACTTGCCAAAGGACCTAAATGGGTTTTTGCATAAAGTTGAATAATATACTCCTATGAACATCCCATAATTTTGGTGGAAGCTCTAAATAAATATTTAAAGGGGTTGTAGTGTAAAATTGCCCACTAGACCAAATTTGAAATCTTGGTGTGGAGCTCAAAATATTAAATGAATGAAATATATTCTAGCATAAAAGTGATCTAACAACATCACATGACATCTCCAATTTTTGGTGAAAATTTTAAATAAACTTATCAAGTGGTTGTAGTTTAAAAGGGGCCCTAAAACTAAGGGAAACCATTCTTTTAGAGAGAAGAAGATTAGGGGGACAATTATATAATTAATTCCACTAATATAAGAAAAGTTTTAAAGAGTGAATATGAGAGTCTAACATAATTGGAAAGTCTTCACTTAGTGGTAAAAACTCCAACATAAAAGGAAAAGAAAAGCCCTGAAATCAAAAGGAGAATCTAGCAAATGAAAATTTTAATTTCCGGGCAAAATTTTAATTAACAGAACATGGTTAATTTTTTGGGCCCCTTTTGGGAGTTGGAAGAAAGAAAGCATATAGAGAACCATATTCGTGAGGACGGAGTTAATCAAAACCAGTCGTCCTCCAAATGATAGCAGCTTGCCTTTCCAACTGATCAATCGTTTCTCTAGACGCTCCTCTACATGCTTCCACTCGACAATGGTGAGACACCGATAGTGGATTGATATTCCCAAATATTTAATCGGGAATTAGCCATATGTGCAACCAAAGAGGTCAGCATAAATAGTAGCCGCCTCAACAGCTTCTCGAAAGCAAAAAAGTTCACTTTTATGGAAGTTAATTTGGAGACCGGACATTTGCTCAAACGCTGAGAGCAAGAGTTTCAGGTTTCGAGCCGTGTCTAGGTCATGTTCCATAAAAAGAATTGTCTCATCGGCATATTGCAGAATAGAGAGGCCACCATCCACATGATGTGGCACTAGTCCTTCTATCTGGCCGTCTTGCTTAGCGCGCTCAATCAGAATAGCCAACATGTCAGCAACAATGTTAAATAATATTAGGGACATGGAGTCACCCTATCGTAGTCCTTTATTTTGTCTGAAAGTAATGGCCTACATCATCATTGACTTTGATGGCCACACTACCTCCAGTTACAAAATTTTGGATCCACTTACGCCATTTATCGGAGAAACCTTTCATTCTTAGGGCTTGTTGGAGGAAAGACCATTTGACCTTGTCATGGGCTTTTTCAAAGTCAATTTTCAATACTACCCCACTCATGTTTTTCCGGTGCATCTCGTGAACGGTCTCATGCAAAATTACTACGCCATTGAGTATATTCCTTCCTTGCATGAACGCCGTTTGAGATGGTCGAACAACATGGTCAGCTACTGAGTTTAACCTATTTGTAGCCACTTTGGTGAAAATCTTGAAGCTAGCATTAAGGAGGCATATGGGTCTGAACTATTGGATCCGTTCGGCCTCCTTAATCTTTGGCAACAAGACAATCTCACCAAAATTAGGAGTAAATAGGTCTAGTCGGTCGGCATGAAGACCATTGAACAAATTCAAAAGGTCAGTCTTGATGATATCCCAAAAATTATGATAGAATTCTGCGGGGAAACCATCTGGGCCTGGAGCTTTGTTATGTTCCATTTGGAACACCACCGCTCTCACCTCCTCTTCTGAGAATGGTGTCGTTAGGATATCATTTTCTTCTGCCGTGACTTGTGAAATATCATCCGTTCGGGTCTCATCAAGGGTGAAGTTCCCTTCAACTGACGCTCCAAACAGAGATTTGTAGTATTTAGTGATATACTTCTTGAGCTCCTCCTGACCTTCGATCCGCCCCTCATCTTGTTGGAGACTGTAAACACATTTTTTTCCTATGCCGCCCATTGGCGATCAATTGGAAGTATCTTGTATTACTATCACCCATCAAGATGAAGTCAGCTTTGGATCTTTGGTAGTATTTGATCTCCTCTTCTCACAAAAGACGTGCAACCTTCTCATTAGATTGATTTTTCAGCTCAATCTCTTATTGACATAAGGTGCACGTCTCTGCAATTTTGTCGAGATCGTCAATAACAGCGGAGAGCCTTTGTTTTCCTTTTTTATATATCCCATCGATGTGTTTCGCCCATCCAGGGAGGTGTTTTCTCACGGCCCTTATTTTAAAGTTCCATCTCTGAATAGGCGTATGACCAACAGCGGGCTTCTTCCAAACATTCTTGATTATGTCTACAAATCCATCCCGATGCAGCCATCCCAATTCAAATTTGAAAGGGCGACGAACGTTTGGCTTCGTAGAGTTAGAATCCAGAATTATGGGTGCATGATATGATAACGCCTCGATACGCTCTAGGGCTCGTACGGTTACCAGAGAACATTTTAGTTCCCGTTCGGTGTCCATGAGTACCATATCGAGTTTCTCGTATGTCGGCATAGATCGGTTATTAGCCCAGGTGAACTGCCGACCCGACATACTGGCCTCCCGAAGATTCAAACTGTCTATCACAGCATTGAATATAAAAGGTCAATGAGTGTCGAAGCGGTCATTATTTTTCTCTTGCTGGTACCTAAGGATATTAAAGTCCGCTCCAATAAGCATTGGATATGGATTATCCTTAGCCAGGTTCACCAATTCACGGAGGAAAGCCGATTTATGCTCATCTCAGGCAGCCCCATAGACTGCGACGATCTAACAGTTTTAGCCTCTGCCATTATAGGTTGATTCTGCAGCCTTGTTTTTTGGGACTCAACTGGATGCATCATTCTTCTCTAGACTCGCGTGCAGTTGAGGTGCACAAACTCTTCCCATAATGCCGCATAAAATTTGTTACTGTAATAATGTAGTGCACATCTTTGTAAGTTTTGTGCCCACTCATTGTCAACTCTACTACAAATTATCACACCAACCGTGCCTAATCAATGCGCAGAATCTACGACCAATGTCGTCTCTCATAGCGGACGCCTAGCCCCCATGCCTAGCCCCCACGCCACCGGCGGCCACTCCGGCCCCGGCGTCCACCTACATCCTACCACTACTCACCGGCACCCACCCGCTCAGAGATCCGCTCCGACAACGACGTTCCATCCACCACCCACCGGTGAGGCCCCCCTCACTGAGATCTGTGATCTAGTCATGGCTCTTGCAGACCTCAACTTCGACAAGGGACAAGATTTTGCTGCGGAGATTTGGCAGAAATGGGGTGTCCCCATCAATTTTGAAGAAGGAGAAGACATGGAGGAGTTCATTCTCGTAGCAGAATTCACCAGATCTCAGATTCGTCTTACGGAAGAATCGGTTAGCACTATTCTTTTATCTTGCTTTGGAGGAAGGGCATCTAAATTTCGTGTCAAGCTGCTGCAAAACTACTCGTTTAAGTTCTCGATCTCATCCAAGGAAGTGGGTTTCTCAATCATCAAGGGAGGTAACATTTTGATACCCCTTCTCAATGTTAACTTCCTTCTTTGGGGCGAGGGTGGCCCAAACTCGAGCTGGGAGCTATATCAATATCTTCAGGAGAAGGAAGATGAATGGACACACATCTTTCGTCGGCATCCTAGGAAATCATACGCTCAAGCCCTTAGATCACCAGCTAGATTCACCTCTAATTCTCATCATAATCATGAATCTTCCATGAGCCGATCTGGTCAATCCAAGGGTGCGCCATCCTCGGCTACCCCCGGTGTTATTGGCATTAATGGTGATCATGTGCAATCTAATGCACTGATGCATCAGCGCGCGGGATCTCAGCAAGTTCAAAATGGGCAGGAGGCCTTTTGTGTCCGTTGCCTCCTCTTTGGCCACCTTAGGCCCAACTGCACTAATAGAATCAAATGTAGGGCCTGCAAAAGATGGGGCCACATTTCCTCTAACTGCTTCTTCTCCGCAAAGCCCAACGGATCTAGCAGGCCCGTAGACCAGCCCAACACGACGATCGGCATTCCTAGGCAACCGCCCACTACTCACGCAGACAGGACGGCATGTATGGTCAATCAGAGGTCCAATCCGGGCAATGACGGCTATTCCTTGGGAGTACCTACCAGAACTAGCCTCCCCCATTACTCCGTCTCCTTGCATTCCACCAGAAATCGACTCTCCGCCGCTATCATCCCCCGGACGAACACCAACCAGAGCTCATCGTCCTTCTCTGCTCCTTCTACAACCTCGACCATGGCCTCGTTCCCCTTTGATCCCACCCCCTTCCTCCCGCCAAATCATCACAGCATTACTATGGAGGGAAGACCAGCGAGGATCCGTGTCCATGGTGGCTCAACTCCGCTGAAGCATGAAGACTGGGCTATAGTATCTATCGTCCCAATGCCGAATCTCCATGTGGCGTTTGCCACTGTCCGCGAGGTAATATCTGATTTCCTCACCGATAGAAGAGTTGGTTTTTTGGAGGTGGTTCCATGTCCCTTTGGCCAGGCGTACGTCAGGTTGAACAGTGTCTTTGATCGAGATGCTTTGGTTACTAATAGCCCACACCAATTTACGGATGTGCATGTCATCTTTGAGAAACATAATAGAGGTTTGAATTGGAGGAAGCTCGTACTCAACAGAGAAGTCTGGATTCTACTCTGTGGCTATCCGTTTGACAGATCTTATATCCAAGACATTAATGATGATGTTAGCAAGTTTGGCAAGTTTATCATGTGGGATAGAGTGAGGAGTTCTAGGGCTTATCATATGGTCAAAATCAGGGTAGAAGAACTAAGTGACATCCCGGCAAGCATTGTATTTGGGGATGGAGACAACTCGGACTCTCTGACGGTGCCGATAGTTATTCTGTAGCAGCAGGCTCTTGGAGAGGAGCCGCATGATGAAGACCCTATTCCCCCTGATGGCAACCCTCATCCGGTTCCTCATCAGGCCAACTATCAACCCAATCAGCATAACCACTTCCTGGGCCCTATCCCCGAGCATGCGGCAGAACAGGTGGATGAGCCTCATCAGGCCCCTTTGCCCAATTTGAACCTGGCACCCAATGAGGTGGTGGATGAAGAGGAACAGCAAGAGGAGATGCCTGGTTGGGGCCATTGGGCTATGCCTGAAGGCAACAATCAGATTGACATGGAAATTGATCAAGGGGAATTCCCTCCTCTGAATGAGCTCATGGCTCCATTAGAGATGGATGAGATGCCAGTTATCGAACACAGCAGTTTGACTTTATCAATGGGGGTTTCAAACAACAGTGGCAACACAGGAGCTTCAACCAATGGACCACTAGCGCCAATCCTCCCTGATTTAAATTTGTTGGATGGGCCAGATCAGTTCCAACCACCTCCACAGGGGAACCTTCATATGGGCCTTGTACAGCCCATTAGAGACTTCAGCATGGAAATTATGTTGCCAAACAATAGCCCTTTTCAAGGAGACAGTAGGGTAGACCCAATGCAGCTGGAATGGACAGTCCACTCGGGTTCTAAGACCCCAACACTCATTATGGAGGAAATTCCTATTCAGGGAAATAGTGCAAAAGTTGGAACAGAGTGTTTGGCCCAAAACCAGGCATCTAACAACCAGGAAGAGCAGGTTCAGCAGGCCAACCAGGATACAGACATCACAACAATGATCCACGCACAACAGAAGTCAAAGACTATTGAGGGTCTTGCTGAAACAGGTGATAATTCCTCATCTGATCTATCAGTGCCACCGGGCTTCCCTACTCCTGCCTACTTACATGAACAAACTCTTATTCATGCAGGGATGGTAGATAATCAACCTGTTACTGTACCTATGGGGATTGATATGGAGGCTACTAGAACAAAAGAGGCAGACTATCTGGGCAAGGAAGGAGCTAGCATTTGGAGGAAACACTTTGCACCTTCATCTACTGATACAGAGTTTATACAGGTACCTATAGACTGGGTTAACTTTCTATCAGTCACTTTTCTCAATCCAGATAAGTTTGAATGGGCAAAGAAATTCATTTTCTCACAAGTCTGGGACATCATTATTCAAGGATCTTCTGCCTGCACTTTGCCTTTTGTCATCCCTACATCTTGCCCCACTTCAGAGCTCTCTGCTACCACTGATACCATATCTGAACCTGTTGAGCAGGAACAGGAGGTCACTTCCCCTCTAACATCAGCATCAAGGAATTCCAGTCTTGCCACTGCACCTGCTATACTGAACATTAACAAGAAGAGGAAGGACAAGACTCCAATGGTGGAGACTGAGGTAAGGAGGAGCTGTAGATTACAAAAACTTACTAAAGGTTTCAAGAAGAACATTTGTATTGATAAAAACTGCTTGGCATGCCATGCACTGCCTCCGACCATTCCTGCAAAGGTAGTTAAAAACCTTAATACCACTTTTTGCAAGGTGCCAGCACAGGATACCTCTGAAGAGATGCTGGCAAGCAAGAGCAAAAAATCCAAGAGCTCCCTCACAACTAGAGACAACTCCAAGGGCACCTCTACTTCAAAGAACAATGCAAGCGTGGCGGGTGTAGCTGGGAACCTCAGCTAATGTCTCCATCAGTTACTGTCATTTGTATTATCGTTCTTAGCTTTTCAGTGTCTGTAAGAACTTGAGTATTTTGGAGTGTCAGATGTACCCAGGTTGCCATATGTATGAGGACATGAGCAGTACTAGCTATCTCTTTAGACTATCAGAAGCAAGAAATACTAGTTATGGAGAAAGAGTGGTCGATCCTTAATTGGAACATTCGTGGGATCAATGATCCCAAAAAATGGACAGCTATTAGAAATAAAATAGAAGAATCATAGTGCGCAGTGATTTGCATACAGGAGACGAAGAAAGAAGATTTTGACACCAGATTCATCCGAAACTTCTGCCCCACGAGACTTAACAAGTTTGAATTTGTGTCGTCCACTGGGGCATCAGGTGGTTTACTGACTGTGTGGAATGATCAGATCTTTCAAGGACATTTATCCCACTCCAATGAATTCTCCCTAACTATCAACTTCACTTCTACTCAATGTGGTAAATCCTGGACTCTCACCAATCTATATGGCCCTTGTCACCATCATGAAAGGAACATATTCCTGGATTGGTTTAAACACTTTCAGATAGATGATACCACCAATTGGTTAATGAAGAAAATATGCCCTAGAGGCAATAATAAAGATGTTATTTGTATTTCCTTATATCATGATAAATGTCTTTTATTCATGCTAGAATTGTATTAACCGGAAACTTAGTACATGTGTGAATACATAGACAAAACAGTATGTCCCTAGTATGCCTCTACTAGACTAGCTCATTGATCAAAGATGGTTATGTTTCCTAGCCATAGACATGAGTTGTCATTTGATCAACGGGATCACATCATTAGGAGAATGATGTGATGGACAAGACCCATCCGTTAGCATAGCACTATGATCGTTTAGTTTTACTGCTATTGCTTTCTTCATAACTTATACATGTTCCTATGACTATGAGATTATGCAACTCCCGAATACCGTAGGAACACCTTGTGTGCTATCAAACGTCACAACGTAACTGGGTGATCAAAAAGATGCTCTACAGGTGTCTCTGAAAGTATTTGTGGTGTTGGCATAGATCAAGATTAGGATTTGTCACTCCGAGTGTCGGAGAGGTATCTCTGGGCCCTCTCGGTAACACACATCACAATAAGCCTTGCAAGCAAAAGACTAAATGAGTTAGTCACGAGATGATGAGTTACGGAACGAGTAAAGAGACTTGCCAGTAACGAGATTGAACTAGGTATAGAGATACCGACGATCGAATCTCGGGCAAGTAACATACCGTTGACAAAAGGAACAACATATGTTGTTATGCGGTTCTGACCGATAATAGATCTTCGTAGAATATGTAGGAGCCAATATGAACATCCAGGTTCCGCTATTGGTTATTGACCGGAGATGAGTCTCGGTCATGTCTACATAGTTCTCGAACCCGTAGGGTCCGCACGCTTAACGTTTGATGATGATCGGTATTATGAGTTTATGAGTATTGATGTACCGAAGGTAGTTCGGAGTCCCGGATGAGATCACGGACATGACGAGGAGTCTCGGAATGTCCGAGACATAAAGATTGATATATTGGACGACTATATTCGGACACCGGAAGTGTTCCGGAAAAGTTTCGGATTTATCGGGATTGCCGGAGGGGGTTACCGGAACCCCCTACGAGAGGGGATGGTCCATAGTGGGCCTAAAGGGAAAGAGAGAGGCAGCCCATAGGGCTGGCCGGCGCCCCCACCTAGGGTTCCTAGTTGGACTAGGATTGGGGGGGGGGGCGCCACCTCTCCTATTCCTTTCCCCCTTCTTCCTTTTGGTGAATCCTACTAGGAATAGGATTGCAATCCTATTCCTAGTAGGACTCCTTCCCTAGCCGCACCAGGAGGAGCCGGCCGGCCTCCCTCCCTTGCTCCTTTATATACGGGGGCAGGGGGCACCCAAAGACACACAAGTTGAATTGTTTTAGCCGTGTGCGGTGCCCCCCTCCACAGAATCACACCTCGGTCATACCGTCGCGGAGCTTAGGCGAAGCCCTGCGCCGGTGAACACATCATATCCGTCACCACGCCGTCGTGCTGACGAAACTCTCCCGTGAAGCTCAACTGGATCAAGAGCTCGTGGGACGTCATCAAGCTGAACGTGTGCTGAACGCGGAGGTGCCGTACGTTCGGTGCTTGATCGGTTGGATCGCGAAGAAGTTCGACAACATCAACCGCGTCACTTGACGCTTCCGCTCCCGGTCTACGAGGGTACGTAGACACACTCTTCCCTCTCGTTGCTATACATCTGGTAGATAGATCTTGCGTGATCGTAGGAAAATTTTAAAATACTACGTTCCCCAACAGTGGCATCAGAGCCAGGTCTATGCGTAGATGATATGCACGAGTAGAACACAATGAGTTGTGGACGATACTAGTCATACTGCTTACCAGCATGTCATACTTTGCTTCGGCGGTATTGTGAGATGAAGCGGCCCGGACCGACATTACGCGTACGCTTACGCGAGACTGGTTTCACCGTTACGAGCACTCGTTGCTTAAAGGTGACTGGCGGGTGTCTGTCTCTCTCACTTTAGCTGAATCAAGTGTGGCTACGCCCGGTCCTTGTGAAGGTTAAAACAGCACATACTTGACGAAACATCGTTGTGGTTTTGTATGCGTAGGTAAGAACGGTTCTTGCTAAAGCCCGTAGCAGCCACGTAAAACTTGCAACAACAAAGTAGAAGACGTCTAACTTGTTTTTGCAGGGCATGTTGTGATGTGATATGGTCAAGACATGATGAGTTATACGTTTTTGTATGAGATGATCATGTTTTGTAAAGTTATCGGCAACTGGCAGGAGCCATATGGTTGTCGCTTTATTGTATGAAATGCAATCGCCATGTAATTGCTTTACTTTATCACTAAGCGGTAGCGATAGTTGAGGAAGCAATAGTTGGCGAGACGACAACGATGCTACGATGGAGATCAAGGTGTCGCGCCGGTGACGAAGGTGATCATGATGGTGCTTTGGAGATAGAGATCAAAAGCACAAGATGATGATGGCCATATCATGTCACATATTTTGATTGCATGTGTTGTTTATCTTATTATGCTTCTTATTTTGCTTAGAACGACGGTAGAATTATAAGATGATCCCTTACTAAATTTCAAGGTATAAGTGTTCTCCCTGAGTATGCACCGTTGCGAAAGTTCGTCGTGCCGAGACACCACGTGATGATCGGGTGTGATAAGCTCTACGTTCAAATACAACGGGTGTAAGCCAGTTTTGCACACGCAGAATACTCGGGTTAAACTTGACGAGCCTAGCATATACAGATATGGCCACGGAACACTGGAGACCGAAAGGTCGAGCGTGAATCATATAGTAGATATGATCAACATAAGATGTTCACCATTGAAACTACTCCATCTCACGTGATGATCGGACATGGTTTAGTTGATTTGGATCACGTGATCATTTAGATGACCAGAGGGATGTCTATCTAAGTGGGAGTTCTTTAAATTAATATGATTAAATTGAACTTTAATTTATCATGAACTTAGTCCTGATAGTTTTGCATATCTATGTCGTTGTAGATCAATGGCCCGTGCTACCGTTCCTTTGAATTTTAATGCATTCCTAGAGAAAGCTAAGTTGAAAGATGATGGTAGCAATTACACGGACTGGGTCCGTAACCTGAGGATTATCCTCATTGCTGCACAGAAGAATTATGTCCTTGAAGCACCGCTAGGTGACAAGCCCCCTCCCGCTAATGTAGACGCTTTGAACGTCTGGCAGTCGCGGTCTGATGACTACACGATAGTTCAGTGTGCCATGCTTTACGGCTTAGAACCGGGACTTCAACGACGTTTTGAACGTCATGGACCATATGAGATGTTCCAGGAGTTGAAGTTAATATTTCAAGCAAATGCTCGAATTGAGAAATATGAGATTTCCAATAAGTTCTACAGCTGCAAGATGGAGGAGAATAGTTCTATCAGTGAACACTTGCTCAGAATGTCTGGGTACTACAATCATATGACTCAACTTGGTTGCAAAGTTGACGAGGATAGTGTTATTGATAGAGTTCTTCAATCAGTGCCACCAAGCTATAAAGGCTTCGTGATGAACTATAACATGCAAGGGATGCAAAAGACAATTCCCGAGCTCTTCGCTATGCTCAAAGCTGCGAAGGTAGAAATCAAAAAGGAGCATCAAGTGTTGATGGTGAACAAGACCACTAGTTTCAAGAAAAAGGGCAAGGGAAAGAAAGGGAACTTCAAAAAGAATAGCAAGTCAGTTGCTACTTCCACGAAGAAACCCAAATCTGGAGCCAAGCCTGAAACTGAGTGCTTCTACTGCAAGGGGACTGGACACTGGAAGCGGAACTGCCCCAAGTTTTTGGCGGATAAGAAGGATGGCAAGGTGAACAAAGGTATATGTGATATACATGTTATTGATATGTACCTTACTAATACTCGTAGTAGTACCTGGGTATTTGATACCGGTTCGGTTGCTAATATTTGTAACTCGAAACAGGGACTACGGATTAAACGAAGATTAGCTAAGGACGAGGTGACGATGCGCGTGGGAAACGGTTCCAAAGTCGATGTGATCGCCGTCGGCACGCTACCTCTACATCTGCCTTCGGGATTAGTTTTAGACCTAAATAATTGTTATTTGGTGCCAGCGTTAAGCATGAACATTATATGTGGATCTTGTTTATTGCGAGACGGTTATTCATTTAAATCAGAGAATAATGGTTGTTCCATTTTAATGAATAATATCTTTTATGGTCATGCACCCTTAAAGAGTGGTCTATTCTTATTGGATCTCGATTGTAGTGATACACATATTCATAATATTGAAACCAAAAGATGCAAGGTTAATAATGATAGTGCAACTTATTTGTGGCACTGCCGTTTAGGTCATATTGGTGTAAAACGCATGAAGAAACTCCATAATGATGGACTTTTGGAATCACTTGATTATGAATCACTTGGTGCTTGCGAACCATGCCTCATGGGCAAGATGACTAAAACTCCGTTCTCCGGAACTATGGAGCGAGCAACAGATTTGTTGGAAATCATACATACTGATGTATGTGGACCAATGAGTGTTGATGCTCACGGCGGGTATCGTTATTTTCTGACCTTCACTGATGATTTGAGCAGATATGGGTATATCTACTTAATGAAACACAAGTCTGAAACATTTGAAAAGTTCAAAGAATTTCAGAGTGAAGTAGAGAATCATCGTAACAAGAAAATAAAGTTCCTACGATCTGATCGTGGAGGAGAATATTTGAGTTACGAGTTTGGTCTTCATTTGAAACAATGTGGAATAGTTTCACAACTCACGCCACCTGGAACACCACAGCATAATGGTGTGTCCGAACGTCGTAACCGTACTTTATTGGATATGGTGCGATCTATGATGTCTCTTACCGATTTACCACTATCGTTTTGGGTCATGCATTAGAGACAGCTGCATTCACGTTAAATAAGGGCTTCATCTGAATCCGTTGAAACAACGCCTTAAGAACTGTGGTTTGGCAAGAAACCAAAGTTGTTGTTTCTTAAAGTTTGGGACTGCGATGCTTATGTGAAAAAGTTTCAACATGATAAACTCGAACCCAAACCGGAGAAGTAAATCTTCATAGGATACCCAAAAGAGACTGTTGGGTACACCTTCTATCACAGATCCGAAGGCAAAATATTCGTTGCTAAGAACGGATCCTTTCTAGAAAAAGAGTTTATCTCGAAAGAAGTGAGTGGGAGGAAAGTAGAACTTGATGAGGTAATTGTACCTTCTCCCATATTGGAAAGTAGTACATCACAGGAAATTGTTCCAGTGATTCCTACACCAATTAGAGAGGAAGTTGATGATAATGATCATAAAACTTCGGATCAAGTTTCTGCTGAACGTCGTAGATCAACCAGAGTACGTTCCGCACCAGAGTGGTACGGCAATCCAGTTCTGGAAATCATGTTACTAGACCATGATGAACCTACGAACTATGAGGAAGCGATGATGAGCCCAGATTCCGCAAAATGGCTTGAAGCCATGAAATCTGAGATGGGATCCATGTATGAGAACAAAGTGTGGACTTTGGTTGACTTGCCCGATGATCGGCAAGCCATCGAAAATAAATGGATCTTCAAGAGGAAGACCGACGCTGACGGTAATGTTACTGTTTACAAAGCTCGACTTGTTGCGAAAGGTTTTCGACAAGTTCAAGGAGTTGACTACGATGAGACTTTCTCACCTGTAGCGATGCTTAAGTCTGTCCGAATCATGTTAGCAATTGCCGCATTTTATGAAATCTGGCAAATGGATGTCAAAACTGCATTCCTGAATGGATATCTCAAAGAAGAGTTGTATATGATGCAACCAGAAGGTTTTGTCGATCCAAAAGGTGCTAACAAAGTATGCAAGCTCCAGCGATCCATCTATGGACTGGTGCAAGCATCTCGGAGTTGGAATATACGCTTTGATGAGGTGATCAAAGCATATGGTTTTATACAGACTTTTGGAGAAGCCTGTATTTACAAGAAAGTGAGTGGGAGCTCTGTAGCATTTCTAATATTATATGTAGATGACATATTGTTGATTGGAAATGATATAGAATTTCTGGATAGCATAAAAGGATACTTGAATAAAAGTTTTTCGATGAAAGACCTCGGAGAAGCTGCTTACATATTAGGCATCAAAATCTATAGAGATAGATCAAGACACTTAATTGGACTTTCACAAAGCACATACCTTGATAAGATTTTGAAGAAGTTCAAAATGGATCAGTCAAAGAAAGGGTTCTTGCCTGTTTTACAAGGTATGAAGTTGAGTAAGACTCAATGCCCGACCCTGCAGAAGATAGAGAGAAAATGAAAGTCATTCCCTATGCCTCAGCCATAGGATCTATCATGTATGCAATGCTATGTACCAGGCCTGATGTGTGCCTTGCTATAAGTCTAGCAGGGAGGTACCAAAGTAATCCAGGAGTGGATCACTGGACAGCGGTCAAAAACATCCTAAAGTATCTGAAAAGAACAAAGGATATGTTTCTCGTGTATGGAGGTGACAAAGAGCTCATCGTAAACGGTTACGTCGATTCTAGCTTTGACACTGATCCGGATGACTCAAAGTCACAAACCGGATATGTATTTTTATTGAACGGTGGAGCTGTCAGTTGGTGCAGTTCCAAGCAGAGCGTCGTGGCGGGATCTACGTGTGAAGCGGAATACATAGCTGCTTCGGAAGCAGCAAATGAAGGAGTCTGGATGAAGGAGTTCATATCCGATCTAGGTGTAATACCTAATGCATCGGGTCCAATGAAAAACTTTTGTGACAACACTGGAGCCATAGCCTTGGCGAAGGAATCCAGGTTTCACAAGAGAACAAAGCACATCAAAAGACGCTTCAATTCCATCCGCGATCTAGTCAAGGAGGGAGACATAGAGATTTGCAAAATACATACGGATCTGAATGTTGCAGACCCGTTGACTAAGCCTCTTCCACGGGCAAAACATGATCAGCACCAAGACTCCATGGGTGTGAGGAACATCACTTTGTAATCTAGATTATTGACTCTAGTTCAAGTGGGAGACTGAAGGAAATATGCCCTAGAGGCAATAATAAAGATGTTATTTGTATTTCCTTATATCATGATAAATGTCTTTTACCCATGCTAGAATTGTATTAACCGGAAACTTAGTACATGTGTGAATACATAGACAAAACAGTATGTCCCTAGTATGCCTCTACTAGACTAGCTCATTGATCAAAGATGGTTATGTTTCCTAGCCATAGACATGAGTTGTCATTTGATCAACGGGATCACATCATTAGGAAAATGATGTGATGGACAAGACCCATCCGTTAGCATAGCACTATGATCGTTTAGTTTTACTGCTATTGCTTTCTTCATAACTTATACATGTTCCTATGACTATGAGATTATGCAACTCCCGAATACCGTAGGAACACCTTGTGTGCTATCAAACGTCACAACGTAACTGGGTGATCATAAAGATGCTCTACAGGTGTCTCTGAAAGTATTTGTGGTGTTGGCATAGATCAAGATTAGGATTTGTCACTCCGAGTGTCGGAGAGGTATCTCTGGGCCCTCTCGGTAACACACATCACAATAAGCCTTGCAAGCAAAAGACTAAATGAGTTAGTCACGAGATGATGAGTTACGGAACGAGTAAAGAGACTTGCCAGTAACGAGATTGAACTAGGTATAGAGATACCGACGATCGAATCTCGGGCAAGTAACATACCGTTGACAAAAGGAACAACGTATGTTGTTATGCGGTTCTGACCGATAATAGATCTTCGTAGAATATGTAGGAGCCAATATGAACATCCAGGTTCCGCTATTGGTTATTGACCGGAGATGAGTCTCGGTCATGTCTACATAGTTCTCGAACCCGTAGGGTCCGCACGCTTAACGTTTGATGACGATCGGTATTATGAGTTTATGAGTATTGATGTACCGAAGGTAGTTCGGAGTCCCGGATGAGATCACGGACATGACGAGGAGTCTCGGAATGTCCGAGACATAAAGATTGATATATTGGACGACTATATTCGGACACCGGAAGTGTTCTGGAAAAGTTTCGGATTTATCGGGATTGCCGGAGGGGGTTACCGGAACCCCCTACGAGAGGGGATGGTCCATAGTGGGCCTAAAGGGAAAGAGAGAGGCAGCCCATAGGGCTGGCCGGCGCCCCCACCTAGGGTTCCTAGTTGGACTAGGATTGGGGGGGCGCCACCTCTCCTATTCCTTTCCCCCTTCTTTCTTTTGGTGAATCCTACTAGGAATAGGATTGCAATCCTATTCCTAGTAGGACTCCTTCCCTAGCCGCACCAGGAAGGGCCGGCCGGCCTCCCTCCCTTGCTCCTTTATATACGGGGGCAGGGGGGCACCCAAAGACACACAAGTTGAATTGTTTTAGCCGTGTGCGGTGCCCCCCTCCACAGAATCACACCTCGGTCATACCGTCGCGGAGCTTAGGCGAAGCCCTACGCCGGTGAACACATCATATCCGTCACCACGCCGTCGTGCTGACGAAACTCTCCCGTGAAGCTCAACTGGATCAAGAGCTCGTGGGACGTCATCAAGCTGAACGTGTGCTGAACGCGGAGGTGCCGTACGTTCGGTGCTTGATCGGTTGGATCGCGAAGAAGCTCGACAACATCAACCGCGTCACTTGACGCTTCCGCTCCCGGTCTACGAGGGTACGTAGACACACTCTCCCCTCTCGTTGCTATGCATCTAGTAGATAGATCTTGCGTGATCGTAGGAAAATTTTAAAATACTACGTTCCCCAACAGTTAATCCTAGGGGACTTTAACTATATCAGATACCCACAGGATAGAAATAGAGAGGGTGGTAACATTGCAGAGATGCTTGCTTTCAATGAGGCCATCAATAACCAAGCTCTTATTGAAATTCCATTGAAAGGAAGACAGTTTACCTGGAGCAATATGCAGGATGCTCCCCTTTTGGAGAGATTAGACTGGTGTTTCTCATCTGAGTGTTGGACAAATAACTTCCCTCTCACTTTTGCCTACCCACTAGCCAAAACAGTGTCAGATCATGTGCCCATTATGGTGAATATTGGGACTCAAATTCCAAAATCAACCATTTTCAGGTTTGAAAACTTCTGGTTAGAACACTCAGATTTCCATTCGGTGGTTCAAAGGATTTGGACACAACCAATAGCAGAAAGTGACAGTGCCAAAGCCATAGCCATCAAATTCAAGAGACTGAGAAAAGGACTTAAGATTTGGGCCAGGAACATTTCTGACCTCAAAAAGATCATTGATAACTCCAATTATATGATTCTCACCTATGATACTATTGAAGAACTCAGAGATCTGACCTTGGAAGAAGCAAATGGGAGGGATATTCTTAAGAAGCACCTTGAAAACATTCTGGAACACCAAAGATTGTATTGGAAGCAGAGAGCCACTATCAGACAGATCAAAGTGGGAGAAGCCAACACCAAATACTTCCAAGCTAAAGCTACAATAAAATTCAAAAACAACAACATTGCTATGCTTAAGGATGAAACTGGCCTGGAACATTTTAGTCATCATGCTAAAGCTGCTATTCTTAACAGAGCTTTCAAGGAGAGGATGGGATCTGCTGGTTGCACTAGCAACCCTCTGCTACTGCAAAACCTCATCCACCACCAACAACAGTACCCTGAACTAGAAGCTCCATTTACAAAGAAGGAAATTGATGAAGTGGTTCATAATATGCTTACTGACAAAGATCCTGGACCTGATGGTTTTAATGCTGCATTCTTAAAATCATGTTGGGATATTGTTGCACAGGACTTCTACAAGTTGATTCAGGGTTTTCACAGGGGGACAGTTAACCTTCAAAGCATCAATTACTCCTTTATCACCCTCATCCCCAAAACAGATTCAGCAGCCACACCTGCAGACTTCAGGCCCATTTCACTCCTCAACTGCACCCTGAAGATCATCACAAAGTTACTAGCCAATAGATTACAGAAGGTTATTCTGAAGATGGTCCATAAGAACCAGTATGGCTTTCTTAACAATAGATGTATACAAGATTGTTTAGCATGGGCATATGAATACACCCACCAATGTAACCTCACAGGCAAAGAGATTATCCTTCTAAAACTAGACTTTGAGAAGGCATTTGACATGATTAATCATGACACCATTATTGAAATCCTCAAGGAGAAGGGTTTTGGAGATAGATGGATTAAATGGATACAAATGATCTATGGCACATGCTACTCATCTGTTCTTCTTAATGGTGTACCAGGCAAACAATTCCTATGCATGAAAGGAGTGAGACAAGGAGACCCCCTCTCCCCATTGATTTTTGTGCTAGCAGCAGACCTTCTTCAGTCTATTTTAAATGAAGCTATGCAACATCAACTGATCAGCTCCCCCCTATCACATAACACCAGCTCAGAATTTCCCATTATTCAATATGCAGATGATACCATCCTGGTGGCTAATGCAGACTATACTCAATTGATGCATATCAAAAATCTGCTACTTCATTTTGCTGCCTATACTGGACTGAAAGTTAACTATGCTAAATCCACTATGATCTCTATCAATACCCCAACAGACAAGATGACTTCTCTCTCTGGGCTACTGGGCTGCAAGATAGGTACACTTCCACTTTCCTATTTGGGTCTGCCATTAAGTCTCACCAAACCTAGGGTGGAAGACTTCATCCCACTATTACAAAGGATTGAGAGAAGACTGTTAAGTTGTGCTACTATGCTGTCCTCTGGTGATAAACTCATACTCATCAAATCAGTCTTTTCCAGCATACCAACCTTCTTCATGTGCTCTCTGGTGCTACCAAAGACAGTGGTAAAGCAAGTTAATATGTACCTCAAACAATGCTTTTGGAGAAGATTTGGTTCTATGGAGACTGGACCTGCATTGATTGCCTGGGATACTGCTTGCAAGCCCAAAACTCATGGTGGTCTTGGTATACTAGATGTAGCCACTCACAACCAGACCCTGCTCATGAAACATCTACATAAATTCCTAAACAAGGAAGATATACCCTGGGTCAACATCATTTGGGAATCTTATTACCTTGACACAATACCAGGAACAAGATTGGTGGGCTCATTCTGGTGGAAAGCTTTACTAAAGCTACTTCCTTTATTCAAAACCCATGCAAACTGTCAGGTCGGAAAGGGAGACACTGTTGCTTTTTGGACGGACAATTGGACAGGTCAAAGGCTGATTAACACATACCCAGAACTCCACTCTTTTGCAGTTGATAGCACAATTTCATATGCATCAATGGTGGATCAGCCTGATCTCAGCACAAAATTTCACAGACCACTATCACTTCAAGCTTTTAATCAATTTACACAGCTTCAACAGATGGTTAACAACAGAGACAACAGTCAAGAGAAAGACTCCTGGAGGTATTCTTGGGCATCACAGAAGTATTCCTCCATGAAGATGTACAAGGCTGTGCTCGGGCCTAGCAATGTGCCATCCATATTCAAAGACATCTGGCATACGAGTTGTAGACTGAGGCACAAAATCTTCATCTGGCTCTTGCTCCATGATAGATTGAATACTAGAAACCTCCTACAGCGCAAGAACATGATCATCCCAAATTACAACTGTGCCCTATGCGCTGACAATGCTGAGGAAACACTAGTTCACCTCTTCTGGAACTGTCCATTCGCGTTATTCTGTTGGGACCAGCTTATCCCTACAAAGCAAAGAGGCATTTCGGCGTACGATGAGATACTCCTCACTCTTATTCAGCTACCCAAAGACATAGCACTGGATATTGTGATTATGGGTTGCTGGAGCTTATGGGCCGTCAGGAACGACAAGATCTTCAGAGCAGCCCCACCATACCTAGGCACATGGAAGTTCTATCTTAAAGAAGGTCTAGTGGTTGCACAAATCAGAGCTAAACAGCAGAAAGCAGTCAAGATCTCCAACTGGATTGAGCACAACGTGTAATTTTAATTATGTTTCCTAGAATGGGTATTGGTTGAATTGCTGTATAGACTTTTATTTAATTTTGTTATAAAATTACCGTAGAACGATTGTTCTACGGTTTCAGCTCAAAAAAAAAACAAATTATCACACCCTACAGTCGAAGTGTGGCTAAAATTTGGTGAAAATGAATTATCATAAAAATATGTAGCTACTATAGTAAATTATCTTGTTCTCAAAATTCCGAACTATTTATCGTATCCAATTTGCCATGTTCTGATATATATACAGTAACCAATTTGATACTGTTTTGAATCAGAATATATATGTGATTTTTTAAAACAAAGATAATTGTACTTAACAGGGCCATAACAAGAGGATAGCAACTAGCATTTGTTCTTACCAGAAAGGAAAAAAGGCGAGGCAAGCTTATATCAGTACACGACAAAACATGAAAATGTCAACTGGTGAAATTAAAACTAACTTTACAATTAACCTGTCCATTGAAATAAGGAATGGTAACAAGAAGAATCGATGCAAGCCAAAATTGCTTATTCATACCAGAATGCGGTAAAACAAAATTTTAAAGCTAGATTTCAGTGGCACAAAAATCTTTTATTGTACTACTTTCCTCGCCATTTTGCAGTGCCACACAACTCTGATCAGGCTATCCATCACTGAGGTTTCGAAATAAAAAAGATTACAGTTTGCTTTGGGTCTACAACCATACCACTGGTTAAAGTTAAGAAGTTGAACATGTGATAAAATTTGTATTCAAGCTACACGAGGAATAAAACTTGTCTGGATATGCTCCATTCATGTTCAAAAAAATGAAAGAGAAGTGATATTCACCTTCTGTTTGATGTATTAGATGGAGTGAAGCGTGTTTGATGCCACAATTAATAGCATCTACTGAGGCATATAGACACTTTCAGATTTTGGCTGGGAAGTTATTAACCGCGCTGAGTTAACATTCAAACTGGAGGCAAACTTTGTTATAATAATTTGCTTGAATTCTTACATGACTTGCACTTAGTGGTCAACGTTTCGAGAGACCATAGTTAACTATTATTCCATCACAAGTACTGTATAAATTACACCATATTTTCTCCTCATTTGTCATGTCCAATTGTAGAATTAAAGATGGACATCCGTCATGGTATCATGCAATGCAGCTAATTATCTATCACTGAATAAAATAGAAGAAATTAGAATAGAACTATAGAGGAAAAGAGGAAAAGCCTCTAAATCTGTGTAAATAAAATAGAACTATAGAGAGAGAAAATGCAATGCAGAATGCCCATCCAATCCAAGTGATAACTATTCGTTTATCTTCACATAGTTTTCACTACCAAGAAGAGGAATTTACCCATCAACGACCAACAAAGCTGATCTGAAATCCTAAACTAAACACTTATCTGGTCCTACTCCCTTCGTGGAGCCGCCTTGGAGAACTCTGGGATGCCGCTCCACCTGAAACCACTTATCCCTGTTCCTTCCATCAGTCTTCTTGTGCTGAGCCTACAGCAGGGTACCGGGGTCGATAAAAAGACGTATGAAAGTCATCCTTTAAGCTCTACGTACAAATGGCGAATGTTGTACTCCTTATTTACCTTCAAACATCCATTTCGTGTGGTCGCTTGGGCCACGCTGAGATCATGTGCCCGACACCGGGTCCTCGTGATGACAAAGGAAATATCCCTTTTGGACCAAAGTTGAGGGCACCCGAGCAATGGGGTAAAGCTACGTCGGCGGACAGTTCAAGTTATGAGCAGCACACGAAGCCGAGTAGCCACCGAGAGTCCAAGAATTCTTCCAACGCCGGCAAACGTGAAGAGGTGACCTCCCCTGCAAAGGAACGTGCAACCATCAAGAGGAAGGGAGCCCCAAAACAGGTCTACCGGCGGGTGGAAGACCCTCCTCCTCTCATGCTAACGGATGGTGTAGCTCATGGGAACATTGACCATACGCAAGATGAGGACGCGAATGCTTTAGCACTTGGAGATGGACAAGAGTTAGAGCAGGAAGCAAAGAAGAAGAAACCCACACCTGAGAATTCGGCAGAGACTGCAAGGCAGTCCTGCCCGTCCCAATGAGCTGCATAAGCTGGAACTGCCGGGGGCTTGGGAACCCCGAGGCAGTTCGAGAGCTTCGCAATATTGTGAAGCAAGAGTTACCCCTCCTACTCTTTGTCATGGAAACTAAAATATCAGCAAAAAGAGTAGAGATCCTGCAACATTCGCTGGGATTTGCAGGATGTTTTGCAGTTAACAGCACTGGATTGAGCGGCGACATCAGACTATCGGCGGCGTCGGAGCTACAACCATCGTCGTCAAGAGCTGCAACCCGCAGGTGGAGCTGTTGCATGGATCGAGGCGATAACGAGGCCAGGAGGGTGAGGACCAGTGACGAGAACGGTCGGCGAGGGCGGGGTCCGGCGGGCGACGAGGAAGACCGGCGAGGGTGGGGATTGACGACGGGAACGGCCACCGGAGGGGATAGGAGGCGCGGCGCCGCGGTCCCCGAGCGGGACATGTGGATCCAGCCCGAACTATCAAAGGAAGAAGAAGCTAGGAGCAATTTTCTTTTACCAGGATACAACTGTTACGCGGCTTAGAGCATCTCCAGCCGCGCCCCCAACAGCCCCCCCAGGCCACCAAAATGGCCCAGTCGCGCCCCCAGGACGCCAAAAATCGCCGGATTGGGCCGAAACTGGCGCCGGCGGACCCAACCCAAACCCGGGGCGTTGGGGGTCGCCTGGGGGCGCCGGACGGGGCGTTTTTTGGCGCGAATGTGATGGGATCGCCTTGTCAGCGACGCGCTGCTTCGTCGTCCTCATCGCCTCGGTTCCCGCGGGAATCAATACCAAAGCTGGCGCACTGCGCCGTCGCGTGCCCATTGATGCCCCGCGCGTCGGTCAGCCTGCCCATTGATGTCGCGCAGTGAACCGTCGCGTCGCCCGGCGCCACGGGCGCCCGCCACGCGTCGCCTGGCATGCGCCTCTCGTCGCCCGAGCTCCGGCTATAAAAGCCACCCACCTCGCCAGTGAACGCAACACTTCAGCACATCAGCCCCCCGCACTCTCCACACTGCCCCACGCTAGCTGCTTCGTCGCCGACACGCCCTGCGCCCCGATGCCGCCTCGCCGCCGGGGAGGTGCGGGCTACCGCGGCGTTCGGGTTCGTCCGTCCGGCACCTACTCCGCCGAGATTCAGTCGGGCGACGTGCGCCTCCGCCTCGGAACCTTCGACACCGCTGAGGAGGGCGCCCTCGCGGACGACGCTGCGGCGTGGCGTCTCGGGCGTTCCCATTGGGACGTGAACTTCACAGACGTGCCGACTCTGGAGCGGGCACAAGAGTTGGCGCCTCCCCCGCGGCTTAGAACCGACGAAGATCGTCGGAAGAACCGTAGGCGGGTGCACCGTCTCACCCTGGCCGAGATGGACGAGGAAACCATGGCGACGTGGCGCCAAAACTTCCCGCAAGACATCATCAACGAGCACCAGTTCTTGGCCGAGAAGAGGGCGGAGAGGAAGAAGAGGAGGAAGGAGCGAGCGGCTTATCGCGAGGACAAGCGAGCGCGGAAGGCGGTCGCTAAGTTCAACATCGAGCTAGGAGATGCGTCCTCCTGGGACTCCACCGACAAGCGGTTCCTTGACGCCTACGCTGAGACGTCAGAGGAGGACATCACCGAGGCAGAGTCCGAGTCGGAGAATGACTAGTAGCAGTAGTTCGTAGGAGAAGACTGTGTGAACTATCTATTTATCTATCTATCGTAGGAGAAGATTATGTGAACTATCTATCTATCTATCTATGTGAACTATCTACGGGAACGTCGACTCTGGGCCGTTTTGCGTCGGAAATGGGCTAAAAGCGCCGAAAATGGGCCGATATCGATGCCTGGGGCGACCTGGGGGCGGCGACTAGGAACGCACTGGCACCCAAGCCGAAAATAGCGCCGGCTCGCCCCCAGGCGGCAGTTTTCGGCGCGTCCTGGGGGGCCAACGGCTGGAGATGCTCTTAGGGCATCTCCAGCCGCGCCCCCAAGAAGGCCTCCCCAGGTGATTTTTTTGCGCCGGCGCCGAAAAAACGGCCCAGTCGCGCCCCCAGGAGCCCGATTTTTGCCGGCCTGGACCGAAAACAGCGCCGGCGGACCCAGGCCGAACCCGACACGCTAGGGGGCGCTCGGGGGCGCCGGGGCGAACTGTTTTGGCGCGAAAAAGCCGCGGGCCAGCCGCGTCATAGACACGGCGGCTCGTCTTCCCCCAACTGCCTCGGTTCCCGTGGGGAATCAATGGCAAGGCTGCCGTCGATCAGCCTTGCAATTGATTCCTCACGGGCGGCGCGTCACGGGACGGCGCGCCGACGCCTCTCCTCCCTCGTACGCATACACACGGGCGCGGAGCGGCTATAAAGCCGGCGGTCTCTTAGTCGTCTGTGCCCACACCAGACTCGCCCCTCGCCGCCGCCCAGCCCCTCTCTCCGTCTTCGTCTTCCTCTCCCGAGCGCCACCGGCAGCCCCTCTCTCTCCCTTTCTACAACCGCCGAGCCCGTCGCCATGGCAGAGCGCTTCCCCGGAGACGAGGCGGCGGCAAACGGCTTCGGCCGCCGTTCGCTCCGCGAACAGGAGTCCTGACTCCTGTTCCAGGCGAACATCTCGGCGCTGCCAGACATGCGCGTCGGGCCGACGGGTTGGCGGCTCAGCGACGGGGGAGTGCCCGTTCCCCCGTTGCCCGACGCCGTGGCGAAGCCCAAGTACTTCGCCGAGGAGGTCGAGGTCGCGCGCGCCTCCCTGACCGACGCCGAGCGCTCCCTCCCCCAGTACTCCGCCGACAATCACGCGGCTTGGGCGGCGTACTTCCAGCGCCGCCAGCAGCAGCGCCTGGCGTCCACCAACGGCGCGCCGGTGGTCGGCGGCGTGAAGAACAGTGAGGGGCGCCACCTGTGGTGGGGCGTCCCCGGCTGCACGCTGGAGGGCGTGCTGACGTACCTCGATGGCGGCAACAACCCGTCGTTGACCTATCCTGCGACGGGGGCCGCCCCGTCGCAACACCGACGCGCATGGGCGCCGAGGAGGTTCGCCTCCTCCTCGTCTTCCTCCTCTCGCTCTTCTTCTCACTCCTTCGGTACTCCGGCGCTTCTCGGCGTCAAGGCCGAGCCCGCGGCGGAGACGCCACTCGGTCGGCGCACTCGCAGCGTCGGCATCGTCATCAACGAGGGCGGCCGGCGCGCCTCCTCGTCGGCTCCTCCGCGCTTCGTCAAGCCAAAGACGGAGCCGGGGCTGGCGCCGGTGAAGGCGGAGTTCGACGACGACGACGCGGCCCTAGAATGGGCGCGCCAGGACTCCATTGCGATGGAGAAGGCGCGCCGGGAGAAGGAGAAGGAGCGCCAGCGCGCCGCCCTGCGCCGCTTCGAGGAGCGCCGTCGCGGCCGCGATGAAGACGGGGTCGTCGTCTTATGCGACAGCGACGACGACGACGACGTGCCGCCGCCAGTCCGTCATGGCGACGCCGGGCAGGGGTCCAGCAGGGGCGCCCGCGTCAAGGAGGAGAAGGCCGACGACGACGATGGCGGCGACGACTTCAGCCCGTTTCCTTTTTAGATTAGGTTAAATGTAATGAAAATGATAGAATTTCGCCAAAATTTGCCATGTTTGACCGAAATTTAACTTGTTTTTATCATAACTTCGCCGAACGATGCTACTTTTTTTAATACGCGTATGGGGGCGGCCCTGAGGCCAACGGCTGAGGACCGACTCGCCCCAGGACCATTTTTTGCGCCGGCTCACCCCAAGGCGGCGCTTTTAGACGCCCCCTGAGGGGCCAATGGCAGGAGATGCTCTTACATCCAACGGTCTGGGCGACCGGCCGAAACGCCGGCGCCTATAAGCGCCCTTTGTAAATCTGCCATCCAACGAGTTGCAGATGGGAGTAAATGGAACACGGGCGCACGCATGTGAATGGTGAATCGCGGCCGCGCCCTTGGGTTGGTTGGCGTCGTGGTACGGTGGTAGCCTGGCTCGCTTTACTTTGCCCGCTGGTGTGGTGAGCACTGAGCAGGAGCAGGTACGCCATTGGCAGTGCAGCCGCGGCACGTACGAGCACACTGTGAAAACGAATATGCCATTGCCAGCCAGCTTTGTGCCTGTGCACCATTCACCACCGAGCCCACGAGGCCATTACGTGCTGTGCCTTGTGCGTGCGTGCGTGCGTGCATGCAACATTATCATGTGGTGGACCGAGGAAAAGCCATGGCATGATGAGTGCCAGTTTGTGGCACATGCATGTGTATGCACCCTTGGAGTTGGTGGTACGTTCCGTTCACTGCCGGTTATTCCCCGAGCAAATTCCGTCCGAGGGGATGCGTTTTTATGCAAGGAATCTACAAAAGAGCAGTGGACGGCACCGTCTCCCTTCCCTGGGTGTTGTTCGTCCAACCTTTGCTTGGTTCACATGAATCATCTCACAAACAAATGGATGAGTCTTCTGATGTCCCTCTTTTTCTGGAAACTAGTAGTAAACCTTTGCAAACCACCATGTTGGATTTATACGTTTCTGGAAACGCTAGCAACAAGAATAATAGTGTACACAAGTAGCAAGCGACCTCTTTTCTGGTGGACGCGTGCATCTTCAAAATTTCCTTTTCTTGAATGAAACTGCGAGCTCCCCTCGCCGACTTCCATTAAAGAAACCACCAGCCGTGCATGTTGAAAATATCAGAAACAGCTTGGGAAGCAAGAAGAACATTTTTTTTCATTGTATATAAATCTTTGTAGCGACAGAGTAGAACAAATCCCGTAGTGCTTTGACGGCGACTTGTCACTACCGGTACTCTGCTGTTTACCAGGCTCGACTCCTTCCCCCTTGTGTTTGTACCGACCCGAGTAGCAGTACTCCCTTCATTTCGAAATATAGTGCGCCCGCGCTTCCCGAAGTCCAACTTTGACCATAAATTTAACCCACTGCGACGGGAGAAAAAAATTATATGATTGAAAACTTCTTTTGAATACGAATTCATTGGTATAACTTTTGCTCCCGCCGCAGACGGTCTCGTTGGTTAAATTTACGGTCAAAGTTGAAGCACGAGGATAAAGGAAGCACTACATTGTGAAATGGAGGGAGTACTAGTTAGTACTCCCTCCGTTCGGAATTACTTGTCTCGAAAATGGATGTATCTAGAACTAAAATACATCTAGATACATCCATTTCTGCGACAAGTAATTCCGAACGGAGGGAGTAGTACGAATCCACCAACTCCAAACTGACCGTGAACCGAGAGCATCTTGGATTTGTCTCTTCCGGGCGTACCGTGCGTTTACATGAAAGCCGTTCGTCGTGTACGCACCCCGGGTCCCGCCAAGACCGAACAGCGACCGGCGACCCATGTCCGATGTGTGTCATCAGCGATGGCAGCCGCAGGGTTCCAACAAGGCGTTGATGATGCCACCATGCCGCACGGTGACAAACTGACAAAGCTTTTGTTGTTTCTATGTATGGCGGATAAGATAAAGGAAGAAAAGAAAGAGTTGAGCGACGCCGCTCGCCCGTGCCGTGCCGGTCGACGCCGTGGTGACTGCGGGCGCGTGGGTGCACCAGCGGCACGCGGCGCCCTTTTGTCGTGCCGTGCCGTGCCGCTTTGTTTGTTGTTTCTGTGCATGGCGGATAAAGGGAGAAAAGAAAGAGTTGAGCGGCGCCGCGCGCCCGTGCCGGTCGACGCCGTGGTGACTGCACGCGCGTGGGTGCACCAGCGGCGCGCGGCGCTCTTTTGCCGTGCCGCTTTGTCCCGCGACCCATTCCCTTTTGTCCGGCGACTAGCAGTAGATAGCTTGTACACTAGCTAGGAGGAACGCCGAACGCCGCGAGTGAGTATGCGGAAAGTGATCACGCTAGAATGTACGTAGAACCTTATCGTAAGTAGGAGCGGGGCACGTGTAAATGTGTTTGGGATTTGAATTTGTGCACGTTGATTATGATGGGATCTTTGCCGTAGGCGCCCGTCGCAGCGACACGTCCTAACGGAAACCAACTCCGTACGTGATTTTGTTTTGCGGGCTCATATGAGTACAGGTCGTGACTCGTGAATGTCTTTTGCAGCACGCTTGTGTAACTGTCAGAAAAAATATCCAGGCAGCAACAAATTACTCATAAGCTACCCTAAAAAAGTACTCCCTCTGTGAAGCTAAGCAACTTCCCCACTAGCACTTCTCATGGATACTTTCGTTTGTTGGCACGTTGAACGCATGTTTAGACCGGGCCACTACCAGAACAGCGTACTAGTATAATCATCATCTTTCGCCTGGCACGCTTAATCCGTTGAGCAACTGAAAGACTAAGAGTAACGAAGCACTAGAACCTTGGCCGGAAAGTACTTTACGTAATGTCAGCAAGAACTTTCCTCTCCGGGGACGAGGCTCACCTACCTGCTTGCAAAGCAAGCTCTCCCGACCCCGTTGCTTGGCGACCAAGGCCATGCGGACTAACCGTGGAAGTCAAACTCCGAGATCGCCACACGTACGGACTAATTGTACTTGTATAACATTTTTCATCCCTGACTTGTACTGTAATATCTTGTATACAAGTGAGTATAATACTGCAGGTCAAACCGTGTCTAATGAACCAGGCCACGGCTTCTAGAATGAAACAGCAGATGATGAGAGAGAGCTGACTAATAGAATCAAATCAACACGCATCTAGTTTAATCATCTCGATAGATTGTGTGACTGACGGTCGGCAGCTCATCGTCATTCTACCTCCCTCGCTGTACGCGTACTGTACCATGAAATGGGAATATACCAGAGCCGACGTCACGGCGTGCATCACCGGAAGCGTCCAGGAATGAATATGGACGGGAGCAGTTCCATCTCGTACCGCTACGAACTGCTAATTCGTAGGCGCGTCCGCTATTTGTGCAGCGTATGCACGGGGACTTGGGGAGCAAGCAGTGATGCTGACCATACCATTTCGAGGCTTGCTTCGGTAGACCCCCCCCCAACAAAACGTATAAGGGCAGAATGGTCATACGGAAGAAACGTATACCCACCTCGTATTATACAGTTACACTCCCCACGCCCGCATACGTATAGCACGAAAAAAAAAGGGCAGTTGCACAATCTACGTCCGCCCCATCTACTCGCCAGCCCCATCTGTTCGCACGCCCGCCCGCCGTTCCAAGGGACAGATCGCCGCCGCCGCGGATCGCCGCCGCCGCGGAGCGCCGCCGCCGCGTATCGCCGCCGTCCTCCCCCCGGACCGCCGCCGCCCTCGCCGTCCCAACGTCCTGGCCGCCTTCTGAACGTCAACGCCCGCCCGCTGTGCAAAGTGGCCGATCGCCTCCGTCCTTCCCCCGTCCGCCGCCGCTGATAACCCGTGGACGCCGCCCCTCGCCGGTTGCTCGTCGTGCACGTCGCCACCTGAAGGCCGTCGTCGATCGCCGGCGTCGTCTACACCGCGGGCCAAGGTTTGTCATCTAAACCCTAGCGGGCATGAGGCGGGCATGATGCGTAGAAGTTAGGTCTAGTTTAGGGTTCATCAAAACCTCCCGCCGCAGCGCCTCATGTACCTACTAGACCTAACACACGATATTCTGCAGTTCTGTGAGGTAGGCGTGTTGACATGGATGAAGAATCCGCATGTGGGAGGGAGAAGAATGATACTGATAAGGTGACTAAAACTGATATCAATAATTTGAACGAAGATGATGACA
>LR738710.1:667345124-667416986 GCA_902687465.1 Secale cereale | reverse complement strand
GGCAGGCGATCAGGCGGCAGCGGCAGGCGATCAGGCGGCTGGCGCGATTGGTGGGACGTGCGGGCGGTGGGAGCGACAGATCGGGGGCACGTCTGCATGCGCGGCACGTCGTTAGGGTCTTTTTTTTTTTCCGACGCGGGCGGCATCGAGCGGGTGGGGCGTGTATACGTATACGTATACGTTTTTTTTTTTAACCGGCGGACGGGCGGGAGCCCTCTTTTTCAAATAATGCCCATCATGCCCTTCGTTATGAAGAGGTATTAGGCAATCTCGGCCGTCCTTGTGTTTGGGGGGGGGTCTACCGAAGCAGAAGTGTACCATTTCTCATCTTACCTACTCCCTCCGTTCCTAAATATTTGTCTTTCTAGACATTTCAAATGGTTACAACATACAGATGTATGTAGACATATTTTAGAGTGTAGATTCCCTCATTTTACTTCGTATGTAGTCACTTGTTGAAATCCCTAAAAAGACAAATACTCCCTCCGTCTCAAAATTCTTGTCTTACATTTGTCCAAATACGGATGTATCTAGTTACACTTTAGTGTTAGATACATCCGTATCTAGAAAAATGTAAGACAAGAATTTTGAGACGGAGGGAGTATTTAGCAACGGAGGGAGTATATGCGTGCGTATCTGATCCATTCCTTCCGTGTCTGAAGAACATGTGTTTTCCACCTTGCCGAGTTGCCGTTTTGTTTGTTGCCTCCACTTTCGTGTGTTGCGGTGGCCGATCGTTAGTGGAAGCTCCGTTGGTGTGTTGTTTACCCCCACCGCGCACGTACGTACGCTAGCACCAACACAAAATATCAAGCAACACTGCAGCTTCTCCTTTGTGTCGGTGGAGCCGTGGTGCTCTAATGCTTTTATTTTACTTCGCATTGTCAAACTCAAAATCGCCGTGTTTTTTGAATTGTGGCACAGACATGTACTGTAATCAGTAAGAATACTGTTTATGCACCTTGGATTTGATGTAAACTTCCCCTTTCGCATGATTCGACGAGTCTGATCCGGCAAGATGCGTGTACGTTCGGATTTGGAGGACCCATCAGCTATGTCAAGTCGCGTTTTGGCCGGCTTTAGCTTTAGGACAGGCGGGCAGGCCATGCAGGACACGAAGCTGCCAGCCTCCAAAAGTTGATGTGGCGGATGCGATGTGACTCCTGAGGGCGACCCAACCCAATTTGGCACGGAGACCCAACGGCCGACGGGATCAACGTCGCAACGATACACACTGATCATCGGCCATCATATCTTCCTCTCCCACAAAAGAAACGGGATATCCGATCATCTCGCGTTGTCGCATTTCGCCGACAGTTTACCGCAACAAAATCATTTCGGGCGTGTCGTTTTCGCACTCGTGTAGTGTAGCACGCTAGAAAAAGAGCAAGAACTGCACTTGCCCGGTTCCCCGCACGGCAGACGGGATTGGGACAAATTCTTCGTGGTAGTGGGCTGTGAGCTGAGCGGGTGGGCTTTTTAGGCGGACCGGGCTGTGAGCTGAGCGTGTGGGCCTTTTAGGCGGACCTGCCCATTAGAAAGTAAGCTTCCCTCGTTTTCTTCTTCTTCAGAAAGTAGGCTCGCTAATGGTAAACTTACTCGCTCCGTTCCTAAATATAAGTCTTTTTGACATTTCAAATGGGCTATAACATACAGATATATGTAGACATATTTTAGAATGTAGATTCACTCATTTCGCTCCGTATGTAGTCACTTGTTGGAATTTCTAAAAAGACATATATTTGGGAACAGAGTGAGTACATAGTACAATAAGTTATTAGCCTAAAAAGGTCAAATAAATTATTGGAAAACAACGTTCACCTGCAATATGATGCAAATCTGCTACTCAATTTTTCTTGACACCACCACCGCACCGAGGTTCAACCGTGCTAGTGCGCAACATTACAGGGAACTGGATCCTCTAACATTAAGGAATGTTAGAGAAGCTACAGTACCCTGACTTGCCTTCTTTCAATCCACATGATTAAGGCTATAATGACTTAAATTAATTAGCAAATTACTGATTTAATGTGTATATTTATAATCATTACATGCAAATAAATTGATGGTGAAATAAAATTAATTATAGATAAATTTTTTCTACAGTAAATATCGATAGTAAATAATCTGCTAAACGTCCCTCTTCATTTTACACTAGAATAGCATTATAGCACCGTGACTTTGCTTCGGTAAGTTCCGGCTCCCCATTACAGTACTCTGAGATGTTGCGGCAAATATGCATAATGGGAACAAGAGAAGACAGCTGAGGCAACACACCTTGCTGCATTGGAAAAAGAGGCTCGTACTGGGAGAAAATTGTCTGATATTACCTCGGTCCCAAATTACTTGTCTTATTTTTGTTTAGATACAGGATATACATAACAGTAAAACGTGTCTGCATACATCCGTATCTAGACAAATCTAAGACAAATAATTCGGGATGGAGGGAGTACTAAACATAAATTAGCTGCAAACCAAGATCAAAACAGCATGCAATCCGGCTGGTACTTTGGTTCAAGAAATTTATCAGAGAATATGAACAGAAACTACATACTGCCTGCACAATGGGCTGAGCTACAGACTGCCTGCAAATCAAACTCTACTCTAGACTGGATACCCACAGGTGCCACAGCTTCAATTAATTGACTAATAATAATATCAAAGCAAAGCTCTACTCAAAACTAGGATACCAGAGGCATGCCTTGACACAAACCAGGTATCAATTTCGTGTAAGCTGAGGGCCACAAACTGGACCCGCAGTAGCATCACACCATGTTCTATACCAGCAATGGCCCAATATTCACACAGAAATACAAGACCAAGAAAAGGCATATGTCCCTGTAACACACCACATGGTGTTGGGTTTACTCACCATGTTTTTCACTTACCGTGATGAAAATGCATATGAAGCACCGGTGGGAGGTAACACATAATTCAGCTGGCAAGCTTGAAGGCATCAATGAAGAGGCCATACGTGAAACCCATCTTGAAATTGTTGAGGAGCGCAACGGCGAAGGTAACCTTGGGTCGGCTGTAGTAGAACTTCGTCACGTACTCGGTCAGCAGGACACACACAACTGCTGCTATAACATCGTTCACGCCCAAAGCACCGAATGACAGGGATATTGTCTGGGCAACATAAAAGCCACCCAGCAGTGCGATGCCGCCGAAAAGAGCTCTCCTGGACCCGCTTTTGAAATAGTTTCTTGACAGCTCCGGGATGATTCGGATTATGTCAATCAGCCTTCTACGGCCACCATTACCCTGCAGGGCACGGACCTTGAGAAACTTGTAGGAGGATTTCCGTTGGATGTTCTTGGAGCTCGGTGAGAGTACCCTTGTCCCCGTATATAAACCATAGTTGGAAAGGCCAATGGCAATATAATTTGGAGCACACGCCATAAGAAACACCGCCACCGCCTGAAGATATTTTTTTTTCAAATAAAGATGCAGATTGCAATTAGAGATGATATTGTTGCACCGATGGCAAGAATTAGCAGGAAACAAGTACATTAAGTTGAGAAAAGGAAAGAGACCAAGTAGGTCAGGGAAGAAGGTGCACACATGTAATGGTAGAAACCAGAAAGAACAACAAGAAGGTGCACACAAGTGTGGTAGAGAAAGAAAGAACAATGAACACTAGTGTCACATACAAGCTAGTATGACATATCTGAAGAAACCGAAGATGCAGTTTCCCGAGAAGAGAAACCGAAAGTCCAGGTAAAAGAAAAATGTAATGTTTTAGCCAATGCAGAGTATGATACTTCAGAAAGGCCGTATATCCTTGGAGACCCTAATAGGAACTATACAAAAGCCATTTCCAACAACTGAAAATGCTAGACCAGAAAGATGCATTAGCTTGCTATAAGCAATTCCAGAGTTCAAATCACAGGGGAACAGTTGCAATGGTTCACACTTCACAGGCATCAAGCATGTTAAAGTGTATCTTTCAACAATGGCGCATGCCACAGTTGGATTCATGTAACACCGCACTCCAATGTGACTCAATTTCTACCTGTCTATGAAATAGTCTCAAGAAAATACGATTACATACATTCTGCAGCCAGAAAGCAACACCACAGTGATTTCGGCTGAAAATCCTGATAATCTCGGCCAGCTAAAACAACACACAATATCCCCAATTAACAGATCTGACAAAAGTAACTACTATGACGCAACAAGAACAACCCAGGAAATCAAGTGTTTCAGGACAGGTGGGTCGACAATGTTAGAGTTATAATATAAGTCATGTACCCCTTTGTATTTATCCCATTGTATAAGGGGTTTCCTGCATATGTTCCACCTGTACATGTATATATATATCGGCCTATGGCCTCATGGTAATACAAGTTGCTTTCCTAACATGGTATTAGAGCTATAGGTTTTTTTTCCTCTCGCACGCGCAACTCGTGCTCGGATCTGTCCTCCCGTCGCCGATCGATCTTGATCTCCCGATCGATCTCCAACCGCTTCTCCTAGCGACGGAAGCCTGCGTCTCGATCTCCCGATCGATCTTCAGTCACGACCGCGCCAGGCTCCTCGATCGCCTCGCCCGACAACGCTCGCCTCGTCCCTCCAGTCGCCAGCGCCTCCTCCAGATACCACCGGGCCAGGCCCCTCGATCCGCTCGCCTCGTCAGATACAGCGCTCGCCTCGTCCCTTCAGTCGCCAGCGCCTCCTCCAGATCGCGATCGGGCCAGGCCCCTCGATCCGCTCGCCTCGTCAGATACAGAGCCGGGACAGCTCTCGATCGGGGCCAGCTCTCCCTCCAGTCGCTCCCTCCAGGCGCTCGATTCCCCACAGCGTCGCGCTGGCCGGGGTGCCCGATCTCTGGTTTTTCTGCGGTTGGATCCGCTTCTTCTCCTTTCCTAAAAAAAAAAAAAAATGACTGCATCAGGCTATGTTTCTATCCCTCGCTGTCCGGTGATCTTCGATGGTACTAACTACACTGAGTTCACTGGCTTCATGCGCATTCACATGCGTGGCATCCGTCTCTGGGGTGTTCTTTCTGGCGAGGTCTGCTGTCCGCCATGTCCGGTTCCTCCGGTGGCTCCTATTCCGCCGACTCCACCGGTTCTTCCTGCGGATGCTAATCAGGCCGCCAAGGATGCGGCTAAGCTCGCTGCTGAGACTACTGATCGTGCTTATGATGAGAGGGTTTTGGCTTATGAGGAGGCTCTTCAGACGTATCATGGTGCTCTGTCTGTCTACACCCAGTGGCTTGATGATGATGCTAAAGCTACAGCTGTTCTCACTGCGAGTGTTCTGCCCCAGTTTGCTTCTGAGTTTCTGGGTCTTCCTACTGTCTTTGAGATGTGGACCCGTCTTCGTCAGCGCTATGAGCCCTCTGGTGATGCCCTGTACCTTTCTGTGGTTCGTCAGGAGCATGCTCTTCAGCAGGGTGACTCTACTGTTGATGACTTCTATGCACAGAGTTCTGCTATCTGGCGCCAGCTTGATTCTCTCCGCACTGCTGGTTGTCGTACTTGTCCCTGTTGCCAGGCTGTCCAGGCCAACTTGGAGTTTCATCGCGTCTACGAGTTCCTGTCTAGGCTTCGTAAGGAGTTTGAGCCCCGGCGTGCTCAGTTGTTTGCTCGTGGCCGTATTTCTCTCATGGAGGCTCTTTCTGAGATTCGTGCCGAGGAGACTCGCTTACGTGGTGCTGGTTTACTGGAGGTTCCCTCTGTGTTCGCTACTCGGTCTTCTTCCACGCCACCTGCTGCACCGACCCCGTTTCGCTCCAGTGCTCCGCCACTCTTGCCCACTCCTTCTGATGGCTCAGGTCGCCCCCGTCCACATTGTGACTACTGCAACAATGATGGTCATATTGAGTCCCATTGCTACAAGAAGAAGAAACACTTGCGCAAGGCACGACCATCATCTTCAGGGACTTCGTCATCTACCTCGACAGCTTCAGCCATTGCTTTGACTGAGCAGGATATTCTGAGACTTAAGCGTCTGCTTGCGGCTTCAGGTTCTTCCTCGACGGGTACTGCTGGTTCTGTGACTGATGCTTCCCGTGCTGAGCAACCGCCCACTACACAGTCAGGTACATCCCCATGGGTTCTGGATTCTGGAGCTTCTTTTCATATGTCTTCTCATTCTTCCACTTTGTCCTCTCTTCGATTGCTAGATTCTCCTGTTCATGTCACTGCTGATGGTACTCCACTTTCTGTTGCTAGTAGAGGCAATCTTTCCACTCCTTCTTATTCTGTTCCTGATGTTGCTCATGTTCCTCGACTTACCATGAATCTGTTTTCTGCTGGTCAACTTACTGATTCTGGTTGTCGCGTCATCCTTGATGCTGACTCTTGTTCTGTCCAGGACCGTCGCACGCGCACTCTGGTTGGGGCTGGCCCTCGGCGCCGTGATTCTTAGGGTCTTTGGGAGTTGGACTGGCTTCATGTTCCTTCCGCTGCCACCACCATCGCCAGTTCTTCCGCTTCTGTCGCCTCCGTTACTGGTTCTTTCCAGCTGTGGCATCATCGACTTGGTCATCTGTGTGGTTCTCGGTTGTCTTCTTTAGTTCGTCGAGGTCTTCTGGGGTCTGTCTCAGGAGATGTCTCTTTAGAGTGTCAGGGTTGCCGTCTTGGCAAGCAGATTCAGTTACCATATCCACATCGTGAGTCAGTGTCTAAGCGTCCTTTTGATTTAGTCCATTCTGATGTATGGGGTCCAGCCCCTTTCGCTTCAAAAGGTGGTCATAAATACTATATTATTTTCATAGATGATTTCTCTCGTTACACATGGCTTTATTTCATGACTTCTCGTAGTGAGGTGTTGTCTATTTATAAGCGTTTTGCTGCCATGGTTCATACTCAGTTCTCTTCCCCCATTCGTGTTTTTCGTGCTGACTCCGCTGGCGAGTATATCTCTAAGATGTTGCGTGGTGTTCTTGCTGAGCATGGGACTCTCTCTCAATTCTCTTGTCCTGGTGCTCATGCTCAGAATGGTGTGGCTGAGCGAAAGCATCGACATCTTCTTGAGACGGCTCGTGCATTGATGATTGCTGCATCTCTCCCGCCTCATTTTTGGGCTGAGGCCGTCTCCACATCCACCTATCTTATCAATATACAGCCTTCCGCTGCTCTACAGGGTGGTGTTCCTTTCGAGCGACTTTTGGATCGTTCTCCCGATTATTCGATGCTTCGCTCGTTTGGTTGTGTTTGCTATGTTCTTCTTGCCCCTCGCGAACGCACCAAACTGAACGCTCAGTCCGTTGAGTGTGTCTTCCTAGGTTACAGTGATGAGCATAAGGGCTATCGTTGTTGGGATCCTATCGGTCGTCGGATGCGTATCTCTCGAGACGTGACTTTTGATGAGTCTCGTCCCTTCTACCCACGCCCATCCTCCTCGACTTTTTCAGTGCAGGATATCTCTTTCCTCACTTTTCCTGACTCCCCTATCACACCTGTCGAGCTTGCACCTCTCCGTTCCACTTCCTCTCCTTCTTCACCTCTAGTTGATTTACAGCCACCATCCTCCCCGGTCTCCTCGCCTAGCATGTCACAGGGTTCTCCACCTTCATCTCCAGTGACTTCCTCCCCGGTCTCCTCTCCTCACATGTCACCGGATTCCCCACCTTCATCTCCGGTGACTTCTTCGTCGTCACCCCCCGATTCTACCTTGGCGATTCCTCCTTCTATTATCCCATCCTTTCCTCAGCATTACACTCGTCGTCCACGACCTGTTGATGCCTCTGTGGATGAGTCGTCATCTTCCTCTCAGCCTACTTATGGCTTGCGTTCTCGTCCTCGTCCGCCTGTTGATCGCTTTGGATTTCCCACCGCTGGTGCTGCTGTTCTTGAGCCAACTTCTTACCGTCAGGCTGTTGTTCATCCTGAATGGCAGTTTGCGATGGCAGAGGAGATTGCTGCTCTTGAACGCACTGGTACCTGGGATCTTGTTTCTCTTCCTCCCGGAGTCCGTCCGATTACTTGTAAGTGGGTCTACAAGGTTAAGACTCGCTCCGATGGTTCTCTTGAGCGCCACAAAGCTCGTCTTGTGGCTCGTGGTTTTCAGCAGGAGCATGGTCGTGATTATGACGAGACTTTTGCTCCTGTGGCCCATATGACCACTGTTCGTACACTTCTTGCAGTTGCCTCTGCACGCCACTGGTCTATATCTCAGCTTGATGTTAAGAATGCCTTTCTTAATGGTGAGCTGCGTGAGGAGGTGTACATGCAGCCACCACCTGGGTATTCTGTTCCTGATGGCATGGTATGTCGTCTTCGTCGCTCTCTCTATGGCCTTAAGCAAGCCCCCCGCGCCTGGTTTGAGCGTTTTGCCTCTGTGATCACTGCTGCTGGTTTTTCAGCAAGTGCTCATGATCCAGCATTGTTTATTCACATTTCTTCTCGTGGTCGGACTCTTCTTCTACTCTATGTTGATGACATGATCATCACGGGGGATGACCCCGAATATATTGCCTTTGTAAAGGCCCGTCTTAGTGAGCAGTTTCTTATGTCTGATCTTGGACCTCTTCGCTACTTCCTTGGGATTGAAGTCTCTTCTACCTCTGATGGCTTCTTTATATCCCAGGAAAAATATATCCAGGATCTTATTGCTCGTGCTGCTCTTACTGACGAGCGCATTGTTGAGACTCCTATGGAGCTCAATGTTCACCTCCGTGCTACTGATGGTGATCCTCTCCCTGACCCGACGCGTTATCGTCATCTTGTTGGCAGTCTTGTCTATCTAGCTGTCACTCGTCCAGACATCTCTTATCCGGTTCATATTCTGAGTCAGTTTGTCTCTGCCCCCACATCGGTTCACTATAGTCATCTCCTTCGTGTTCTCCGATATCTTCGAGGCACGATCTCTCACCGTCTCTTCTTTCCTAGCTCCAGTTCTTTACAGCTTCAGGCCTATTCGGATGCTACGTGGGCTAGTGATCCTTCGGATCGCCGTTCACTTTCTGCTTACTGTGTTTTTCTTGGTGGTTCTCTCATTGCCTGGAAGACGAAGAAACAGCTTGCAGTTTCCCGTTCGAGTGCCGAGGCTGAGTTGCGAGCAATGGCTCTTTTGACGGCAGAGGTGACTTGGTTGCGGTGGTTACTTCAGGACTTTGGTGTTTCTGTCACTACACCGACTCAGCTCTTATCTGACAGTACAGGTGCTATCAGCATTGCACGCGATCCTGTGAAGCATGAGCTCACCAAGCATATTGGTGTTGATGCTTTCTATGTGCGCGCTGCTGTGCAGGATCAGGTTATTGCTCTTCAGTATGTGCCTTCCGAGTTACAGTTGGCGGATTTCCTGACGAAGGCCCAGACTAGAGCACAACATGGCTTTTATCTCTCCAAACTCAGTGTTGTTCCTCCACCATGAGTTTGAGGGGGGGTGTTAGAGTTATAATATAAGTCATGTACCCCTTTGTATTTATCCCATTGTATAAGGGGTTTCCTGCATATGTTCCACCTGTACATGTATATATATATCGGCCTATGGCCTCATGGTAATACAAGTTGCTTTCCTAACAGACAATTCGCTTCTTGCGCTTACGGATGCGTGTGCCCTGTATTTAGCCAAGAAACGGAAGAGATCAGGAGGAAAAGAATTAACTTAAAAATGAAGAAGTGAGGCTGAGACTGAGAGGAATGGGAGAGATGAGGGAGGTGTGGTGTGGTGTGGTGGACTAGTCTATGCGGGACGGCGACCTTCGCCTCTGTGAGACTGGGCCCCACCGTCAGAGCCCAGAGCTACTAGCTCACAGTTACAGAAGCATTTCTTTTACCGAAGTACCCTCCACCACTAGGCTTTATCTGAAGAAACCGAAGATGCAGTTTCTCGAGAAGAGAAACCAAAAGTCCAGGTAAAAGAAAAATGTAACCCTTTAGCCAATCGTTTGCAAAGTATGATAATTCAGAGACGCCATATTTCCTTGGAGATCCTACTAGGAACTATACCAAAGCCATTTCCAACAGCTGTAAATGCTAGCCCAGAAGGATGCACTAGCAATCCCAGAGTCCAAATCACCAGGGGACACTTGCAATGGTTCACACCTCACAGACATCAAGCATGATAAAATAGGTAGTCTATAGTTTATCATTCGACAAGAGCCTATGCCACAGTTCTCAATTCATGCAATACTGCACTCCAAATGTGACTAAATTTCTACTAGTTGTCCACGAAATGTTGCCTCAAGAATACATACATTCTGCAGCCAGAAAGCAACCCACAGCGATTTCGGCTGAAAAGCCTGACAATCTCGGCCAGCTAAGACAGTGCACACTACCCCCGATTAACAGATCTGGCAAAAGGAACTACTACGACGCTGCAAGAACTTCCGACGGACAGAACAATGGATTTGCTAACACTTACTAAATCCTGTGAATGCCTAACATTAGGATGAAGTTCAAACTCACCCGCGCGACTTCAGATGGCAGAGAGGATTCTGCAGTGGAATTGCGTCGAGCAGCTGGCGCGCGACCTAGGAAATCAAGTGTTACAGGGCAGGTGAGTCGACAATTCGCTCCCCAGATTGCGCTTACGGTTACGGAGGCGTATGCGCCGGATTTTTAGCCAAGAAACGGAGGCGAGCAAGAGGAAACGAATTAATTAACGGGAGAAAGAAGCGAAGAAAGACTGAGACTGAGAGAGGAAGGGGAGAGATGAGGGAGGTGTGGTGTGGCGGACTAGGCTATGCGGGCTGCGACTTTCTACATCTGTGTGACTGGGCCCCACCGTCAGAGCCAGGAGCTACTCGTAGATTACACATTACAGTTACAGAAGCGTTTTTCTTGACCGAAATACCCTCCGCCACTAGGGTTTATCCCCTACCTCCGCCACCCCCAAAACCTCCATGGCCGGGGCGCCACCAAACCCCACCACCGCCGCCGCCTCTGCCTCCATTTCCACGCCCCGTTCGCCGTCCCTCCCCACCCCCACCCCTGCCCCCGCCGACCCATGATCACCCGCCGTGCGGCGGCGGTAGCCCTACGCGCCTCCCTGCGCCGCGCCTGTTCCTCCCACGCCGCCCACTCCGGCGACCTCCTGCCTGGCCTCGTCGACCCACCCACGCCGCGCCCCGGGCCCCGCCTCTCCCACCACGACTTCGCCTTTATTAGGGACCCTGCCCCCGCGCCCCCCGCCGCCGCCCTCCCGCCCCCGGAGGCCGTCCTGATCTCCAAGGCGGTGCGGGCCTACGGCGCCGACTTCGGCGGCAAGGCGGAGCGGTTCCTGCGACGGTACCGCGAGTTCCTTACCGATTCCGTCGTGGTCGCGGTGCTCAGGGCGGTGCGCTCCCCGGAGCTCTGTGTCAGGTTCTTCCTCTGGGCCGAGCGGCAGGTGGGTTACAGCCACACCGGTGCCTGCTACGACGCGCTCGCTGAGGTCTTGGGGTTCGAAGACCGCGCCAGGACCGCCGAGAGGCTGCTTAGGGAGATTGGGGAGGATGATCGTGACGTGCTCGGCAGATTGCTCAATGTGCTGGTGCGGCGGTGCTGCCGCCAAGGCCTGTGGAGCGAGGCCCTGGAGGAGCTTGGGAGGCTGAAGGACTTGGGGTACAGGCCGTCCGCTGTGACTTACAATGCACTGGTGCAGGTGCTCGCGAGCGCGGGGCAGGTGGAAATGGGGTTCCGGGTGCAGAAGGAGATGTCGGCATCAGGGTTCTGCATGGACAGGTCCACGGTCGGATCCTTTGCGCAGGCGCTGTGCAAGGAGGGGCGTTGGGGCGATGCACTTGACATGTTAGAGAGGGAGGATTTTAAGCTCGACACCGTGTTGTGCACCCAGATGATCAGTGGACTAATGGAGGCCTCCCTTTTCAATGAGTCCATCTCATTTCTTCATAGGATGCGTTGCAACTCGTATATCCCGAATGTGGTAACGTATAGGACGCTGCTCTCAGGATTTCTGAAAAAGAAGCAGCTTGGCTGGTGCAAGAGAATCATTAACATGATGATGACAGAGGGTTGCAATCCAAACCCTTCATTGTTCAATTCACTTGTGCATACTTACTGCAATGCTGAGGATTATGCATATGCATATAAACTGTTTGATAGGATGAATAACTGCGGTTGTCCTCCTGGTTATGTTGTATACAATATATTCATTGGAAGCATTTGTGGTCGAGAAGAATTGCCAAATCTTGAGTTGTTGGATTTGGCAGAGAAAGTTTACGAGGAGATGCTGGTTGCTAGTTGCGTTCTCAATAAGGTTAACACTGCCAATTTTGCTCGCTGCCTTTGTGGTGTGGGAAAATTTGAGAAGGCATTTCAGATAATGAAGGAGATGATGAGGAAAGGCTTTGTTCCTGATGCAAGCACGTACACTAAGGTGATTACTTTTCTGTGCCAGGCTAACAGGGTAGACAAGGCCTTCCTTTTATTTCAAGAGATGAAGAACGTAGGTGTTAATCCGGATGTGTACACATACACAATTTTGATCGATAGCTTTTGTAAGGCTGGTCTCATTGAACAAGCCCAGGGCTGGTTTGATGAGATGAGAAGTGCAGGCTGCTCACCAAATGAAGTGACATATACTGCATTGCTTCATGCTTACCTGAAATCTAAGCAGCTCAGCCAGGCTAATATCATTTTCCACAGAATGGTTGATGATTCCTGCTATCCAAATGCCGTTACATACAGTGCACTAATTGATGGCCTCTGTAAGGCAGGCGAAATCCAAAAGGCTTGCGAAGTCTATGCCAAATTAACAGGGACTTCTGACAGTAAAGAATCTGATTTCTACTTTGAAGGCAAGGACACAGGCACCATATCTCCAAATGTTGTCACCTATGGTGCACTCGTAGATGGTTTGTGCAAAGCTCAAAAGGTGGCTGATGCTCATGAGTTGCTAGATGCTATGCTATCATCTGGCTGTGAGCCCAACCAGATTGTTTATGATGCTCTGATTGATGGTTTTTGCAAAGTTGGAGAAATCGATAGAGCTCAGGAGGTATTTCTGCGGATGACTAAGTGTGGTTACTTGCCTAGTGTGCATACATACACGTCCTTGATTGACCGGATGTTTAAGGATGGTAGACTTGATCTTGCAATGAAAGTTTTGTCTCAAATGCTAAAGGATTCATGTAATCCTAACGTCGTCACTTACACAGCTATGGTTGATGGGCTCTGTAAAGCAGGTGAAACTGAAAAAGCCCTAAACCTGCTGTCATTGATGGAAAAGAAGGGATGCAGTCCAAATGTTGTAACTTACACTGCCCTAATAGACGGACTAGGGAAAGCTGGTAAAGTTGATGCAGGTCTTAAGCTTTTTATGCAAATGAAGACAAAAGGATGTGCTCCCAACTATGTTACATACAGACTACTGATAAACCATTGTTGTGCTGCTGGTCTTTTGGACGATGCCCATTTACTGCTTGATGAGATGAAGCAGACCCACTGGCCAAAGTATCTGCAAGGATACCGCAGCACAGTTCAGGGTTTCAGCAAGAAGTTTCTCGCTTCTCTTGATTTGTTGGAGGAGATGGAATCACATGACACAGCACCGATAGCTCCTGTTTATGGGGTGCTCATTGATAGTTTCTCCAAGGCTGGTAGACTGAAGACAGCCTTAGAGTTGCACAAAGAGATGATGGAAGTCTCGTCATCCTTAAATATGGCTAGCAAGGACATGCACACCTCAATAATCCAGGCACTTTGTTTATCATCTCGAGTTGAAGAAGCAATTGCATTATATAGTGAAATGACCAGGAAAGGCATTGTACCAGATTTAAGTGCCTTTGTTTATCTTGTAAAGGGACTAATTGAAATGAACAAGTGGAATGAAGCTCTTCAGTTGTGTTATGGCATATGCCAGGAGGTCAGTCCACTTCTTGCATATACTGTTCGAACACATCTCTTTATCATCTGCTTTTATTTTGCTACATAGATGAACTGTTGTCAGCCACATAATATCCATCAGCAGTAATGCTCCACTTAGATAGCTTTCCTGGTAAATATAGCATGTCTGTTTATGGAGCATATTTGGGCACAATTATTCTGCTAATTTTAGTTCACCCTCAAATTGTGTATTCAAACTGAAGAGCACCTGTAATATGCCTCAAACAGCCTCTACAGTTTGGTTTCATATTGCATTTCCCACTTGAAGTGGACAGGAGCTACCTTCTAATTTCCTGTTAGATACCAAAGTTACTTTCGGGAAGAGTTATATCCAATGCTTAGTTTGTTGCATAGTTTATGACTACTAATATTTTATATTGGACCAGGGTGTGAACTGGCAGGGTAACAAATTCTGTGATGGAGGGTAGAGCTGTGGTACCTTGCTGTACATTATACCTCCAAATTTCTCCCCTAAGAAGTCACATCTCTACGTCTCATGCTTTGCTGTAAGATGATGTGTGATCCAGTCACCCAGAGACAGAAATGTGCAACTCATGGATGACTGAAGAAAAACTGCAACCAGGATATGGAGTAGCACTGCACTGCAAAGAGATAAGATTGATTCTTAAGCTACATGTATGGGTGCTTCTGCTGCTGATGATGATTGAAAACCTTCAGTACACTGTATGCAGTCAAATTGCACCCACGTAAGCACAACCTTTTGAAGAGTCAGCAGAACTTTATTTGTCAATAGTTGCAGCTAATTTAGGTCGTTACCTGCTTAACTGTGACATCACTCAATGCAAATTCCATCCCATTTTGATGAGGTAATTTATTAGGGCATCATCTCATCTTTGTTTTAAACTGCCATTAACCAAAGTAACTTCTGAACCTTTTCATCTTTTTTGTTTTTGCATAATTTAGGGATGGCTGGTTCATCTTCAGATGGACAAAGAAATTTCACTGGCTATCAAGATTAGTCTTTGTATATAAGATGGTGACGGTTAGAGAAGTCTTGCTGGTGGTGAAGATAGCATGAAAATTCCACAACCCTTCTTTATTCATCATTTCAGTGATATACCATATGGAACAATACCATTGCTTTGATATGATTTACTTGAGTATCCTTCTAGCTCCTTCATGTTCTGCTTTAGTGGTAGAGCAACAGAGATGTTCTGTGATCGCATGAACATAATCAAATATTTTTCACCCTTTTGTTACTGGGCAATTCTTAGTGTGTATTGCTTTGATGTTTTGATATGACTTGAATGTGAATACACAGTGGCTTCCATCATTGTGTAACATTTCATCTATTTCTGTTTGACATCAAAATATTTGACATCTGTTTTGCTCTGGCATTTTGTGACATTTCAGTCCTTGCTGATCTCAGCTTGTTTCTGACATTTAGTCCTGTTTCATTTGTTTTCGTATGAAGAAAGTATTCTTCAACGAGTTTTTATTGAGATTTCTGCACTACCAATATCCAGCCTTATTATTTCCATATGAAAAAGTATCCTTGAGAACTCTGGGAACTTGGCATGGTTAAACTGGGCTGCTATGGTACCCTGATGTGATGAAGATATTACATTTAGATTGCAGGCACACTCTATGTCAGGAAGCATAATCGTGTTGACGGCTCAAAATTTGCTAAGCTGCATGGTTTCTTCGATCAAAATTTGCCAAACTGCATGGTTTCTTCGAATTTTTAGACGTCAAATGTCAAGTACTTCTGTGTAAATTAATTACTCAAGCAATATGTTTGTATCTCTGCACATGTATAAGAATATATTTTATACCTTTTCTAGATGCAGCTACCATATCCGAAGCAGTAGTTACTTTGTACTGTGTTTGCGTTAGTATTTGGTAGTGTTGTATGCTTGTATGGCTTCTATTGAGTATTGAATCGAACAAACTTTATGGTGCATATATCTTCATAGTCCAAATTCATATCCATGGTATGTCATTGGGATTTGTGATATATATGTTCACAGAAAAGCATAGGAGGATGTGCTGTAGTATTTTTTTGGAAAGAGGATACCTTGCTTCTGCAGAACTTCTAACATTTATGCTTTAAATTTGCAGGGGAGATTGGGAACACACTAAAAAATTCGATGGCTCTTCATTGCATTGTGTAGTCAGGGTGCCACCTTTGTGACTGAATGTGGAATCGGTAAATCACATGATTTTTTTATGCATTCCTTATTGTTTCTCTTGGTAGTTGCATCATTCAAGTCTTAAGGCTGCATGTAATCTCCAATTAGCATCATATCTCTCTCCATGCCAGAAAGAATCTTTGCTCGAGTCATGCCACTCAGTGGAAATGAAAATTTTAAAAGAAAGCAATTATTTGCCATGGAATATACCTTGCCATGCCTGCAGAGTAGTCTTAACGAATTATATTGGGAGCATTTTTGTGAAAAGTAAAGGTGAATCATAGCTAGTAGATATTGCATCACCTATTCACATAGCTAGATGTTTTAATCAACTTTTGAGGGTTCTGAAGCAGACTGATGTTCATGACCATTATAGTAAGGGTAATCCGCTAAATAGTTAGTGGGCCATAATGATGACATGCTACTTAGTTGTTGGTTGTGATGTACTACCACATCCACCTAGATCCCAGATTTTCACATTTCATGCAGTACAAAGTCCAGATGAGGTGATCTTTCTTTTTAACTGAAAAGGTATATATTTGCTGTTCATGGGGTAACGTTCGTTCTCCTCTGAACTCAGCCTCAGGTTTCTGAAGGATGCTAGAATGTACAGTAGAAGTGATGGCTAGTACTATGAGGATGTTGGTGGATTTCATGAAGGCATTACTGGGAACTTTGGCAAGTGAGTCTATGCTATTATGCCCGAGCAAGAGGCTGGACCGGTCAAAGTGTAGCATGGGGAATTTTGAGCCCCCATTACACAAGAATGTCGGCATTCCCTGAGCATATATTTGTGACCGTGATCTTTGGTACAAATGCTGCAATATTATTGTGCCTTTTAACTGTCGCTTTAGTCGGGCAAAGGAAGACTCGCTGAAGAAAAAACCGTCAAAGGCGATATTTTTCAGAGCTGAATCGTATCATCCGGGTGTTTGGAAAAACAAGATTTTGTGCAAATATTGCACAACCTGTTGGTGCAGGAATAAATTCCGCTAAACGTTTCACAGCAAATTCATTTGTTTAATCTAGGATTTGGTTCGACATGCTACATCCCTTCTCCTGTCTTCGCTGGGACATAACCACGCCGCAATTTTTTGACAAATGCGATTGTTTTGCTGACGCTGTCACAACTAACAGGTCCAGATCCATCACTTGCTAAATGTACCAGCCGCGAAATGATGTCAGGGGAACAAAGGACAGTCAACTATATGATCGAATGCAGCCGACAACGCCTAGAGTTCCAGAAAGTACATTCCACAAATCTTAAAGCACCGCTGTTAGTAATGTTCTTCTCAAACAAAGGCTGATTTCTGCTAGAGAAACCGTTATGGTTTTAACAGCAGTTTGGTCAAGCAAAGTATCCAAAGGAAGTTGAGTGAGTTAAACAAAAGGGCGAAAGTTTCTCCCCCCTCCTCCTGCGTCATCTTCTCCCCCCTCCTCCCACCCTCCCTCTTCGTCTTGAAGTCAACGCGAATTCCTTCCTCGCCCGATGCAATTTCCTGTAGCCCCCCCTCCCCCTGGCCCTCTGAGCCTCATCTCGCGTCGTAGCATCACCTAGCACCCCGTTCCTAGCAGCCTCCGGCCATCCCGGCGGTGAGTAGATCCATGGCGTCCGGTGGTTTGCTGCTTCCCCCGACTCCAAGGTTGCAGCTCCCCTGTTGACGGATGTAGCTTTCCAACACGCTAGTTCCAGCAAAGAAATACCTCGCAAAACAAGCAGGTTCCAACATCACCGGCGGTTGGTTCCAGCACCAACGGATGCCAGTTCCAGGAAAGAACTTAGTCACCATAGATGTGGTTGTCCCGTTCCAGCAAACCGATGAGCCGGTCCGGCATCACCGGTGGTTACTTCTAGCACAAACAAACGGCCTTTCTAGCTCGTCGTCGTAGATGCAACAAACAGGGGAGCCGGTTCCAACAAAACGGGGAGCTGGTTCCAGCAAAAATGAATGCCCCTTCCAGCTCGTCGTCATGCTGGTTCCAGCACCGGCGGTCAAAAAGGATGCAAATGAACTAAAGCTAGAATCACGGTTCAAAAAAGCTGGAGCCGACGATCAGAGAAGTTGCAACCGCTGATAAAAAAAGCTACAACGGTGATTGAAAACCGGTACTGGCGATCCAAAATGATACAACCGTCTGATAAAAAAACTACAATTGGTGATTTGGGGAGCTGGAACCGGTGATTACAGAGATGCAGAAACCAATGATTTGAAAAAAACCTGGAACGAAACAACTAAAAATAATACAACCGGCTAAGCAGAAAGCTAATACCGGCGATCCAAAAAGCTACAACCATGTAAAGATTTGATGCAGAATCGTTTCGGTCTACTTGACACGGACATGATGCCTATATTGCATAATCGTTGCCTTAGATATCGTCATAACTTTGCGCTTTTCTATCAATTGCTCGACAGTAATTTGTTCACCCATTGTATTATTTGTCTTCAAGAGAGAAGCCTCTAGTGAAGCCTCAATCGTCATAACTTTGCGCTTTTCTATCAATTGCTCGACTTTAAAAGGGCTAAGGGTTTTCTCCCGAGTTTTAATACTTTGGATAGCCCATCTGTCCTTTCTAAGATCATAAATAATAATGCTACGGAAAGACCTTCCGAAGTTATTATGGAAAATTTAAACAATTTTGATAAAGAAGGTTCAGATTTTTTTCGTTATTCGCTTGATGAATCTTTGAAAGATGCTTGGGAAAGACTATTGAGGATTCAAGCTAGTCATGTGCCTCAACATCATATAGGGTTATACTTGAAAAGCTTTTATGTGGGTTTGCCTCTTTCTCTTAAACAAATTTCGAATTCCATATTTGAAAGTGGTTTTCCTGGGGGAGATGCCTTTGATACTTATGAAAAGATGAAAACCATATTTGGGCACTCCAAAGGTGAAAATGTCAAATCAAGTACTCTTATGTGCTTTTATCGAAATGAAATATTCAAAGAGATGAAGGCTAGTTTAGATGCGAACTTTTGAAGCATGTTTAATCTTTCTTCTACTATTAATGGCCATGTGCTTTCACAAAATAGAAAGATAAACGCGTTGGGTAAGAAGTTCTCTCTTTACTACCAAAAGGGAGAAGATGACAATACTTAGATCTATGCTTTATGATAAGTTAAGGGCGTTAAACAATAGCGCTTGTTGGGAGGCAACTCAATTTTATTTTTTGTTCTTGCTTTTTTTGTTCTATTTTTCTTTGAGTTTTTCATCTAACCTCTGGTTAGAGATTTTTTTCTTCAGGTTTTAATTAGTGTTTTTGCCAAGTAAGACTTTTGGGATGATTTGGAATATAGTATATTTGTTTTTGCTGAAAAATAGAAAATTTTGTGTCCAGTATTAGAATTGTTTCTGGTTACTAGAGCGTGATAAATTCTTAAGTTTTTTACACGTTTCTGACCTACAAATTTTACGTTGTCCTAATTTTTCAGAAATTTTAGAGTTACATAAGTTTTACATCAATTCACATCTATACAGACTGTTCTATTTTTGACATATTCTGTTTTTTCTTTGTGTTGTTTGCTTATTTTGATGAATCTATGGCTAGTATCGGGGGGTATGAACCATGGAAAAGTTGGAATATAGTAGATATTACACCAATATAAAATAAGAACGAGTTCACAACAGTACCTACAAGTAGGGATTGAATTAGTTTTACTAACGAATCTCACGAGTTTTCTGTTGAGTTTTGTGTTGTGAAGTTTTCAAGTTTTGGCTAAGGATTTGATGGACTATGGAATAAGGAGTGGAAAGAGCCTAAGCTTGGGGATGCCCAAGGCACCCAAAGGTAATGCTCAAGGACAACCAAGAGCCTAAGCTTGGGGATGCCCCAGGAAGGCATCCCCTCTTTCGTCTGCATTTATTAGTAACTTTACTTGAGGCTATATTTTTATTCACCACATGATATATGTTTTGCTTGGAGCGTCTTGTATGATTTGAGTATTTGATTTTTAGTTTGCCACAATCATCCTTGATGTACACACCTTTTGAGAGGGACACGCTTGAATCGTGATATATTAGAAAACTCTATGTGCTTCACTTGTATCTTTTGAGATAGGCAACTTTGCTCTAGTGCTTCACTTATATCTTTTTAGAGCACAACGGTGGCTTTATTTTATAGAAATTGTTGAACTCTCTTGCTTCATTTATATTATTTTGAGAGTCTCTAAACAGCACGGTAATTTGTTTAGGTTATGAATTTTGTCCTAATATGATAGGCATCCAAGGGAGATAAAATAAAAAAATCATATATAGAGCGTTGAATACTATGAGAAGTTTGATTCCTTATGATTGTTTTGAGATATGAAGATGGTGATATTAGAGTCATGCTAGTGAGTAATTATGGATTGGTAGAAATACTTGTGTTAAAGTTTGTGATTCCCGTAGCATGCACGTATGATGAACCATTATGTGATGAAGTCAGAGCATGATTTATTTATTGATAGTCATCCTTTGTGTAAAGGTCGGGATCACGCGATGGTTAACTCCTACCAACCCTTCCCCTAGGAGCATGCATCTAATGCTTTTTTTCGATAGCTAATAATTTTTTGCAATAAGTATGTGAGTTCTTTATGACTAATGTTAAGTCCACGGATTATGCGCACTCTCACCCTTCCACCATTGCTAGTCACTCTAGTACCGCGCAACTCTCGCCGGTGCATTCAACCACCTTACACCCTTACTCAAAACAACCACCATACCTACATATTATGGCATTTTCATAACCATTCCAAGATATATTGCCATGCAACTTCCATCGTTCCATCATATCCATCGTTCCATCATATGAGTTCTCACCTTGAGTTGTAATTTTTGAGTTGTAAGTAAATAAAAGTGTGATGAGCATCATTATTAGAACATTGTCCCATGTGAGGTTATCAAAATAAAAGAGGCCAAAGAATCCCAAATAAAAAAAGAGTCCAAAGAAGCCCACCAAAAAAAATGAGAGATAAAGAGAGAAGGGACATTGTTACTATCTTTTTCCACACTTGTGCTTCAAAGTAGCACCATGTTCTTCATGATAGAGAGTCTCCTATGTTATCACTTTCATAAACTAGTGGGAATTTTTCATTATATAACTTGATTTGCATATTCCAATGATGGGCTTACTCAAATTGCCCTAGGTCTTCGTGATCAAGCAAGTTGGATGCACACCCACTTAGTTTCTTTTTGAGCTTTCATAAACTTATAGGTCTAGTGCATCCGTTGCATGGCAATCCCTACTCACTCACATTGATATCTATTGATGGACATCTTCATAGCCCATTGATACGCCTAGTTGATGTGAGACTATCTCCTTCTTTTTGTCTTCTCCACAACAAACATATTCCATTCCACCTACAGTGCTATGTCCATGGCTCACGCCCATGTATTGCATGAAAGTTGAAAAAGTTTGAGAATACTAAAGTGTGAAACAATTGCTTGACTAATTCTGGGGTTGTGCATGATTTAATACTTTATGTGATGAAGATGGAGCATAGCCAGACTATATGATTTTGTAGGGATAACTTTCTTTGGCCATGTTATTTTGAGAAGACATGATTGCTTTATTAGTATGCTTGAGGTATTATTGTTTTTATGTCAATATTAAACTTTTGTTTTGAATCTTATGGATCTGAACATTCATGCCACAATAAAAAATAATTACATGGATAATATGTTAGGTAGAATCCCACATCAAAAATTCTGTTTTTATCATTTACCTACTCAAGGACGAGCAGGAATTAAGCTTGGGGATGCTTGATACGTCTCCAACGCATCTATAATTTTTGATTGTTCCATGCTATTATATTATCTGTTTTGGATGTTTTATATGCTTTAATATGTTATTTTATATTATTTTTCGGACTAACTTATTAACCTAGAGCCCAGTGCCAGTTTATGTTTTTTCCTTGTTTTTGAGTTTCGCAGAAAAGGAATATCAAACGGAGTCCAACCGGAATGAAACTTTACGATGATTTTTCTTGGACCAGAAGACACACAGGGGACTTGGAGTCCAAGTCAGAGGAGCCTCGAGGCGGCCACAAGGGTGGAGGGCACGCCCCCTACCTTGTGGGCCCCTCGCAGCCCCACTGACCTACTTCTTCCGCCTATATATTCTCAAATATTCCAGAAACCCTAGAGGGGGCATCGAAACCACTTTTCCACCACCGCAACCTTCTGTACTCGTGAGATCGCATCTGGAGGCCTTTTTCGGTACTCTGCTGGAGGGGGATTCAACCACGGAGGGCTTCTACGTCAACACCATTGCCCTTCTGATGAAGCATGAGTAGTTTACCATAGACCTACAGGCCCATAGCTAGTAGCTAGATGTCTTCTTCTATCTTTTTGATTCTCAATACCATGTTCTCCTCGATGATCTTGGAGATCTATCGGATGTAATCTTCTTTTGCGGTGTGTTTGTCGAGATCTGATAAATTGTGGATTTATGATCAACTTATCTATGAATATTATTTGAATCTTCTCTGAACTCTTATATGCATGATTTGGTATGTTAGTAATTCTCTCCAAACTATCAGTTTGGTTTGGCCAACTAGATTGGTTTTTCTTGCAATGGGAGAATTGCTTTGCTTTGGGTTCAATCTTGCGGTGTCCTCACCCAGTGACAAAGTAGGGGTAGTGAGGCACGTATTGTATTGTTGCCATTGAGGATAAAAAGATGGGGTTTTCATCATATTTCTTGAGTTAATTCCTCTACATCATGTCATCTTACTTAAGGCGTTACTCTGTCCTTCATGAACTTAATACTCTAGATGCAGAATCATTTCGGTTGATGTATGGAGTAATATTAGTAGAGGCAAAATCGTTTCGGTCTACTTGACACGGACGTGATGCCTATATTGCATAATCATTGCCTTATATATCGTCATAACTTTGCGCTTTTCTATCAATTGCTCGACAGTAATTTGTTTACCCACCATATTATTTGCCTTCAAGAGAGAAGCCTCTAGTGAAACCTATGGCCCCCGGGTCTATTTTCCATCATACTAATTTCTGATCTACTTTTTTGCAATCTTTTACTTTCCAATCTATAAACCAAAAACCCAAAAATAGTGTATCCGTTTGTTTATCTATCTCTACCAGATCTCACTTTTGCAAGTGACCGTGAAGGGATTGACAACCCCTTTATCACGTTGGGTGCAAGTTCTTTGATTATTTGTGCAGGTATTGGTGATTTGTGCGTTCATCTCCTACTGGATTGATACCTTGATTCTCAAACTAAGGGAAATACTTATCTCTACTTTGCTGCATCACCCTTTCCTCTTCAAGGGAAAAACCAACGCAAACTCAAGAAGTAGCACTAGCCGATGAAGCTGGACATGACCTATCGGTGATGGCCTTCTATGTGGTCCCTCCTGCAATTGGGCGATCCTACGCAGTTAACGATCTTCCAACAACCATCTAGGTTGCGCTTCCTGGCACGCAGTTCTAGGGACAACCCTGCTCCTTGTTCTCACACCACACCATGAATCTCTTTTTTTGTCTGACTTTCGGACTATGTAAGGCCGATAGTGTCGCACTGCATACTCCTATAGCCCTATCTTCGTATGCATTGAGCTGAACACAAGCCATGAATATATTAAAGGCTTGAACCTTGGTTTAGCTTCTCTTCTTCCGCTATTTGAGGCCTTGGCACCACCAATTGATCCATGTCATACATATCTTCCTCCCTCACAACTGCTAGGTCAGCGTCGGTCGAATCTCTTAACTCATGTGTGCTCATTTCTCTGTGGTATACAGTGCGGAATACTATCTTGTCCAACAAAACAAACTCAAATTCATCAGTGAGGCAATCATCATCGGAGTTGCATGTCTGTCTCGTCAGGTATTCCTGATCAGCATCATTCTCCACATCTTCTTGAGAATCATAAGTTGTGTCGTTAAGATCGTCTGATGCAAAGGTTGTGTCCCCTGTGGGTAACTTGATTGATATTTCAATCAAAGGAAGCTCCGGGGCCATTGTTTCAAACACTCGCTCTTCCTCTTCATCCACCTCCTCTTCATCCACATCTTCCTCACACTCAATCCTTTCTAGCAAAACTGCATTACTCTCGTCCTCGCTCACCGCATCGTTGTTCAGATCTAAACACCAACCACATTTTCTTTAGCTTCTACAAACCCTTGTGTTACAGGGGTGCTAACTTTTGCCGTTGGCTGACTACTGGTCATGGTATCATATATTTCTGGACTAGGACCACAATGACTAGGTACACTACGACTACCTACACCTGACCTATGGCCGTGGCCATTACAGCCTTGAGGTATGCGATTGATGGAAATATGCCCTAGAGGAAATAATAAAATGATTATTATTATATTCCTTAATCATGATAAAAGTTTATTATTCATGCTAGAATTGTATTGACCGGAAACCCAAATACATGTATGAATACATAAACAAACACTGTGTCCCTAGTGAGCCTCTACTTGACTAGCTCGTTGATCAAAGATGGTTAAGGTTTCCTAACCATGGACATGATTTGTCATTTGATAACGGGATCACATCATTAGGAGAATGATACGATGGACAAGACCCATCCATTAGCTTAGCATAATGATCAAATTATTACTATTGCTTTCTTCATGTCAAATACATATTCCTCCGACTATGAGATTATGCAACTTCCGGATACCGGAGGAATGCCTTGTGTGCTATCAAATGTCACAACGTAACTAGATGATTATAAAGATGCTCTACAGGTATTTCCGAGGGAGTTTGTTAAGTTGGCATAGATCAAGATTATGATTTGTCACTCCGAGTATCGGAGAGGCATCTCTGGGCCCTCTCGGTAATACACATCATAATAAAGCCTTGCAAGCATGTAACATCCCAAATTTTCAATTTGGAATGTTATACATAGATCATATTGCATTGCATATTTCTTTGCATTTTGTTCGTGACGATCCTCGAAAATTCTAAGCAACTCAAGGACCCACGGAGAGAGTTGGGAATTCTACCATTTTCGTATTTGAGTTTACTCGAATACCGATACGAGGATAGTGTTGATTTTAATTATTTTTCTCTCCTAAAAATATTTCTAAACAAAATATATGAGCAGAAATAATATGACTTTTCCAAAATAACAGAAATATCGGAGGAAAAATATTAAAGTCACTTTTGGTATTTATTCGGATTTATCTGCGATTTTATTTGCATAGGAAAAATACATGTTTTTTCAAAATTGCATTTAGGTCTGGGAAAAATGTTCACTTTGTCCTAGATTTTATTAGAGGACGGTGAAAATTTATTTCGGGATTTTTGGAGTCCGTTTAGTATTTTTTTCGCCCATTTTGCTACGTCAGGACTCGTTTTTTTTAAAAGGGGACCGCCTTTGGGCCGTACCCGACTAGGACTCCCCTAGCCGGGGGGCCTTTATAAGCGCAGCCACCGGTCCGCCAGCCCGCCAGTCGCCAGCCCCGCGCAAACCCTAGCGCCGTCGCCTCCCTCGCTGCCCCGCGCCGCCGCCGCCGCCGCTACACCGCCCCGCCGCCGCATCCCGCCGCCCCGCCGCCGCATCCGCCGCCGCCGTTCGCCGGAGTCCGCCGCCGCCGAGGTAGCCGCCGCCGCCGCCGTCGGTCTTTCCTAGAACCGATTGTTTTTTTTCGAGAAAACCCTAGTTTTCATTTTTTAGATTAGATCGGTTTTTCTCCGGTTTAGTTATTTAGCGGACGTTCGTCCGTACGTTTGTGTTAATGAACGTTGTTCGCCCGTTAGCCGCAGACAGGGAACGTTCGTTCGTTAGCCTGTTCGTTAGTTTTCTTTTTCGGGGTATTTATCCGCGATTATTTTAGATCGCGATTTCTGCCCTGATCTTGTTTTTCGTTTTTCTTTTCGCTCGAGAGTCGGAATCAGGTGATGCAAAATCCCAGATCTTTGTCTCGACGCCCTATTTCCGTTTAACCAACTTGAACAAAGTTTTGGCTACTGTAAAATTTGACTTTAGATCAAACTAGTAAACGAATCTCCTTTCTTTCGCAGTTTGAGTTTCGCTGCTTCTTTCGATTTGATTCTTTTTGCAAACCAGAGTTCTTAAGTTGAAATTTCTGGTTAGATCTATTCTTTTGGAGTTTTTTTTGTGCATCATTGCTTGTTTGCTTATGTATGCTATTGTTTTCCTGCGATAGAATACCCGGACTGTGAAGCGTGCTACTACGAGTCTCTAGGTTTTGCGAATCGTCAGTAAGGCAAGTAACACTTTGATCATACCTTTTATTACCCAGTTTTTATGCATTAGATCAAACCCTCACACATTGCATGAGTAGGATCTGATAATTTGTGGGACTGGGAAGTAGATTGAGGTAGAACCTATTACCTGCATTATTGTTCAAACCCTTGGGAGTTACTTCTACGTTTGCTCAGGTTGCCATGCTATGCTCGTAGACGTGGTTTGGGTTTGAGTGAAATCCATGACAGATGTGAGATATTAATTAATGGTTCAACTTAAGGTGGCTACTTGAATACACATCTAGGTGGATTGGTTGCAGGGCACCTGGAGAATCCAGTGTTGTCCTAGGAAATCCCGGGGTTCCGTGTGATTTTTCCTATGGAATGCCACCCAGGCTCAAAGGGATCATAAAACTATTCATGCTAGAAACTTCCGTGTGCAGCCACAATGCCAACATGTGCTCTGGCATAGTATGAGTAAGTTGTGTGAGCTCTTTCAGTGGTGGGCTAGCAGATGTAGGGGAAAGTAGGTGTACGGGTCCACCCGGGGTAAAGAGTAAATGCTTCTGAAAGACTGTGTCTCGGTCATCCGTTTCTCAAACACCATGCAGTGGGAGAAATCCAACGGAGGAGATCGAGTCTTGTGGGAAAAGTGCACAAACCTCTGCAGAGTGTACAAACTGATCATGATTAGCCGTGTCCCCGGTTATGGACATCTTGAGTATTTGGTACTTGAATTATTGGTTGATCTCATCACTCTAAAGTTAACTTGTTGGGTTAATGATTACTTTAATTGGGATTGAGTTGGAGGTACCTTCTCAGTGATGTTTCGACTACCATGATAGTTAAAATAAAATTTATTCCATTGTTGTAGGGAAAAATTGGCTTTATGCAAAAACTTTAACCTTAGAGCCTCCACCAGCCAAATATGCATGTAGTGTAGCCTTTATTCTGTTACTTGCATCTTCTGTGTTATCTTGCCAGCATATTCCATGTGCTGACCCGTTTCGGGTTGCAACATATTACGTTGCAGACTTTTCAGACGAGGAGTAAGACGTCCTAGGTCGTTTGTCATGCACTCAGCTATGCCGTTGGAGTTGATGGACTCACTTATCTTCCAAGCCTTCCGCTGTTATTTTGTTAGATGGCCTTAAGCCATAGACCTTTGTAATAAGTTCTCTTTGGAGACATTCGATGTAATAAGTGTGTGATTGCCACTCTGTTATAAATCCTTCTAGTACTGTGTGTGTCAGCATTACCGATCCAGGGATGACACTGAAACACAGAGACTTCGGTCCATTCAGATCGTGGTCGCTACAAAGCAAATGACTAATGAGTTAGTCTCGGGATGATGTATTACGGAAAGAGTAAAGAGACTTGCCGGTAATGAGATTGAACTAGGTATGAAGATACCGACGATCGAATCTCGGACAAGTAACATACCGATGGATAAAGGGAATAACGTATGTTGTCATAACGGTTCGATCAATAAAGATCTTCGTATAATATGTAGGAGCCAATATGAGAATCCAGGTCCCGCTATTGGTTATTGAACGGAGAAGTGTCTCGGTCATGTCTACATAGTTCTCGAACCCGTAGCGTCCGCACGCTTAACTTTCGATGATGATTTGTTATTATACGAGTTATGTGATTTGGTGACCGAATGTTGTTCGGAGTCCCGGATGAGATCACGGACATGATGAGGAGTCTCGGAATGATCGAGAGGTAAAGATTGATATATATGACGATGGTATTCGTACACCGGAAGTGTTCCGAGCGGTACCAGGTACATATCGGAGTACCTGGGGGGGTTACCGGAACCCCCCTAGGGGGATAATGGCTCTTATGGGCCATAGGAGGGGAGCACACCAGCCGACAATAGGTGGTGCTCTCCCCTAAGGAAGGAGGCTGAATAGGATAAGGAAGAGGGGGTTCGACCCCCCTTTCCTTCCTTCCTCCTTCTCTTCCTTTTTTCCTTCCGACAAATATGTTAGGGGGCGAATTGGACTAGGGCCCCAAGTAGGATTCCTCCTACTTGGGGCGCACCCTAGATGATACCCCCCTCCCACCTATATATACATGGGGAGGGGGTGCCTAGAACATACAAAATCAATTGTTAGCCGTGTGCGGTGATACGTCTCCAACGTATCTATAATTTTTGATTGTTCCATGCTATTATTTATGATGTTCTGGATGTTTAATGGGCTTTGTTATACACTTTTATATTATTTTTGGGACTAACCTATTAACCCAAAGGCCCAGTCTAGATTGCTCTTTTTTTTGCCTATTTCAGGGTTTTACAGAAAAGGAATATCAAACGGAGTCCAAACAGAATGAAACTTCGGGAGAGATATTTTTGGAGCAAAATATGCACGGGAGACTTGAGAACCACGGATTAGGGCACACGTGGTGTCCACGAGGGTGGGGGCACCCCCCTATAGGGCGCGCCCCCTCCCTCGTGGGCCCCATGTTTGGCCCCTGGTGCCCTCCTTCCTCCTATATATACCTACGTACCCCGAAACCGTCAGAACAACAGAGAAAACCCTAGTTCCACCGCCGCAACCTTCTGTTCCCGTGAGATCCCATCTTGGGGCCTATTCCGGAGCTCCGCTGGAGGGGGGATCTACCACGGAGTGCTTCTACATCATCATCATCGCCTCACCATGAGTTGTAAGTAGTTTACCACAGACCTTCGGGTCCATAGCTAGTATCTAGATGGCTTCTTCTCTCTCTTTGGATCTCAATACCAAGTTGTCCTCGGTCTTCGAGGAGATCTATTCGATTTAATCTCTTTTTGCGGTGTCTTTGTCGAGATCCGATGAATTGTGGGTTTATGATCAAGATTATCTGTGAGAAATATTTGGTTCTTTTCTGAACTCTTTATGTATGATTATAATATCCTTGCAAGTCTCTTTGAATTATTGGTTTGGTTTGGCCTACTAGATCTATAGTTCTTGCAATGGGAGAAGTGCTTGGCTTTGGGTTCAATCTTGCGGTGTCCTTTCCCAGTGACAGTAGGGGCAGCAAGGCACGTATTGTATTGTTGCCATCGAGGATAAAAAGATGGGTTTTATGTCATATTGCTTGAGTTTATCCCTCTACATCATGTCATCTTGCTTAAGGCGTTACTCTGTTCTTATGAACTTAATACTCTAGATGCATGCTGGATAGCGGTTGATGTGTGGAGTAATAGTAGTAGATGCAGAATCATTTCGGTCTACTTGTTTCAGACGTGATGCCTATATATAATGATCATGCCTATATAGTCTCATAGTATTCGCTTTTCTATCAATTGCTCGACAGTAATTTGTTTACCCGTCGTAGAATTCCGCTATGTTGAGAGAAGCCACTGGAGAAACCTATGGCCCTCGGGTCTATTCTCAACATATCAATCTACAATCTACTTTACTTTTCTACTTTTACTTTCTGTTCTTATATCCAAAAATACCAAAAATATCAAACTATCCTATCTATCATATCTCACTTTTGTAAGTGACCGTAAAGGGATTGACAACCCCTTATCGCGTTAGCTGCGAAGTTCTGATTTGTTTGTGCAGGTGCGAGGGACTCGCGCATGGTCTCCTACTGGATTGATACCTTGGTTCTAAAAAACTGAGGGAAATACTGACGCTACTGTGCTGCATCACCCTTTCATCTTCGAGGGAATACAACGCAAGCTCGAGAAGTAGCAAGAAGAATTTCTGGCGCCGTTGCCGGGGAGACTTACGCAAAATTCATATACCAAGTACCTATCACAAACCCTTATCCTTCGCATTACTTTTTTTGCCTATCTTTTTCCTCTCCCCCACTTCACCTTACCATTTTATTCGCCTTTCTGTTTGCTTGTGTTGCTATGTGCCCTCTATTAGCTTGCTTCTTCGCTTGCTAAATTATGGACCCTCAACCACTTGCTAATCTCTTTAAGAGATCCAATTATGATGAACCAATTGCTAGTGAGTTGCGTGCACTAGATTATCTTTATGAGGTTTTGCTTGAAATTCATGAATCTGAAAATTGTGATGAAGTGTTCAAAGAGATTCATGATAGCTCCTTGAATAAAAAGCATGATTGCAATGATGTTATTATAAATTCTATTAATGTCAATTGTGCTAATGATATGCAAAACCCTAAGCTTGGGGATGCTTATTTTGCTATGCCCACTACCTGTTCCAATGATCATGATTGGGGTGATGCTTCTTACGATCTTGAAAACTTATTTAAGCCCCATGATATACATGAGATTGAGAATAATGTTTGCAATAATATTAAAAGTGGGTTTGGAAGAGTGTCTAATATACTTCCTACGCATAGGCATTTTATAGGAAAACAAATTAGCAAGACAAGCAAGATCTAGCATATGCAAGGAAGAAGAAAGAGCCAATAGCTTGTCTTGCTAATTTGTTTTCCTATAAAATGCCTATGCGTAGGAAGTATATTAGACTTAGATGTGATTTTCACATGCTATATGATGCTCTCTTTGTGCTTCAATTATTATCTTTCATGTGAGCATCATTGAATTCTCAAGCCTATCTTAATGGCTATAAAGAAAGAGCTTGTTGGGAGGCAACCCAATTATTATTTTATTTGTTTTTTGCTTCTTTTTAGGAATAAATATTGCATCTAGCTTATGTATATATGTGGTTTTGTGTTTTAATTAGTGTTTATGCCAAGTATAACCTTTTGGAAGACTTGTATGAAGTTTATATGATATTGCTGTGAAAAACAGAATCGTTAGCGCTCGCTAGAATGGTCACCAGATTTTACTAGTTCCACCGACAGACATGCAACTAGTTTTGCATAAAGGTGGTTGGCAGGTGTATGTTTCTCCTACTTTAGTTGAATCAAATTTGACTGCGGCCGATCCTTGTTGAAGGTTAAAACAACAAACTTTATAAATCACCGTTGTGGTTTTGTGTCGTAGGCAAGAACAGTTCTTGCTAGAAGCCCGTAGCAGCCACGTAAAACTAGCACCAACAAAGTAGAGGATGTTTAACTTGTTTTTGCAGGGCATGTTGTGATGTGATATGGTCAAGACGTGATGGTTTATACATTAATGTATGCGACGATCATGTTTTGTAACTTATTGGCAACCGGCATGAGCCTTATGGTTGTCTCTTTATTGTATGAAATGCAAACGCCATTTAATTGCTTTACTTTACCACTATGAGTTAGCAATAGTTGTAGAAGCAATAGTTGGCGAGACGGCCACGACGCTATGATGAAGATCAAGGTGTCGAGCCGCTGACGATGGAGATCATGATGATGCTTTGGAGATGGTGATCAAAAGCACAAGATGATGATGGCCATATCATGTCACATATTTTGATTGCATGTGATGTTTATCTTTTATGCATCTTATTTTGCTTAGTACGACGGTAGCATTATAAGATGACCCCTTAACTAAATTACAAGGTAAAAGTGTTCTCCCTGAGCATGCACCGTTGCTACAGTTTGTCGTGTTGAGACACCAAGTGATGATCGGGTGCGATAGACTCTACGTTCACATACAACGGGTGCAAGACAATTTTGCACATGCGGAATACTCAGGTTAAACTTGACGAGCCTAGAATGTACATGCATGGCCTTGGAACACTGGAGACCGAAAGGTCGAACGTGAATCATATAGTAGATATGATCAACATAGAGATGTTCACCATTGATGACTACTCCATCTCACGTGATGATCGGACATAGTTTAGTTGATTTGGATCACATATCATTTAGATGACTTGAGGGATGTCTATCTAAGTGGGAGTTCTTAAGTAATTTGATTAATTGAACTTTAATTTATCATGAACTTAGTCCTCATAGTATTTGCAAATTATGTTGTAGATCAATAGCTCGCGTTGTAGCTCCCCTATGTTTTTGATATGTTGCTAGAGAAAATTGAGTTAGAAGATGTTAGTAGCAATGATGCGGACTCGGTCCATGATCTGAGGATTATCCTCATTGCTGCACAGAAGAATTATGTCCTTGATGCACCGCTAGGTGACATGCCTATTGCAGGAGCAGATGCAGACATTATGAATGTTTAGCAAAAGTCAATATGATGGGTACTTAATAAAGGAAATATGCCCTATAGGCAATAATAAAGTTGTTATTTTATATTTCCTTATTTCATGATAAATGTTTATTATTCATGCTAGAATTGTATTAATCGGAAACTTGATACATGTGTGGATACATAGACAAAATACCAAGCCCCTAGTAAGCCTCTACTAGACTAGCTCGTTAATCAAAGATGGTTAAGTTTCCTGACCATAAACATGTGTTGTCATTTGATGAATGGGATCACATAATTAGGAGAATGATGTGATGGACATGACCCATCCGTTAGCTTAGCATACTGATCGTTCAATTTTATTGCTATTGCTTTCTTCATGTCAAATACATGTTCCCCCGACTATGAGATTATGCAACTCCCGGATACCGGAGGAATACCTTGTGTGCTATCAAACATCACAACGTAACTGGGTGATTATAAAGATGCTCTACAGGTATCTACGAAGGTGTTTATTGGGTTGGCATAGATCAAGATTAGGATTTGTCACACGGAGTATCGCAGAGGTATCTCTGGGCCCTCTCTCTAATGCACATCATAAGAAGCCTTACAAGCAATGTGAGTAATGAGTTAGTTGCTGGATGATGCATTACAGAACGACTAAAGAGACTTGTCGGTAACGAGATTGAACTAGGTATGAAGATACCGAAGATCGAATCTCGGGCAAGTAACATAATGATGACAAAGGGAATAATGTATGTTGTCATTACGATACGACTGATAAAGATCTTCGTAGAATATGTAAGAGCCAATATGAGCATCCAGGTTCCTCTATTGGTTATTGACCAGAGAGTTGTTTCGGTCATGTCTACATAGTTCTCGAACCTGTAGGGTCCGCACGCTTAACGTTCGATGCCGATTTTGTATTATATGATGAAGGAAATATGCCCTAGAGGCAATAATAAAGTTGTTATTTGTATTTCCTTATATCATGATAAATGTTTATTATTCATGCTAGAATTGTATTAACCGGTTATTTAGTACATGCGTGAATACATAGACAAAACAGAATGTCCCTAGTATGCCTCTACTAGACTAGCTCGTTAATCAAAGATGGTTATGTTTCCTAACCATAGACATGAGTTGTCATTTGATCAACGGGATCACATCATTAGGAGAATGATGTGATGGACAAGACCCATATGTTAGCTTAGCAACTTGATCGTTTAATTTTACTGCTATTGCTTTCTTCATGACTTATACATGTTCCTATGACTATGAGATTATGCAACTCCCGAATACCGGAGGAACACCTTCTGTGCTATCAAACGTCACAACGTAACTGGGTGATTATAAAGATACTCTACAAGTGTCTCCGAAGGTGTTTGTGGTGTTGGCATAGATCGAGAATAGGATTTGTCACTCTGAGTGTCGGAGAGGTATCTCTGGGCCCTCTCGGTAATACAAATCATAATAAGGCTTGCAAGCAAATGACTAATGAGTTAGTCACGAGATGATGTATTACAGAACGAGTAAAGAGACTTGCCGGTAATGATATTGAACTAGGTATGATGATACCGATGATCGAATCTCGGGCAAGTAACATACTGATGACAAAGGGAACAACGTATGCTGTTATGCGGTTTGACCGATAAAGATCTTCGTCGAATATGTAGGAACCAATATGAGCATCCAGGTTCCGCTATTGTTTATTGACCGGAGATGTGTCTCGGTCATGTCTCCATAGTTCTCGAACCCCTAGGGTTCGCACACTTAACGTTCGATGACGATCGGTATTATGAGTTTATATGTTTTGATGCACCAAAGGTAGTTCAGAGTCTTGGATGTGATCACGGACATGACGAGGAGTGTCGAAATAGTCGAGACGTAAAGACTGATATATTGGATGACTATATTCGGACACCAGAAGTGTTCCAGATGAGTTTGGGATTAAACCGGAGTGCCTAAGGGGTATCGGTACCCCCGGGGGAACTAATGGGCCACTTGGGCCCTTAGTGGAGAGAGAGAGAGGGCCGACCAGGGCTGGCCCGCGTGCCCCTCCCCTTGGTCTGAATTGGATAAGGAAAGGGGGGGGGGGGCGGAGCGCCCTTCCTTCTCCCTCTCTCTCTCCTTCCTCCCCCCTCCTTCCCTCTTGGTGGACTCCTACTAGGAATAGGATTCCTATTCTTAGTAGGAGTAGCCCTCCTTGGGCGCGCCATATGGGCCGGTCGGCCTCCCCTTTCTCCTTTATATACGGGAGCAGGGTGGTGCTACCTGTTGAGCTTGCGTTGTTTTGCCCTTGAAGAGGAAAGGGAGATGCAACACAATAGCGTAAGTATTTCCCTTAGTTTTTGAGAACCAATGTATCAATCCAGTAGGAGACTACGCGCGAGTCCCTCGTACCTACACAAACAAATAAGAACCTAGCAACCAACGCGATAAAGGGGTTGTCAATCCCTTCTCGGACACTTGCAAAAGTGAGATCTGATAAAGATAATAAGATAATATTTTTGGTATTTTGGTTTTATAGATTGAAAGTAAAGATTGCAAAACAAAAGTAAAGTATAGATAAATAGTTGATGGAAGATTTATATGATAAAAGATAGACCCGGGGCCATAGGTTTCACTAGTGGCTTCTCTCAAGATAGCAGATTTCTACGGTGGGTGAACAAATTACTGTCGAGCAATTGATAGAAAAGCGCATAGTTATGAGAATATCTAGGCATGATCATTGTATATAGGCATCACGTCTGTGACAAGTAGACCGAAACGATTCTGCATCTACTACTATTACTCCACACATCGACCGCTATCCATCATGCATCAAGAGTAAGTTCATAAGAACAGAGTAACGCCTTAAGCAAGATGACATGATGTAGAGGGATAAACTCATGCAATATGATATAAACCCCATCTTTTTATCCTTGCTGGCAACAATACAATACGTGCCTTGCTGCCCCTGCTGTCACTGGTAAAGGACACCACAAGATTGAACCCAAAGCTAAGCACTTCTCCCATTGCAAGAAAGATCAATCCAGTAGGCCAAACCAAACTGATAATTCGAAGAGACTTGCTAAGATATTTAAATCATGCAAAAAAAATTTCAAAGAAGAATCAAATATTGTTCATAGATAATCTTGATCATAAACCCACAATTTATCGGATCACGACAAACACACCGCAAAAAGAATTACATCGAATAGATCTCCAAGAAGATCGAGGAGAACTTTGTATTGAGATCCAAAGAGAGAGAGAAGAAGCCATGTAGTTAATAACTATGGACGCGGAGGTCTGTGGTAAACTACTCACAACTCATCGGAGAGGCTATGGTGTTGATGTAGAAGCCCTCCGTGATCGATTCCCCCTCCGGTGGAGCTCCGGAACAGGCCCCAAGATAGGATCTCACGGGTACAGAAGGTTGCGGCGGTGGAATTAGGGTTTCGTGGTGCTCTCGGATGTTTTCAGGGTACATGGATATGTATAGGAGGAAGGGGCATGTCGGTGGAGCTACGAGGGGCCCACGAGGGTGGGGGGCAGGCGGGCGCGCCCTCCCCCCTCGTGGCCGCCTCGTTTCTTCCCTGACGTGTAATCCAAGTCTTCTGTGTTGTATTTGTTCCAAAAACGACTCTCCTGAAGGTTTCATTCCGTTTGGACTCTGTTTGATATTCCTTTTCTGCGAAACACTGAAATAGGCAAAAAAAACAAGAATTTGCACTGGGCCTTGGGTTAGTAGGTTAGTCCCAAAAATAATATAAAAGTGTATAATAAATCCCACTGAACATCCAAAACAAATAATATAATATCATGAAACAATCAAAAATTATAGATACGATGGAGACATATCAAGCATCCCCAAGCTTAATTCCTGCTCGTCCTCGAGTAGGTAAAAGATAAAAACAGAATTTTTGATGTGGAATGCTACCCAACATAATTCTCAATGTAATTTTCTTTATTGTGGCATGAATGTTCCGATCCGAAAGATTCAAGACAAAAGTTTAATATTGACATAAGAATAATAATACTTCAAGCATACTAACAAAGCAATCATGTCTTCTCAAAATAACATGGCCAAAGAAAGTTCATCCCTACAAAATCATATAGTTTGGCTATGCTCCCTCTTCATCACACGAAATATTCATATCATGCACAACCCCGGTTTCAGCCAATCACTTGTTTTCATACTCTATTCTTTCAAACCTTTCAACTTTCACGCAATACATGAGCGTGAGAGATGTATATAACACTATGTGGAATAGAATGGTGGTTGTGGAGAAGACAAAAATGAGGGAGATAGTCTCACATCGACTAGGCGTATCAACGGGCTATGGAGATGCCCATCAATAGATATCAATGTGAGTGAGTAGGGATTTCCATGCAACGGATGCACTAGAGCTATAAATGTATGAAAGCTCAACAAAAGAAACTAAGTGGGTGTGCATCCAACTTGCTTGCTCACGAAGACCTAGGGCATTTGTGGAAGCCCATCGTTGGTATATACAAGCCAAGTTCTATAATGAAAATTCCCACTAGTATATGAAAGTGACAAAACAAGAGACTTTCTGTCATGAAGATCATGGTGCTACTTTGAAGCACAAGTGTGGAAAAAGATAGTAGCATTGTCCATTTTTTCTTTTCCTTTTTTTCTTTTCTTTTTTTTTCTATTTTTTTCTTTGGGCCTTTCTTTTTTCTTTGGCCTTTCTTTTTTCTTATTTGGTACAATGCTCTAATAATGATGATCATCACACTTCTATATATTTACAACTCAAAGATTACAACTCGATACTAGAACAAAGTATGACTCTATATGAATGCCTCCGACGGTGTACCGAGATGTGCAATGATCAAGAGTGACATGTATAAAAAATTATGCATGGTGGCCTTGCCACAAATATGATGTCAACTACATGATCATGCATGGCAATATGACAATGATGAAGCGTGTCATAGCAAACAGAACGGTGGAAAGTTGCATGGAAATATATCTCGGAATGGCTATGGAAATGCCATAATGGGTAGGTATGGTGGCTGTTTTGAGGAAGGTATATAGTGGGTGTATGGTACCGGCGAAAGTTGCGCGGTACAAGAGAGGCTAGCAAGGATGGAAGGGTGAGAGTGCGTATAATCCATGGACTCAACATTAGTCATAAAGAACTCACATACTTATTGAAAAAATCTACAAGTCATCAAAACAAAGTATTCAACGCATGCTCCTAGGGGGAAGGGTTGGTAGGAGTTAATCATCGCGCGATCCCGACCTCCACACAAAGGATGACAATCAATGAAATACCTCATGATTCAAATTTGTCACACAACGGTTACCATACGTGCATGCTACAGGACTTGCAACCTCAACACAAGTATTTCTAAAATTCACAACTACTCTACTAGTATGACTCTAATATCACCATCCTAATATCTCAAAACAATCATCAAGTATCAAACTTCTCATAATATTCAATGCACTTTATATGAAAGTTTTTTATTATACCCATCTTGGATGCCTATCATATTAGGACTAATTCTATAACCAAAGCAAATTACCATGCTGTTCCGAAAGACTCTCAAAATAATATAAGTGAAGCACGAGAGATCAATAATTTCTATAAAATAAAACCACCGCCGTGCTCTAAAAAGATATAAGTGAAGCACTAGAGCAAAACTATCTAGCTCAAAAGATATAAGTGAAGGACATAGAGTATTCTAATAAATTCCGATTCATGTGTATCTCTCTCAAAAGGTGTGTCCAGCAAGGATGATTATGGTAAACTAAAAAGTAAAGACTCAAATCATACATGACGCTCCAAACAAAACACATATCATGTGGTGAATAAAAATATAGTCTCAAGTAAAGTTACTGATAGACGAAGACGAACGAGGGGATGCCTTCCTGGGGCATACCCAAGCTTAGTATATTGGTTGTCCTTGAATTTTACCTTGGGATACCTTGGGGATCCCCAAGATTAGGCTCTTGCCACTCTTTGTTCCATAGTCCATCAAATCCTTACCCAAAAACTTGAAAACTTCATAACACAAAACTTAGCAAAAATTTCGTGAGCTCCGTTAGTATAAAAAAACAAACCACCACTTTAAGTTACTGTAGTGAACTCATTCTTTATTTATATTGGTGTTAAACCTACTATATTCCAACTTCTATATGGTTCATACCCCTCGATACTACTCATAGATTCATCAAAATAAGCAAACAACACACGAAAAATAGAATCTGTCAAAAACAGAACAGTCTGTAGCAATCTGTAACTTTCGAATACTTCTGTAACTCTAATTTTTTGAAATAAATTGGTGGATGTGAGGAATTTGTCTATTAATAATCTGCAAAAAGAATCAACTTAAAAGCACTCTCCAGTAAAAAAAAGGTAGAAAATCTCGTGAGCACAAAAGTTTTTGTTTTTTACAGCAAGATCGCAAAACTTCACCCAAGTCTTCCCAAAGGTTCTACTTGGCACAAACACTAATTAAAACAAAAAACCTCATCTAACAAGAAGCTAGATGAATTATTTATTACTAAACAGAAGAAAAAACAAATAAAATAAAATTGGGTTGCCTCCCAACAAGCGCTATCATTTAACGCACCTAGCTAGGCACTGAGATTTCAATGATGCTCACATGAAAGACAAGAATTGAAGCACAAAGGGAGCATCATAAAACACGTGACAAACACATCTAAGTCTAAAATACTTCATATGCATAGGCATTTTATAGTAAAACAAATCAAGACAAGCAAGATCTAACATATGCAAGGAAGAAGAAAGAAACAAGATCAATCTCAACATGAAGAGAGGTAATTTAGTAACATGAAGATTTTTACAACCATATTTCCCTCTCTCATAATAATTGCATGTAGGATCATAAGAAAATTCAACAATAAAGCTATCACAAAACATATTCTCAACATGATCCACATGCATACGAAGTTGACACTCTTCCAAAATAGTGGGATCAACATTAACTAAAGTCATGACCTCTCCAAACCCACCTTTATCAAAAATTCATAAGATTGAACATTCTCCAAATATGTGGGATCTAAAGTTGACAATCTTCCAAACCCACTTTCAATATTATTTCAAACATTATTGTCAATCTTACATTCATCAAGGGGATTAAATAAATTTTCAAAATCATAAGAAGAATCACACCAATCATGGTCATTGCAACAAGTAGTGGACATAGCAATACTAGCATCCCCAAGCTTAGGGTTTTGCATATCATTAACACAATTGACATTAATAGAATTTATAATAACATCATTGCAATCATGCTTTTCATCAAATGAACTATCAAGTATGGGTGCAATAGCAACGATCTCATGTTTAACATAAGGAACTATAGCAAATTCATCTTCATAAATATTGGCATCATGGCCACAAGAATAGCAAGCATCTTGTTCATCAAGGGATATTTCAATCAAATCATTGGAATCATAATTATCTATAGATTCATGCATATCATTATTTTCTTCCAAAGCAACGGTCATTCTTTCAATAAATTCTTTGACATAGACATTATGAGCATAGTCTTCATAGCAATATTTAAGTATGTTAAAATTTTCAGATTCGTAGAGAGTAATATCATACTTTTCAATCAAAGAAGCAACTTCATAAGGACCCTTAAAAGCAACAAATTCTTCAATTTTTTTGATATCGTAGTAACTATAAACACCCTTTGCATAAGAAGATAAGATATCATTATCAATAAACTCACATAGGTAGGGGAGGTGTTTCTTAGGGTTCTTAGAGCAACAAGTAAAATCATAAATTTCACAAAGATTCCAAGCATAACACATCAATCTGTTTATTTGATCCCATAGGAGTCTCTCTTTTTCAGACAAACGGTGACGCACAAAATGAGCATGCTGATCTAAAGATTTCCCATCAACTAGGCTAGTTGGGGTTTCAGCACGAGCGCATAACGATCGAAGATGATCCAAGTAGAACACTTTAAGTTGATCCATATCAACAGATTTTTAGAAAGCAAAGATGCAAACTAATAGAGGGCACATGGCAACACAAGCAAATAGAAAGGCGAACGGAAGAGGGGAGAAGAAAAGGCAAATGTTTTCGAAAATCGTTTTAGAAGTGGGGGAGAGGAAAATGAGAGGCGAATGGCAAATAATGCAATGCGAGGGATAAGAGTTTGTGATGGGTACTTGGTATGTCTTGACTTGTGCATAGATCTCCCCGGCAACGGCGCCAGAAATTCTTCTTGCTACCTCTTGAGCTTGCATTGTTTTTCCCTTGAAGAGGAAAGGGTGATGCAGCACAATAGCGTAAGTATTTCCCTTAGTTTTTGAGAACCAAGGTATCAATCCAGTAGGAGACTACGTGTGAGTCCCTCATACCTACACAAACAAATAAGAACCTTGCAACCAACGTGATAAAGGGGTTGTCAATCTCTTCTCGGCCACTTGCAAAAGTGAGATCTGATAAAGATAACAAGATAATATTTTTGGTATTTTGGTTTTATAGATTGAAAGTAAAGATTGCAAAACAAAAGTAAAGTAAACAATTATAGTTGATGGAAGATTTATACGATAGAAGATAGACCCGGGGGCCATAGGTTTCACTAGTGGCTTCTCTCAAGATAGCAGATTTCTACGATGGGTGAACAAATTACCGTCGAGCAATTGATAGAAAAGCGAATAGTTATGAGAATATCTAGGCATGATCGTTGTATATAGGCATCACATCCATGACAAGTAGACCGAAACGATTCTGCATCTACTACTATTACTCCACACATCGACCGCTATCCAGCATGCATCTAGAGTATTAAGTTCATAAGAACAGAGTAACGCCTTAAGCAAGATGACATGATGTAGAGGGATAAACTCATGCAATATGATATAAACCCCATATTTTTATCCTCGATGGCAACAATACAATACGTGCCTTGCTGCCCCTGCTGTCACTGGGAAAGGACACCACAAGATTGAACCCAAAGCTAAGCACTTCTCCCATTGCAAGAAAGATCAATCTAGTAGGCCAAACCAAACTGATAATTCGAAGAGACTTGCAAAGATATTTAAATCATGCATAAAAGATTTCAGAGAAGAATCAAATATTGTTCATAGATAATCTTGATCATAAACCCACAATTCATCGGATCTCGACAAACACACCGCAAAAAGAATTACATCGAATAGATATCCAAGAAGATCGAGGAGAACTTTGTATTGAGATCCAAAGAGAGAGAAGAAGCCATCTAGCTAATAACTATGGACTCGAAGGTTTGTGGTAAACTACTCACAACTCACCGGAGAGGCTATGGTGTTGATGTAGAAGCCCTTTGTGATCGATTCCCCCTCCAATGGAGCTCCAGAAAAGGCCCCAAGATGGGATCTCACGGGTACAGAAGGTTGCGGCAATGGAATTAGGGTTTTGTGGTGCTCTTGGATGTTTTCAGGGTACATGGATATATATAGAAGGAAGGGCATGCTGGTGGAGCTACGAGGGGCCCACGAGGGTGGAGGCGCGCCTGCCCCCCTGGGCGCGCCCTCCCCCCTCATGGCCGCCTCGTTTCTTCCCTGACGTGTACTCCTAGTCTTCTGTGTTGTATTTGTTCCAAAAACGACTCCCCCGAAGGTTTCATTCTGTTTGGACTCCGTTTGACATTCCTTTTTTGCGAAACACTGAAATAGGCAAAAAAACAGCAATTTGCACTGGGCCTTGGGTTAGTAGGTTAGTCCCAAAAATAATATGAAAGTGTATAATAAATCCCATTAGACATCCAAAAGAAATAATATAATAGCATGGAACAATAAAAATTATAGATACATTGGAGACGTATCAGGGGCACCCTAGGACACACAAGTAAACATCAGTTTTAGCCGTGTGCGGTGCCCCCCTCCAGAGATACACACCTCGGTCATATCGTTGCAGTGCTTAGGCGATGCCCTGCACCGGTAACTTCATCATCACCGTCACCACACCATCGTGCTGACGAAACTCTCCCACGACGCTCAACTGGATCTAGAGCTCGTGGGACGCCATTGAGCTGAACGTGTGCTGAATGCGGAGGAGTCGTACGTTCGGTGCTTGGATCAGTTGGAACGCGAAGACCTTCGACTACATCAACCGCGTCACTAGACGCTTCCGCTTTCGGTCTACGAGGGTACGTAGACACACTCTCCCTGCTCGTTGCTATGCTTCTCCTAGATAGACCTTGTGTGATCGTAGGATTTTTTTTGAAATACTACCTTCCCCAACATATGAGTTATGTGATTGATGACCGAATGTTGTTCGGAGTCTCGGATGAGATCACAGACATGACGAGGAGTCTCGAAATGGTCGAGAGGTAAAGATTTATATATATGACGATGATATTCGGATACCGAAAGTGTTTCGAGGGTACTGGGTACATATCGGGTCACCGGAATGGAGTTCCGGGCACCCCCCCATCCGTTGTCAAACGCTTCCGCTTTCAGTCTACGAGGGTATGTGGACACACTCTCCCCCTCTCGTTGCTATGAATCTCCTATATAGATCTTGTGTGAGCGTAGAATTTTTTTGAAATCGCATGCTACGTTTCCCAATAGTGACATCATGAGTCAGGTCTATGCGTAGATGATTTGCATAAGTAGAACATAAAGAGTTGCGGGTGGTGATCGTCATACTGCTTACCACCAATGTCTTATTTTGATTCGGCGGTATTGTTGGATAAAGCGGCCCGGACCAATCCTACATGACCACGTTCATGAGACATGTTCCACCGATAGACCTGCAACTAGTTTTGCATAAAGGTGGATGGCGGGTGTCTGTTTCTCCTACTTTAGTTGAATCAAATTTGACTGCGGCCGGTCCTTGTTGAAGGTTAAAACAACAAACTTAATAAATCACCATTGTGGTTTTTGTGCCGTAGATAAGAACGGTACTTGCTAGAAGCCCGTAGCAGCCACGTAAAACTTGCAACAACAAAGTAAAGGACGTCTAACTTGTTTATGCAGGGCATGTTGTGATGTGATATGGTCAAGACGTGATGAGTTATACGTTATTATGTGTGATGATCATGTTTTGTAAGATATCTGACAATCGCCAGGAGCCTTATGGTTGTCACTTTATTATATGAAATGCATACTCCATGTAATTTTTTTACTTTATCACTATGAGTTAGCGATAGTCATAGAAGCAATAGTTGGCGAGACGACCACGATGCTACGATTGAGATCAAGGTGTCAAGCTGGTGACGATGGAGATAATGGCGATGCTTTGGAGATGGAGATCAGAGGCACAAGATGATGATGGCCATATCATGTCACATATTTTGACTGCATGTGATGTTTATCTTTTTATGCATCTTATTTTGCTTAGTACGGTAGTAGCATTATAAGATGATCCCTTACAAAAATTTCAAGGTATAAGTGTTCTCCCTGAGTATGCACTGTTGCGACAGTTCATCGTGCTGAGACACCACGTCATGATCGGGGTGTGATAAGCTCTTGATACGTCTCCAACGTATCTATAATTTTTTATTGTTCCATGTTGTTATATTATCATTCTTGGATGTTTTACAATCATTTTTTGGTACTAACCTATTGACATAGTGCCAAGTGACAGTTGTTGTTTTCTGCGTGTTTTTTTACATCACGGAAATCAATATCAAACGGAGTCCAAATGCAGCGAAACTTTTTGTGGTTTTTTATGGACCAAAAGACATCCAGTGGGCCAGAGAAGCGCCTGGGAGATGCTCCGAGCGAAGCACAACCCACCAGGGCGCGCCTGGGGGCCCAGGCGCGCCCTGGTGGGTTGTGCCCACCTCGGGTGCCCCCCAGACCGCCTATTTTCTCTATAAATACCCCAATATTCCAGAAACCCTTGGAGATTCGACGGAAATCAATTCCAACCACCGCAAGTTCCAGAACCACCAGATCCAATCTAGACACCATCTCAGAGGGGTGCATCATGTCCATTAGTGCCTCTCCGATGATGTGTGAGTAGTTCTTTGTAGACCTACGGGTCCGTAGTTAGTAGCTAGATGGCTTCCTCTCTCTAATTTGATTCTCAATACAATGGTCTCTTGGAGATCCATATGATGTAACTCTTTTTGCGGTGTGTTTATTGGGATCCGATGAACTTTCAGTTTATGATCAGATCTATCTTTTTATATCCATGAAAGTTATTTGAGTCTTCTTTGACCTCTTATATGCATGATTTCTTATAGCCTCATATTTCTTCTCCGATATTTGGGTTTTGTTTGGCCAATTTGATCTATTTATCCTGCAATTGGAGGAGGTGCTTTGTGATGGGTTCGATCTTACAGTGCTTGATCCCAGTGACAGAAGGGGAACCGACATGTATGTATTGTTGCCATTAAGGATAACAAAATGGGGTCTATTTCTACATAAATAGATCTTGTCTACATCATGTCATCATTCTTATTGCATTACTCCATTTTTCCATGAACTTAATACACTAGATGCATGCTGGATAGCGGTCGATGTGTGGAGTAATAGTAGTAGATGCAGGCAGGAGTCGGTCTACTAATCTTGGACGTGATGCCTACATAATGATCATTGCCTGGATATCTTCATGATTATTTGAAGTTCTATCAATTTCCCAATAGTAATTCGTTTACCCATCGTTTGCTATTATTCTTGAGAGAAGCCACTAGTGAATCCTACGCCCCCCCGGGTCTCTTCTTTAATATATTTTCCTTTGCGATCTATTTTCCTTTGCTTTTTATTTTCAGATCTATTAAACCAAAAATACAAAAATACGTTACTGCACTTTATCTTATTTGGCGTTCGATCTATCAATATTTACAACTCATACACGTCTGTTTGCCATTTTTGGCACCATTACCCGAAAGGGATTGACAACCCCTTTTACACGTCGGGTTACGAGTATTTGTTATTTGTGTGCAGGTGCTGTTTACGTAATGTTGCGTGATTCTCCACTAGTTCAATAACCTTGGTCTCATCAATGAGGGAAATACCTACCGTTGTTGTGCTGCATCATCCCTTCCTCTTTGGGGAAATACCGACGTAGTTCTAGCAAACATCAAAAGGAATTTCTGGCGCCCTTGCCGGGGAGACATCATCAACATCTACCAGGTTCCTAATCACAAATCTCATCTCCGTGCAATTTACATTATTTGCCATTTGCCTCTCATTTTCCTCTCACCCACTTCACAAAAATTTGCCATTTTACGCCCTCTTTTTCGTTTGCTGTTTTCTCGTCAGGCATGTTCTTGGTTGCAATCTTGTTTGTGTAGTTATGATGCCTCAGCGAAAATATTATGATGTTCCTCATCCCAACATTTTGCTTGAATTTGAGAAAAGTACTAATGAATATTGGACTACACAGTTTGAGCATAATAAATATTTTACCGAAGAACTTAAGAAACATTCTGTTGTGCTTGATGCTCTCACAAAACAACTTGACGATATTACTAAAGAAGTTTGCAATCTCGAATCTAAGTATGTTTTTGCTGAAAGTTTGTTGGGAAAAATATCCGATGCAGAAGCTACCCTAGTGAATCAAATGGCCGCTAAACCAATCTCTTTAGAGGATAAAAATGATGAAGACCTTAAAATGATTGGTGTTTCTTCTATTGATTCCTTGTTTAGTAAAATTAAGATTGATGAAAAAGGGACTGGAGAAGAGTTTTTTTTTGCGAGAAACTGTCGATCTATTCATCTCCAATCACGACAGTACAATGAACACCAGAAATAATGAAAATTACATCCAGATTGATAGACCACCTAGCGACGACTACAAGCACTGAAGCAAGCTGAAGGCGCGCCGCTGTCATCACCCCTCCCTCGTCGGAGCCGGGCACAACTTGTTGTAGTAGACAGACGGGAAGTCGTCGTGCTAAGGCCCCATTGGACCAACGCACCAGATCAGTAACCGCCACCGATGAAGAAAAGCTTAGATCGAAAGGATCCAACCTGGAGACACGTGAACAAAGACGAACAAAGACCGGATCCAAGCAGATCCACCAAAGACAACCACCGACCGAATCCCGCGAGATCCGCCGAAGACACATCTCCACATGCCCTCCGACGATCCTAGACACACCATCGGGACGTGGGCTAGACGGGGAGAAACTTATTCCATCTTCAAGAAGCCGTCGCTGTCTCGTCTTCTTGATTAGGACACAAACCCTAGCAAAACTTGAAGAAGCACGTAAAAATGAAGACCCCCCTCCGGCAAAGGCCGGGATCCACCGTGCACCCATGACCCTAAGGCCACATGAGACGTGGGAGATCGGCGCCGCCGCCGACGGGAGGCAGAAACCCTAGTCGCCTTTTCTTTGAGGAGAGGCAAAGGGAAGCAAAAACCCTTCACGGAGAAGAGTTAACTTTAGCTAGAAGGCGTCCCAGTAATTCGGAGGGTGAAAATATTGTTGAGAAAATTGATAAAAGTGGGTTTGAAGAGGTCAAGATTTAACTAGTGATGTGCCCACTCTTTTGGATTACAAAGACTTTAATTATGATAGTTGCTCTTTGATTGATTGTATTTCTTTGTTGCAATCCATGATTAATTCACCCCATGCATATGAACAAAATAAAGTTTTTACTAAACATATTGTTGATGCTATGATGAAAGCTTTAGAAGAAAAGTTGGAATTAGAAGTATCAATTCCTAGTAAGTTGCATGATGAATGGGAACCTACTATCAAAATCAAAATTAAAAATTATGAGTGTTTTGCTTTGTGTGATTTGGGTGCTAGTGTTTCCACGATTCCGAAGTCTCTTTGTGATGTTCTTGGTCTTACCAATATTGAAGATTGTTCTCTTAATTTGCATTTGGCGGATTCTGCTATTAAAAAGCCTATGGGGAGGATCAATGATGTTCTTATTCTTGCAAATAGGAACTACGTACCCATAGACTTTATTGTCCTTGACATTAATTGCAATCCGTCTTGCCCCATTATACTTGGTAGACCATTTTTGTGCATGATTGGTGTAGTGATTGATATGAAAGAAGGGAACATTAAATTCCAATTTCCCTTGAGAAAGGGCATGTAACACTTCCCTAGAACAAAGATCAAATTGCCTTATGAATCTATAATGAGGGCAACATATGGATCATCCGACAAGTATGAAAAAACTCGAGATCTGTGAATTATGCCTAGCTAAGGGCGTAAAACGATAGCGCTCGTTGGGAGGCAACCCAACTTGTATCTTTTTGCTTTTTGGTTTTCTTGCTGTTTTCAATAGAATACCCATTAATACCTCTGTTTAGCTGTGTTTTTGTGGTTTGAATAAATGTTTATGCCAAGCAAAGCCTTTAGGATCATGTTGGGTGATAGTTGATTTGATCTCTCACAAAAAAATTCTCATTTTTAACATAAGAGTGTTTTTGAGTTGATTCTTTTTGCAGAAGATTAATACACAAATTGTTCACGTGTTCCTAAATTTCCAAAAAAATAGAGTTACAGAAGTATTCGAAATATCCAGATTGCTATAGGCTGTTCTGTTTTTGACAGATTTTGTTTTCTTTGCGTTGTGTGCTTGTTTTGATGATTCTATGGTTTTCTTTGATGATTTTTTGCCATAGAAAAGTAGGAATACAGTAGAAATAATGCAAGGATAAAATATGAATTGGCTTGCTACAGTACTTATAGTAGTGATTTGCTTTCTTATACTAACGGATCTCACGAACATTTTGTTGAGTTTTGTGTGATTGAAGTTTTCAAGTTTTGGGTGATGTTACGATGGATGAAGGAATAATGACTAAGAAGAGCCTAAGCTTGGAGATGCCCATGGCATCCCAAGCTATTATCCAAAGAGAAGCAAGCAACTAAGCTTGGGGATGCCCCGAGTGGCATCCCCTCTTTCTTCTAACGACCATCGGTATTTTACTCAAAACTATATTTTTATTCGTCACATACTATGAGTTTTGCTTGGAGCGTCTTGTATGAAATGAGCCTTTGCTTGTTTTGCTTTTTGTTCCAAGTCTTGGATCCTTGTTGTACACACCTATTTGAAGAGCCAAAATTATGCCATGACTTGTTAGAATTTCTCTCTATGCTTCACTTAAATTTTTATGAGCTATGGAATTGCTCTAGTGCTTCACTTATATCTTTTTGAGCACGGTGTGCTTTAGTATTTTTGAAGAAATGCTCTCTTGCTTCACTTAGATTTGTTTGAGAGTTAGTATTTTTTTTTAAGAAATTCTCTCCTGCTTCACTTAAATTAATTTGAGAGAAAGAAATATTATGCTCATGATCTTCACTTATATTTGTTTGAGCTTATCAAAAGCAACACTTGAAAATTAGTTCCAAAGTGATAGATATCCAAGAAGGATATAAAAAAACTTTCATGAAGATCATTGGACAAAATAAACTTGATTCCCTGTAATAGTTTTGAGATATGATGATGTGATATGTGAGTCATGTTGATGAGTAATTATGCTTTAGTAAGAATATTGGTGTTAAGGTTTGTGATTGTATGCAAGCACGAAAGTCAATAGTCATGCAATGAAATTACATCCTACTTGTGTTGCATTGTTCGGTGTTAGTTATGTTTAATGTTTTCTTATGATGGTTTTCGTTCCTTGGTTGGTCGCTTCTCAACCTCTTGCTAGCCTCCACCTTGTACTAAGTAGAAATACTACTTGTGCATCCAATTCCTAAAATCCAAGTTGTGCCAAACGAGTCCACCATACCTACCTATATGCGGTATTTCCATGCCGTTCTAAGAAAATTTGTATGTGCCAACTCTAATTTCAAATAAATTTCTCTTTTGTGTGCCCGTACCGCTCGCGAAGCGGCGAGGGGTGGCCAATGTTTTTCATGCTGGATGTGTTATTCTCAAGATGAGTGTTTATTCACTTGTCATTGCACGAGAGTATGTCGTAATAGGGATTCCCAGTCCAAAAATGAAAAAGGAAATTTACTTTATGTTGTCAAATAATAAATTCTTTGGAAAGTATTGGTATGGAGGGTGCTACTTCTCGAGCTTGCGTTGTATTCCCTCGAAGAGGAAAGGGTGATGCAGCACAGTAGCGTAAGTATTTCCCTTAGTTTTTGAGAACCAAGGTATCAATCCAGTAGGAGACCACGCGTGAGTCCCTCGCGCCTGCACAAACAAATAAGAACTTCGCAGCCAACGCGATAAGGGGTTGTCAACCCCTTTACGGTCACTTACGAAAGTGAGATCTGATAGAGATAATAGTTAGATATTTTTGGATAAAAGAACAAAAAGTAAAAACGGAAAAGTAAAGTAGATTGTAGATTGATATGTTGAGAATAGACCCGGGGGCCATAGGTTTCTCTAGTGGCTTCTCTCATCATAGCATAATTCTACGGTCGGTGAACGAATTACTGTCGAGCAAATGATAGAAAAGCGAATTACCATGAGACTATCTAGGCATGATCATTATATATAGGCATCATGTCCGGGACAAGCAGACCGAAACGATTATGCATCTACTACTATTACTCCACACATCGACCGCTATCCAGCATGCATCTAGAGTATTAAGTTCATAAGAACAGAGTAACGCCTTAAGCAAGATGACATGATGTAGAGGGATAAAATCAAATAACATGATATAAACCCCATCTTTTTATCCTCGATGGCAACAATACAATACGTGCCTTGCTGCCCCTACTGTCACTGGGAAAGTGATACGTCTCCAAAGTATCTATAATTTTTTATTGTTCCATGCTATTATTTATGAAGTCTTGGATGTTTAATGGGCTTTATCATTCACTTTTATATCATTTTGGGACTAACCTACTAACCCAAAGGCCCAGTCCAGATTGCTATTTTTTGCTTATTTCAGGGTTTTTCAGAAAAGGAATATCAAACGAAGTCCAAACGGAATGAAACCCTCACGACAGATATTCTTGGAGAAAATCATGCACGGGAAACGTCAGGACCAAGTCAGGGGACACAGGGCCTGCCCCCGAGGGTGGGGGGCACGCCCCCTTCCCAGGGTGCGCCCCCTGCCTCGAGGCTGCCCCGTGTGGCCCCCGGTGCCCCCCTTCTTTCTATATATACCTACGTACCCCAGAAACTCCATACGCAGAGAGAAAACCCTAATTCCACCGTCGTAGCTTCTGTTCCCGTGGAGATCCCATCTTGGAGCCTGTTCCGGGAGGGGGATCCGTCACGGAGGCCTTCATCATCATCATCATCGCCCTCACCATGAGATGTGAGTAGTTTATCACATACCTTCGGGTCCATAGCTAGTATCTAGATGGCTTCTTCTATCTCTCTGGATCTCAATACAAAGTTCTCCTCGGTCTTCGAGGAGATCTATTCGATGTAATCTCTTTTTGCGGTGTGTTCGTCGAGATCCGATGAATTGTGACTTTATGATCAAGGTTATCTATGAAAGATATTTGGTTCTTCTCTGAACTTTTTATGTGTGCTCATAATATCCTTGCAAGTCTATTCGAATTATCGGTTTGGTTTGGCCTACTAGATCTACAGTTCTTGCAATGGGAGAAGTGCTTGGCTTTGGGTTCAATCTTGCGGTGTCCTTTCCCAGTGACAGTAGGGGCAGCAAGGCACGTATTGTATTGTTGCCATCGAGGATCAAAAGATGGGGTTTACATTATATTGCTTGAGTTCATCCATCTACATCATGTCATCTTGCTTAAGGCGTTACTCTGTTCGTATGAACTCAATACACTAGATGCATGCTGGATAGCGGTCGATGTGTGCAGTAATAGTAGTAGATGTAGGCAGGAGTCGGTCTACTTGTCTCGGACGTGATGCCTATGTACAATGATCATGCCTAGATAGTCTCATAATTATTCGCTTTTCTATCAATTGCTCGACAGTAATTTGTTTACCCACCGTAGAATACCGCTATCATGAGAGAAGCCACTAGAGAAAACTATGGCCCCCGGGTCTATTCTCAACATATCAATCTACATCTACTTAATTTTACCGCTTTTATTTGCTGTTTTATTAAACTAAAAATACCAAAATATAATTATCATCTCTATCAGATCTCACTTTCGTAAGTGACCATAAAGGGATTGACAACCCCTTATCGCGTTGGCTGCGAAGTTCTTATTTGTTTGTGCAGGTGCGAGGGACTCGCGCGTGGTCTCCTACTGGATTGATACCTTGGTTCTCAAAAACTGAGGGAAATACTTACGCTACTGTGCTGCATCTCCCTTTCCTCTTCGAGGGAATACAACGCAAGCTCAAGAGGTAGCAGAAAGGACACCGCAAGATTGATCCCAAAGCCAAGCACTTATCCCATTGCAAGAACTATAGATCTAGTAGGCCAAAACCAAACCAATAATTTGAATAGACTTGCAAGGATATTCTAATCATACATAAAGAGTTCAAAAAGAACCAAATATTTCTCATAGATAACCTTGATCATAAACCCACAATTCATCGGATCTCGTCAAACACACCGCAAAAAGAGATTACATCGAATAGATCTCCTCGAAGACCGAAGAGAACTTGGTATTGAGATCCAAAGAGAGAGAAGAAGCCATCTAGATACTAGCTATGGACCCGAAGGTCTATAGTAAACTACTCACAACTCATGATGAGGCGATGATGATGATGTAGAAGCACTCCGTGGTAGATCCCCCCTCCGGCGAAGCTCCGGAACAGGCCCCAAGATGGGATCTCACGGGAACAGAAGGTTGCGGCGGTGGAACTAGGGTTTTCTCTCCTCTTCTGATGGTTTCGGGGTACGTAGGTATATATAGGAGGAAGGGGGCACCGGGGGCCAGACGTGGGGCCCATGAGGCAGGGGGGTGCGCCGTGTAGGGGGGGCGCCCCCACCCTCGTGGATGCCATGTGTGCCCTCCTCCGTGGTTCTCAAGTCTTCCGTTCATATTTTTCTCCAAAAATATCTCTCCCGAAGTTTCATTCCGTTTGGGCTCTGTTTGATATTCCTTTTCTGTAAAACCCTGAAATAGGCAAAAAAAAAACAATCTGGACTGGGCCTTTGGGTTAATAGGTTAGTCCCAAAAATAATATAAAAGTGTATAACAAAGCCCATTAAACATCCAAAACATCATAAATAAAAGCATGGAACAATAAAAAATTATAGATACGTTGGAGACGTATCAAGCATCCCCAAGCTTAATTCCTGCTCGTCCTCTAGTAGGTAAATGATAAAAACAGAATTTTTGATGTGGAATGCTGACCAACATAATTTTCAATGTATTTCTCTTAATTGTGGCATGAATGTTTGGATCTGAAAGATTCAAGCCAAAAGTCTATATTGACATAAGAAATAATAATACTTCAAGCATACTAACAAAGCAATCATGTCTTCTCAAAATACTATGGCTAAAGAAAGGTATCCCTACAAAATCATATAGTCTGGCTATGCTCCCTCTTCATCACACAAAATATTCATATCATGCACAACCCCGGTTTCAGCCAAGCACTTGTTTTCATACTCTATTCTTTCAAACCTTTCAACTTTCACGCAATACATGAGCGTGAGCCATGGATATAGCACTATGTGGAATAGAGTGGTGGTTGTGGAGAAGACAAAAAGGAGGGAGATAGTCTCACATCGACTAGGCGTATCAATGGGCTATGGAGATGCCCATCAATAGATATCAATGTGAGTGAGTAGGGATTGCCATGCAACGGATGCACTAGAGCTAAGAATGTATGAAAGCTCAACAAAAGAAACTAAGTGGGTGTGCATCCAACTTGCTTGCTCACGAAGACCTAGGGCATTTGAGGAAGCCCATAGTTGGAATATACAAGCCAAGTTCTATAATGAAAATTCCCACTAGTATATGAAAGTGACTAAACATGAGACTCTCTATCATGAAGAACATGGTGCTACTTTGAAGCACAAGTGTGGAAAAGGATAGTAGCATTGTCCCTTCTCTCTTTTCTCGAGGGGCTTCTCCTTTTTTTATTTAGCCCCTCTCTATATTTTTCTTGGGGCAACTCTTTTTTTATTTGGCCTTTCCTCACATGGGACAATGCTCTAATAATGATGATCATCACACTTTTATTGATTTACAACTCGATATTACAACTCGATACTAGAACAAAGTATGACTCTATATGAATGGCTCCAGCGGTGTACCGGGATGTGCAATGAATCAAGAGTGACATGTATGAAAAATTATGCATGGTGGCTTTGCCACAAATACGATGTCAACTACATGATAATGCATGGCAATATGACAATATGAAGCGTGTCATATGAACGGAACGGTGGAAAGTTGCATGGAAATATATCTCGGAATGGCTATGGAAATGCCATGATAGGTAGGTATGGTGGCTGTTTTGAGGAAGATATATGGTGGATGTTTTGAGGAAGGTATATAGTGGGTGTATGGTACCGGCGAAAGTTGCGCGGTACAAGAGAGGCTAGCAATGGTGGAAGGGTGAGAGTGTGTATAATCCATGGACTCGACATTAGTCATAAGAACTCATATACTTATTGCAAAAATTTACGAGTCATCAAAACAAAGCAATCAACGCATGCTCCTAGGGGGGAGGTTGGTAGGAGTTAACCATCGCGCGCCCCCGACCTCCACACAAAGGATGACACTCTACAAATACCTCATGCTCTAACTTCATCACATAGCGGTTCACCATACGTGCATGCTACGGGAATCACTAACTTTAACACAAGTATTTCTCAATTTCATAATAACTCCACTAGCATGACTCTAATATCACTATCCTCATATCTCAAAACAATTATCAAGCATCCAACTTCTCATCATATTCAGTGCACTTAGTATGATTTTTTTACTACATTCATCTTGGATGCCTATCATGTTAAGGCTAGTTTTATAGCCAAAGTACAATACCATGTTGTTCTAATAGACTCTAAAAAAATATATAAGTGAAGCATGAGAGATCAACAATTTCTTCAAAATAAAATTACCACCATGCTCTAAAAGGTATAAGTGAAGCACTAAAGCAAAAATTATTCAACTCAGAAGATATAAGTGAAGCACATAGAGTGTTCTAACAATTCCTAGGCCATATTTATCTCTCTAAAAAAGGTGTGTCCAGCAAGGATGATTGTGGCAAACTAATAAGAAAAGACTCAAAATGATACATGACGCTCCAAGTAAAACACCTATCATGTGGTGAATAAAAATATAGTCCCGAGTATAGTTACCGATAGATGAAGACGAACGAGGGGATGCCTTGTTGTCCTTGAATTTTACCTTGGGGTGCCTTGGGCATCCCCAAGCTTAGGCTCTTGCCACTCTTTGTTCCATAGTCCATCAAAGCAATACTCAAAACTTGAAAACTTCACGACACAAAACTTAGACAAAAATCTCGTGAGCTCCGTTAGTATAAGAAAACAAACCACCACTCAAAGGTACTGTAATGAACTCATTCTTTGTTTATATTGGTGTTAAACCTACTGTATTCCAACTTCTGTATGATTCATACTCCCCGATATTACTCATAGATTCATCAAAATAAGCAAACAACACACGAAAAACAGAATCTGTCAAAAACAGAACAGTCTGTAGTAATCTATAACTTTCGCATACTTCTGTAACTCCAAAAAATTGAAATAAATTGGTAAACATGAGGAATTTGTCTATTAATCATCTGCAAAAAGAATCAACTAAATAGCACACTCCAGTAGTATATGGTAACTATTCTAGCGAGTGCTAATGATTCTGTTTTTCACAACAAGATCATATAAACTTCACACAAGTCTTCCCAAAGTTTCTACTTGGCATAAACACTAATTAAAACACAAAACCACATCTAAAAAGAATCTAGATGGAATATTTATTCCTAAACATAAGTAAAAACAAAAAAACGGGTTGCCTCCCAACAAGCGCTATCGTTTAACGCCCCTAGCTAGGCATGATAATTCAATGATGCTCACATGAAAGATAGGAATTGATGCACAAAGAGAGCATCATATAGCATGTGAAAATCACATCTAAGTCTAACATACTTCCTATGCATAAGCATTTTATAGGAAAACAAATTGGCAAGACAAGCAAGATCTAGCATATGCAAGGAAGAAGAAAGAGCCAATAGCAATCTCAACATAACGAGAGGTAATTTAGTAACATGAAAATTTCTACAACCATATTTTCCTCTCTCATAATAATTGCATGTAGGATCATAAGAAAATTCAATAATATAGCTATCACATAACATATTCTCAACATGATCCACATGCATACGAAGTTGACACTCTTCCAAAATAGTGGGATCAACATTAACTAAAGTCACGACCTCTCCAAACCCACTTTTATCAAAAAATTCATAAGATTGAACATTCTCCAAATATGTGGGATCTAAACTTGACACTCTTCCAAACCCACTTTCAATATTATTGCGAACATTATTATCAACCTCATAATCATCATGGAGCTTGAATAAATTTTCAAGATCGTAAGAAGCATCACCCCAATCATGATCATTACAACAAGTAGTGGGCATAGCAAAATAAGCATCCCCAAGCTTAGGGTTTTGCAAATAATTAACACAATTGACATTAATAGGGTTTATAATAATATCATTGCAATCATGCTTTTTATTTAAGGAGCTATCATGAATCACTTTTTCTGTTAACAAAACTTCAGAATTTTTAGATTCATGAATTTCAAGCAAAACCCCATAAAGATAATCTAGTGCACGCAACTCAATAGCAATTGGTTCAATATAATTGGATCTCTTAAAAAGATTAGCAAGTGGATGAGGATCCATAATTTAGCAAGCGAAGATGCAAGCTAATAGAGGGCACATAGCAACACAAGCAAACAAGAGGCAAGCAGACGGAAAAAGGGCAAATAAAACGGCAAGGGTGAAGTGGAGGAGAGGAAAACGAGAGGCAAAAAAAATGTAATGCGAAGGATAAGTGTTGTGATAGGTACTTGGTATATGACTTTTGCGTAAGCCTCCCCGGCAATGGCGCCAGAAATTCTTCTTGCTACTTCTCGAGCTTGCGTTGTATTCCCTCGAAGAGGAAAGGGTGATGCATCACAGTAGCGTAAGTATTTCCCTCAGTTTTTGAGAACCAAGGTATCAATCCAGTAGGATACCACGCGCGAGTCCCTTGCACCTGCACAAACAAATAAGAACTTCACAGCCAATGAGATAAGGGGTTGTCAATCCCTTTATGGTCACTTACGAAAGTGAGATCTGATAGAGATGATAGTTTGATATTTTTGGTATTTTTGGATATAAGAACAGAAAGTAAAAATGGGAAAGTAAAGTAGATTGTAGATTGATATGTTGAGAATAGACCCGGGGGCCATAGGTTTCTCTAGTGGCTTCTCTCATGATAGCATAATTCTACGGTGGGTGAATAAATTACTATCGAGCAATTGATAGAAAAGCGAATAATTATGAGACTATCTAGGCATGATCATTGTACATAGGCATCACGTCCGACACAAGTAGACCGACTCATGCCTACATCTACTACTATTACTCCACACATCGACCGCTATCCAGCATGCATCTAGTGTATTGAGTTCATACGAACAGAGTAACGCCTTAAGCAAGATGCCATGATGTAGATGGATGAACTCAAGCAATATAATGTAAACCCCATCTTTTTATCCTCGATGGCAACAATACAATACGTGCCTTGCTGCCCCTACTGTCACTGGGAAAGAACACCGCAAGATTGAACCCAAAGCCAAGCACTTCTCCCATTGCAAGAACTATAGATCTAGTAGGCCAAATCAAACCAATAATTCGAAGAGACTTGCAAGGATATTATAATCATACATAAAGAGTTCAGAAAAGAACCAAATATTTCTCATAGACAATCTTGATCATAAACCCACAATTCATCGGATCTCGACAAACACACCGCAAAAAGAGATTACATCAAATAGATCTCCTCGAAGACCGAGGAGAACTTGGTAGTGAGATCCAAAGAGAGAGAAGAAACCATCTAGATACTAGCTATGGACCCAAAGGTCTGTGGTAAACTACTCACAACTCATGGTGAGGCGATGATGACAATGTAGAAGCACTCCGTGGTAGATCCCCCCTCTGGCGGAGCTCCGAAATAGGCCCCATGATGGGATCTCACGGGAACAGAAGGTTGCAGCGGTGGAACTAGGGTTTTCTCTCCTCTTCTGATGGTTTCAGGGTATGTAGGTATATATAGGAGGAAGGAGGGCACCGGGGGCTAGACGTGGGGCCCACGAGGCAGGGGGCGCGCCCTGTAGGGGGGCGCCCCCCACCCTCGTGGACGCCACGTGTGCCCTAGTCCGTGGTTCTCAAGTCTTCCGTGTGTATTTTGCTCCAAAAATATCTCTCCCAAAGTTTCATTCCGTTTGGACTCCGTTTGATATTCTTTTTCTGTAAAACCCTGAAATAGGCAAGAAAACAGCAATATGGACTGGGCCTTTGGGTTAATTGGTTAATCCCAAAAATAATATAAAAGTGTATAACAAAGCCCATTAAACATCCAAAACATCATAAATAAAAGCATGGAACAATAAAAAATTATAGATACGTTGGAGGCGTATCAGAGGGCACCCGTGGATACGGTTAGCCATGGCTTGTGAAAGTTTGGTGGAAAAAGGAATACACTTTATTTTATGTTTGGGAACCGCCTATGATGCATCTAGTGTGGAAAGTGTTGGGAACTCTAAGTCGTTCTTGTTGGTGAGAAAAGCATGCCACCCAAAATAAATTTTATCTCTCAATTTAAACTTTGAGCTCTGGCACCTCTACAAATCCTTCCCTCTGCGAAGGGCCTATCTTTTATTTTATGCAAAAAATTTTTTTGAGTCTCCATCTTCTCTTATAAAGCACCAACTACGGAACACTATTATCGCACTTGAGCATTGGATGTAGCTAATATTTGAATGTGTTGCATGAATGGATCAATGATTGAGCATGATAGGCTAGGGATAACTTGCTTTAGTATTGATATTTTGAAAGACATGGCTGCTTGTTGATATGCTTGAGTATTTAAGTCTCATGTCAAAACTAGACTATTGCTTTGAACCATATAAAAGTCCAAATGTCCATGCTATAAAGAAAAGAATATGAGATGACATGTTAGGTAGCATTCCGCACCAAAAATTCTATTTTTATCATTTACCTACTCGAGGACGAGCAGGAATTAAGCTTGGGGATGCTGATAGGTCTCCAATGTATCTATAAATTTTTATTATTCCATGCTTTTATATTATCATTCTTGGATGTTTTACAATCATTTTATAATCATTTTATATCATTTTTTGGTACTAACCTATTGAAATAGTGCCAAGTGTCAGTTGCTGTTTTCTGCATGTTTTTACATCGCAGGAAATAAATACCAAACGGATTCCAAACGCAGCGAATTTTTGTGTGGATTTTTTATGGACCAGAAGACATCCAGTGGGTCAGAGAAGCGCTTGGGGTATGCTCCTAGGGAAGCACAACCCACTTGGGCGCGCATGGGGGGCCAGGCGCGCCCTGGTGGGTTGTGCCTACCTCGGGTGCCCCCTGATACGTTCATTTTGCATCATGCTTTTATGTTGATATTTATTGCACTTTGGGCTGTTATTACACATTATGTCATAATACTTATGCCTTTTCTCTCTTATTTTACAAGGTTTACATGAAGACGGAGAATACAGCAGCTGGAATTCTGGGCTGGAAGAGGAGAAAACATTGGAGACCTATTCTGCACAACTCAAAAAGCTCCGACACTCCACGAAACACCGTTTCAGAAAATATAAAAAATATCTGGCGAAAGAGATTTGCCAGGGGGCCACCACTTGTCCACGAGGGTGGGGGCGCGTCCCCGTGCCTCGTGGGCAAGCCGGTGACCTCCCGATGCCCATATGCTCCTATATGAGGTGTTTTGACCGGGAAAAAATCATAAGGAGGCTTTTGGGACCAGACGCCGCCGTCTGGAGGCGGAACCAATCTAGGGCTCCGACGGAGCTGTTCTGCCGGGGATACTTCCCTCCGGGAGGGGGAAATCGTCACTGTCGTCATCACCAACAACTCTCCCATCTTGGGGAGGGTTATCTTCATCAACATCTTCACTAGCACCATCTCCTCTCAAACCCTAGTTCATCTCTTGTATCCAATCTTTGTACCAAAACCTCATATTGGTACTTGTAGGTTGCTAGTAGTGTTGATTACTCCTTGTAGTTGATGCTAGTTGGTTTACTTGGTGGAAGATCATATGTTCAGATCCATTATGCATATTAATACTCCACTGATTATGAACATGAATATGCTTTGTGAGTAGTTACGTTTGTTGCTGAGGACATGGGAGAAGTCTTCCTATAAGTAGTCATGTGAATTTGGTATTCGTTCGATATTTTGATGAGATGTATGTTGTCTTTCCTCTAGTGGTGTCATGTGAACGCCGACTACATGACACTTCACCATTGTTTGGGCCTAGGGGAAGGCATTGGGAAGTAATAAGTAGATGATGGGTTGCTAGAGTGACAGAAGCTTAAACCCTAGTTTATGCGTTGCTTCGTAAGGGGCTGATTTGGATCCACTTGTTTCATGATATGGTTAGGTTTACCTTAATACTTCTTTTGTAGTTGAGGATGCTTGCAATAGAGGTTAATCATAAGTGGGATGCTTGTCCAAGTAAGGGCAGCACCCAAGCACCGGTCCACCCACATACAAAATTATCAAAGTAATGAACGTGAATCATATGAACGTGATGAAAACTAGCTTGACGATAATTCCCATGTGTCCTCGGGAGCGCTTTCCTTTATATAGGAGTTCGTCCAGGCTTGTCCTTTGCTACAAAAAGGATTGGGCCATCTTGTTGCACTTTATTTACTTTTACTATTTGTCACTTGTTACCAATTACCTTATCACAAAACTATCTGTTACCGATAATTTCAGTGCTTGCAGAAAATACCTTACTAAAAACTGCCTATCATTTCCTTCTGCTCCTCGTTGGGTTCGACAGTCCTACTTATCGAAAGGACTACGATAGATCCCCTACACTTGTGGGTCATCAAGACTCTTTTCTAGCGCCGTTGCCGGGGAGTGAAGCTCCTTTGGTAAGTGGAATTTGGTAAGGAAAAAATTATATAGTGTGCTGAAATTTACTGTTACTTGTTACTATGGCTCATAATCCTTTGAGGGGCTTGTTCGAGGTATCTTCACCCCGACCAGTAGAGCAAAGAGTTGCTCCTCAACCTACTGAACCTACTGAAAATGTTTTCTTTGAAATTCCTTCGGGTATGATAGAGAAACTGCTGGCTAATCCCTTTACAGGAGATGGAACACTGCATCCCGATTTGCACCTAATCTATGTGGATGAAGTTTGTGGATAATTTAAGCTTGCAGGTATGCCCGAGGTTGTTATCAAGAAGAAGGTCTTCCCTTCATCTTTGAAGTGATATGCATTGACATGGTTTAGGCTATGTGATGATATTGGATCATGGAACTATAATTGATTGAAGTTGGAATTTCATCAGAAGTTCTATCCTATGCATCAGGTTCATCGTGATCGTAATTATATATTTAATTTTTGGCCTCGTGAAGGAGAAAGTATCGCTCAAGCTTGGGGGAGCCTTAACTCAATGTTATATTCATGCCCCAATCATGAGCTCTCAAGAGAAATGATCATTCACAAATTTTATGCTCGGCTTTCTCTCAATAATCGCTCCATGCTCGATACTTCTTGTACTGTTTCTTTTATGGTGAAGACTATTGAATTCAAATGGGATTTATTGGAAATAATTAAACGCAACTCTGAAGATTGGGACCTAGATGAAGGTAAGGAGTCACGTATAACCCCTAAGTTTGATTGTGTTAAATCTTTTATGGATACCGATGTTTTCCGTGAATTTAGCACTAAATATGGACTTGACTCTGAGATAGTAGCTTCTTTCTGTGAATCATTTGCTACTCATGTTGATCTCCCCAAGGAGAAGTGGTTTAAATACCATCCTCCCCTTGAAGTAAAAGTAATTGAACCTTTTAAAGTTGAAGAAAAGACTATCACTTATAATGTTGATCCTATTGTTCCTACTGCTTATATTGAGAAACCACCCTTCCCTGTTAGAATGAAGGATCATGCTAAAGCTTCAACAGTGGTTCGTAAGAGTAATACCAGAACACCTAAACCCTCTGAGAAAATTAAAGTTGAACCTAGTGTTGCTATGGCTAAAGATCTCTTGGTTGAAAATTTATATGGACATGTTATTTACCTCCAAGAGGAAGCTGCTAGAATCGCCAAACCCGATACTAGAAATAAACATAGACCTGTTGTAGGCATGCCTGTTATTTCTGTTAAAATAGGAGATCATTGCTATCATGGTTTATGTGACGTAGGTGTTAGTGCGAGTGTAATACCTTTCCTTATATAAAGAAATTATGCACGATATTGCACCTGGTGAGCTAGAAGGTATTGATGTCACTATTAAGCTTGCCAATAGAGACACTATTTCACCAATGGGGATTGTTAGAGGTTTTGAAGTCTTGTGTGGGAAAGTTAAATACGCTGCTTATTTTCTTGTTCTTGGTTCCCCACAAGTTAATTTCTGCCCCATTATATTTGGTAGACCCTTCTTGAATACTGTTTATCCTAAGATAGACCGCGTAAAAGATATTGTTACTGTAGGATTAGAGGATATGTCTCATGACTTTAACTTTGCTAAATTTGGTAGACAACCCCATGATAAAGAATTGCCTAGTGAGGATGAAATTATTGGTCTTGCTTCTATTGATGTACCTCCTAACGATCCATTAGAACAATATCTACTAGACCATGAAAATGATATGTATATGAATGAGAGAAGGGAAATAAATGAAATATTCTTTAAGCAGGGACCCTTATTGAAAAAGAACTTGCCTGTTGAAATCCGAGGGGATCCTCCTCCACCCAAGGGTGATCCCGTGTTTGAACTTAAACCATTACCTGATACTCTTAAGTATGTTTATCTCGATGAAAAGAAGATATATCCTGTTATTATTAGTGCTAACCTTTCAGAGCAGGAAGAAGAAAAATTATTGAAAACTCTGAAGAAGCACCGTGCTGCTATCGGATATACTCTGGATGATCTTAAGGGCGTTAGTCCCACTTTATGCAAACACAAGATAAAGTTGGAAGAGGACACGAAACCGGTTATCGATCATCAACGACGGTTAAATCCTAAGATGAAAGAAGTGGTAAGGAAGAAAATACTAAAGCTTCTAGAGGCAGGTATAATCTATCGAGTTGTTGATAGCCAGTGAGTAAGTCATGTCCATTGTGTCCCTAAGAAGGGAGGTATGACTGTAGTTCCTAATGATAAAGATGAATTGATCCCGCAAAGAATTGTTACAGGTTATAGGATGCTAATTGATTTCCGCAAATTGAATAATGCCACTAAGAAAGATCATTACCCTTTGCCTTTTATTGATCAAATGCTAGAAAGGTTATCCAAACATACTCATTTTTGCTTTCTAGATGGCTATTCTAGTTTCTCTCAAATACATGTGTCAAAAGGGGATCAAGAAAAGACCACCTTTACATGTCCCTTCAGTACCTTTGCTTATAGACGTATGCCTTTTGGTTTATGTAATGCACCTGCTACCTTTCAAAGATGCATGATGGCTATATTCTCTGATTTTTGTGAAAAGATTGTTGAGGTTTTCATGGATGATTTTTTCGTTTACGGAACTTCTTTTGATGATTGCTTGAGCAACCTTTATCGAGTTTTGAAGAGATGTGAAGAAACTAATCTTGTCTTGAATTGGGAAAAGTTCCACTTTATGGTTAATGAAGGCATTGTCTCGGGACATAAAATTTCTGAAAGAGGTATTGAAGTTGACAAAGCTAAAGTTGACGCTATTTAAAAGATGTCGTGTCCCAAGGACATCAAAGGTATAAGAAGTTTCCTTGGTCATGCCGGGTTTTATAGGAGGTTCATTAAGGACTTCTTCAAAATCTCCAGGCCTCTGACTAATCTCTTACAAAAAGATGTTCCTTTTGCCTTTGATGATGATTGTGTAGAAGCATTTGAAATACTTAAGAAAGCATTGACCTCTGCACCTATTGTCCAGCCTCCTAACTGGAATTTACCCTTTGAGATTACGTGTGATGCTAGTGATTATGTTGTAGGTGTTGTTCTAGGACAAAGAGTTGATAAGAAATTGAATGTTATCCAATATGCTAGTAAAACTCTAGACAGTGCCCAGAGAAATTATGCTACTACTGATAAGGAGTTTTTAGCAGTCATGTTTGCTTGTGATAAGTTTAGACCTTATATTATTGATTCTAAAGTAACTATTCACACTAATCATGCTGCTATGAAATACCTTATGGAAAAGAAAGATGCTAAACCTAGACTTATTAGATGGGTTCTCTTGCTGCAAGAATTTGATTTGCATATTACTGATAGAAAGGGAGCTAAGAACACCATTACAGACAACTTGTCTAGGCTAGAGAATATTCTTGATGACCCACTACCTATTAATGATAGCTTTCCTGATGAACAATTAGCTGTCATAAGTGCCTCTCGTACTACTCCATGGTATGCTGATTAGGCTAATTACATTGTTGCTAAGTTTATACCACCTAGTTTCACATACCAGCAAAATAAGAAGTTCTTCTATGATTTAAGACATTACTTCTGGGATGACCCACACCTTTATAAAGAAGGAGTAGATGGTATTATTAGACGTTGTGTACCTGAGCATGAACAGGAACAGATCCTACGCAAGTTCCACTCCGAAGCTTATGGAGAACACCATGCTAGAGATAGAACTGCACATAAGGTATTGCAATATGGTTTTTATTGGCCTACTCTCTTCAAGGATGCTCGTTAGTTTGTCTTATCTTGTGATGAATGTCAGAGAATTGGTAATATTAGTAGACGTCAAGAAATGCCTGTGAATTATTCACTTGTTATTGAACCATTTGATGTCTGGGGCTTTGATTATATGGAACCGTTTTCTTCCTCTAATGGGTATACACATATTTTAGTTGTTGTTGATTACGTTACTAAGTGGGTAGAAGCTATTCCAACTAGTAGTGCTGATCACAACACCTCTATTAAGATGCTTAAAGAAGTTATTTTTTCGGGGTTTGGAGTCCCTAGATACTTAATGACTGATGGTGGTTCACACTTTATTCATGGTGATTTCCGTAAAATTCTTGCTAAGTATGATGTTAATCATAGAATTGCATCCCCTTACCACCCACAGTCAAGTGGTCAAGTAGAACAAAGTAATAGAGAGATGAAATTAATTTTGCAAAAGATAGTTAATAGGTCTAGAAAGAATTGGTCCAAAAAACTTGATGATGCATTATAGGCCTATAGAACTGCGTACAAAAATCATGTGGGTATGTCTCCATATAAAATGGTTTATGGAAAAACATGTCACTTACCTCTTGAGCTAGAACATAAGGCATATTGGGCTATTAAAGCGCTCAATTACGATTTCAAACTTGCCGGTGAGAAGAGGTTGTTTGATATTAGCTCACTTGATGAATGGAGAACCCAAGCTTATGAGAATGCCAAGCTGTTTAAAGAAAAGGTCAAAAGATGGCATGACAAATGGATACAAAAGCATGAGTTTAACGTGGGTGATTATGTCTTGCTATACAACTCTCGTTTAAGATTTTTTGCAGGAAGACTTCTCTCTAAGTGGGAAGGTCCTTACGTAATCGAGGAGGTCTATCGTTCCGGTGCCATAAAAATCAACAACTTCGAAGGCACAAATCCGAAGGTGGTGAACGGTCAAAGAATCAAACATTATATCTCAGGTAACCCTATAAATGTTGAAACCAATGTTATTGAAATTGTAACCCCAGAGGAATACATAAGGGACACTTTCTAGAACGATTCAGACCCCGAAAAGGAAGAGGTATGTGGTACGGTTAGTAAACAGACTACAAAACAGTTCTAATGGCAATTTTTCACCGTTTTGGAATGTTTAGAAAAATAGAAAAATAAGAGGCAGTCCGGAAAGGACACGAGGCGTCCACAAGGGTTGAGGGCGCGCCCTACCCCCCTGGGTGAGCCCCCCTGCCTCGTGGGCACCTCATGTGTCTCCCGGACTCCGATTTCTTGCATGTTACTTCTTTTGGTCGGTAAAAATTCACTATATATTCTCCTGAAGGTTTTGACCACCGTATCACGCAAAAATCCTCTGTTTCTGTTTCGAGCTATTTCGTTCTAGGGTTGACAAGGCCAGGCATCATGTCGTCCTCCTCCTCCAACAATGAGGGCAACGATACTTGGCTAATGAAGATAGAGCTGAAGAGGGAAGAACCCGAGGAGATCAACAAGGAGAATAGGATCAAGAAGGCTATGGAAGATGGACGACAAGCCTACATCATCAACAACTCCATCATCACCTCCGAAGAAGGAGACATAATCACATGGGTATGGGCACTCCCCTTGGCAACTGCCAAGCTTGGGGGAGGTGCCCCGGTATCGTATCACCATCACACTCCTATCTTTACCGTTTTTCTTCGTTCGATCCTTTTGGTAATATCTTGATCTAGTAGAATAAAGTTAGCATGATCTAGTTGTGAGCTTTTGCTTTATGATCTTTGATACGTCTCCGTCGTATCTATAATTTTTGATTGTTCCATGCCAATATTCTACAACTTTCATATACTTTTGGAAACTTTTTATACTATTTTTTGGGACTAACATATTGATCCAGTGCCCAGTGCCAGTTCCTATTTGTTGCATGTTTTATTTGTTTCGCAGAATATCCATATCAAACGGAGTCCAAACAGAATAAAAACGGACGGAGATTGTTTTTGGAATATATGTGAATTTTGGGAAGCGAAACTAACATGAGACGATGCCCGAGTGCGCCACAAGGGTGGGGGGGCGCCCCCCTGCCCAGGGCGCGCCCTGGGCCCTTGTGGTCACATCGTAAGGCTGTTGATGCCCTTCTTTCGCCTCAAGAAAGCTAATTTCCGGATAAAAATCGTGTCAAAAGATGAGCCCAATCGGAGTTACGGATCTCCGGGAATTTAAGAAACGGTGAAGGGCCAGAATCTGGGAACGCAGAAACAGAGAGAGACAGAGAGACAGATCCAATCTCGGAGGGGCTCTCGCCCCTCCACCGCCATGGAGGCCATGGACCAGAGGGGAAACCCTTCTCCCACCTAGGGAGAAGGTCAAGGAAGAATAAGAAGGAGGGGGGCTCTCTCCCCCTCGCTTCCGGTGGCACCGGAGTGCCATCGGGGCCATCATCGTGTGACGGCGATCTACACCAACACCTTCGTCATCTTCACCAACATCTCCATCACCTTCCCCCATCTATCTACAACGGTCCACTCTACCGCAACCCATTGTACCCTCTACTTGAATATGGTGCTTTATGCTTCATATTATTATCCAATGATGTGTTGCCATCCTATGATGTCTTAGTAGATTATCGGTGTCCTATCGGTGATTGGTGAATTGCTATGATTGATTTAAATTACTTGTGGTTATGTTGCTATCCTTTGGTGCCCATCATATGAGCGCGCGCGTGGATCACACCATAGGGTTAGTTGTATGTTGATAGGACTACGTATTGTAGGGCAAGAGTGACAGAACTTCAAGCTAGCGTAGAAATTGATGCATATGGGATTGAAGGGGGGCCAATATATCTTAATGCTATGGTTGGGTTTTACCTTAATGAACGTTAGTAGTTGCGGATGCTTGCTAATAGTTCCAATCATAAGTGCATAGAATTCCAAGTAAGGGATGACATGCTAGCAGTGGCCTCTCCCACATAAAACTTGCTATCGGTCTAGTAACGTAGTCAATTGCTTAGGTGCAATTTCGCAACTCCTACCACCACTTTTCCACACTCGCTATCACTAACTTTATTGCTTCTTTATCTTAACAGCCCCTAGTTTTATTTACGTGCTCTTTATATTCTTGCAAACCTATCCCACAAAAACTACAAAGTACTTCTAGTTTCATACTTGTTCTAGGTAAAGTAAACGTCAAGCGTGCGTAGAGTTGTATCGGTGGTCGATAGAACTTGAGGGAATATTTGTTCTGCCTTTACCTCCTCGTTGGGTTCAACACTCTTACTTATCGAAAGAGGCTACAACTGATCCCCTACACTTGTGGGTTATCAAGAACTTTTTCTGGCGCCGTTGCCGGGGAGCAATAGCGTGGGGTGAATATTCTCGTGTGTGCTTGTTTGCTTTATCACTAAGTAGTTTTAATTTTCTGTTCTAAGTTGTTTTCTATTTTTAGTTATGGGTAGGAAACACAAAATACAAAAAACATTAGTGGTACCTGCTGAACCAATGGTTGAATAACCACTCAAAATCTATCACACTCCTGAAGCTTTTTACTTGGATCATCTTCGATCCCTATGTGCTCGTGTTGAAACCCCAACTAGCTTAGTTGAGGGCAAATCTTTAGATGAGCATGCTTGTTATGTGCGGCACCACATATCTGAAAAAGGGAAACTTTTACTGGATCAAATTCATCGTTTGCAATGCTATGCTTGGAATTTATGTGAAATATATGATTTTACTTGTTGTTCTGAAGACCCTAAGAAACACCTTCCCTACCAATGTGAGTTTAGCGATAATGGAATTGTATCTTCGTATGCTAAGGGTGTTTATAGTTACTATGATGTTCAACTAATTGATGAATTTGTTGCTTTTAAGGGTGCTTATGAAATTGCTTCTTTGATTGAAAAGTATGATGCTACTCTTTACAAATCTGAAATTTTTGCCATATTTAAATATTTTTATGATAATTATGCTTCTATGCCTATGTTAAACCATATATTGAGGACTCCTCCGCTGTCCAAGAAGAGACTAATATTTTGCAGGAGTCTATGGAAGAAGAAATTAATGACATTGTGAGCTCATTGGATGATAAAGATGAGGAGGAGAGCGAAGAACAAAAGGAGGAAGAGCGGATTGATCACCCGTGCCCACCTTCTAATGAGAGTAACTCTTTATCTCATACATTGTTTAATTTCCCTTCGTGCTTACCGAAGGATGAATGCTATGATGATTTCTATGATCCGTTGATTCTTTTGAAATATCCCTTTTTGATGATGCTTGCTATGCTTGTGGCCAAGATGCCAATATGAATTATGCTTATGGAGATGAACCTGCTATAGTTCTTTATGTTAAACATGAGATAGTTGCTATTGCACCCACACATGATAGTCCTATTATCTTTTTGAATTCTCCAAACTACACTATATCGGAGAAGTTTGCACTTATTAAGGATTATATTGATGGGTTGCCTTTTTCCGTTACACATGATGATTTTGATGAATATAATATGCATGTGCTTGCTGCTCCTACTTGCAATTATTATGAGAGAGGAACTACATCTCCGCCTCTCTATGTTTCCAACATGATAAAATTGCAAGAAACTGCTTATACTATGCATTGGCCTTTAATTGATGTGCATGAATTGTTCTTGTATGACATGCCTATGCATAAAAAGAGAGTTAGACTTCGTTGTTTCATGACACATATCACTTTGTGCTCACTACTAAATGTCAAATCATTGCTAATTAAAATTGGCTTTGATATACCTTGGGATCCGGGTGGATCCATTACTTGAGCACTATATGCCTAGCTTAATGGCTTCAAAGAAAGCGCTGTCACGGAGACAACCCGGAAGTTTTAGAGAGTCATTTATTTAGGTTGTGTGCTTTTATAAAGTTTAAAAACAAAAAAAATAAAGAGGGGAACTTAAAACTTTTTCAAAAACAAAAGTGAAAGTAAGAAGGACGAGCACCGTTGAAATGGGGGAGCTCCTTGAACTTTGTTCATGCCCATGGAAACTTTGCAAATCTTGAATTACAGAAACTTTTCATCAAAAATAATTATCCCCTTGTACAAATCCATTGTATTATAAAAATAATGTGCCAAGGTTTGCCTTTAGGATGTTTACAATGCTTGTTGGTTTGTGCGGTGCAGGACAGAAACTTTTGCTATAGTGAGCGATTTTACATTTTTTTCCTGGAACGTCAAATGGTTCTGAAACCTTTTTCACTGTCTTTCTATACAAATTGTTGATTTTTCATAATTTTGGCAGAATGTTTCAAGTATCAGAAGTATGGTGAATGTTCATATTATTACAGACAGTTCTGTTTTAGACAGATTCGGTTTTTCATGCATAGTTTGCTTGTTTTGATGAAACTATCAATTTCTATTAGTAGATTAAGCCATGGAAAAGTTATATTACAGTAGCTACAATGCAAAAACAAAATATGAATTGGTTTTCAATAGTACTTAGAGTAGTGATTTGCTTTATTATACTAACGGATCTTACCGAGTTTTCTGTTGAAGTTTTGTGTGGATGAAGTGTTCGAAGATCGAGGAGGTCTCAATGTGAGGAGAAGAAGGAGAGGCAAGAGCTCAATCTTGGGGATGCCCAAGGCACCCCAAGTAAATATTCAAGGAGACTCAATCGTCTAAGCTTGGGGATGCCCCGGAAGGCATCCCCTCTTTCTTCAACAAGTATCGGTATGTTTTCGGATTCGTTTCATTCATGTGATATGTGCAACTCTTGGAGCGTCGTGTGCTTTCTATTTTTCCTTTTAATAAATGCACCATGATGGTATGAGATAGTCCTTGGTTGATTTATAGAATGCTCTTTTCACCTCACTTATATCTTTTGAGTATGGCTTTATAGAATACTTCATGTGCTTCACTTACATCATTTGAAGTTTGTATTGCCTGTTTCTCTTCATATAGAAAACCGCCATTTGTAGAATGCTCTTTTGCTTCACTTATAATTGTTAGAGCGTGGGCATAACTTTTGTAGAAAGAATTAAAACTCTCTTGCTTCACTTATATCTATTTAGAGAGTTGACAGGAATTGGTCATTCACATGGTTAGTCATAAAATCCTACATAAACTTGTAGATCGCTGAATATGATATGTTTGATTCCTTGCAATAGTTTTGCGATATAAAGATGGTGATATTAGAGTCATGCTAGTGGGTAGTGGTGGATTTAAGAAATAGTTGTGTTGAGGTTTGTGATTCCCGTAGCATGCACGTATGGTGAACCGTTATGTGACGAAGTTGGAGCATGATTTATTTATTGAGTGTCATCCTTTGTGTGGAGGTCGGAGCGCGCGATGGTTAATTCCTACCAACCTCCCCCTAGGAGCATGCGTGTAGTACTTAGTTTCAATGGCTAATATTTTTTTTGCAATAAGTATGAGAGTTCTTTATGACTAATGTTGAGTCCATGGATTATACGCACTCTCACACTTCCACCATTGCTAGCCTCTGTTGTACCGCGCAACTTTCGCCGGTACCATACACCCACCATAAACCTTCCTCAAAACAGCCACCATACCTACCTATTATGGCATTTCCATAGCCATTCCGAGATATATTTCCATGTAACTCCACCATTCCGTTTATTATGACACGCACCATCATTTTCATATTGCCTTGCATGATCGTAAGATAGCTAGCATGATGTTTCCATGGCTTGTCCGTTTTTGATGTCATTGCTACGCTAGATCATTGCACATCTCGGTACACCGTCGGAGGCATTCACATAGAGTCATATTTTGTTCTAGCTTCGAGTTGTAAGTAAAAAAAAGTGTGATGATCTTTATTATTAGAGCATTGTCCCATGTGAGGAAAGGCCAACTAAAAAAAGATGGCCTAAAAAACTAGAGTGGGGCTAAAAAAAGAGAGAAAGCCCCTCCAAAAAAACAAAAAAATGAGAGAAAAGAGAGAAGGGACAATGCTACTATCCTTTTCCACACTTGTGCTTCAAAGTAGCACCATGATCTTCATAATAGAGAGTCTCTTGTTTTGTCACTTCCATATACTAGTGGGAATTTTTCATTGTAAAACTTGGCTTGTATATTCCAACGACACGCTTCCTCAAATGCCCTAGGTCTTCATGAGCAAGCAAGTTGATGCACACGCACTAGTTTTCTTTTGAGCTTTCATACACTTATAGCTCTAGTGCATCCGTTACATGGCAATCCCTAGTCACTCACATTGATATCGATTGATGGACATCTCCATAGTCCATTGATTTGCCTAGTTGATGTGAGACTTTTGTAACACCCCATATGTGATACCTTCCATTTATGGCAATATATGAAACGTTGACTTCATCAATTCCATCATGGGCTCTTCTTTCATTTAGGGTTTCTTCGTTTTGTCGCGTGCGTGTGTGCATTTCATCCATGTCATGTTATCATCTGCATTGCATTGCATTCGTGTTGTCTGCTCGCTTCGTCCCGTTGTCCGCTTCGAGTTCCGACACTCACACACGTGCCCGTGGCACCCCCGAGTCCTTCTTTCGTATGTGGCCATGTAACGTTCCCGGAATGAGGTGAGACTTGTCGTGCATTGTTGTTTTGGTACGTGTAGGCCGCCTGTCAAGTTTCGTCGCGTTTGGAGTTCGTTTGATACTCCAACGGTTAACCTAGTGGGCTAAAAGCTCCTCTTCTTTTGGCCCAAGACCCCCTCCACAACAGCCCACTAACCCAGCACAACCCCTCACATCCTCTCGGTCGTCGGATCGTGATCATGTGGGCGAAAACCGCACCCCATTTGGACCTTCCTAGCTCCCAGAATCTATAAATAGGCCTCTTCCCCCGAAATCCGGAGCAAACCCTAAGTTTTTCATCCTCCGCGCCGTTAGACGTGTCCGTTCCGCGCCGGATGAAACCCGCCGCCGCCCTCAGCCAGTGGCATCGTGCCACGTGGCCACGCCGCCGCCTCCCACCGCGGGCCTGCCGCGGCCCGTCTCCGGCCCCCCTCCGCCACCGCCAGCCTGCCCCTTAACCGCCGCCGCCTCGGCCGGGATCTGCCACCGCCGGCCCCTCCTCCGGCGCCCCCTCGCCTCGCCGGACGCTCTCCCCGGCGGCCGATCCGGTCAGCCGCCATTGACCGCTCGAGGTGGAAGAAGGTACACCGCCCATCGGACGTGTCCGCCCG
>LR738710.1:667294482-667335359 GCA_902687465.1 Secale cereale | reverse complement strand
CCCCCCTTGAGGTTTTTTTTACTAAGTCCCTGGAAGTTGTAAGTTTGTGTGCATCTTTGAGTGCCTGTAACTTATTGTGTGGTTATCCAAATGATGCATATAATATGTCAAAATGTTTGTTGTGATATGCTCTTCATTTTGTTCCACTATGACATGCTTGTTTGAGTTCATCTTGATGACCTAATCATCGTTTCAAGAGTGCTATATGTTTACAACTGCTGTTATCTGTAATTTTGTTGCATGCTTGTGGTGTTGATAACTTTGTGCATGTTGGTCCAAATGGAGCATATGATATGCCAAAATGTTCATTGTGAAGTGCTCTACATGATGGTTGCTGTAGCATTCATGTTAGGTGTCATATTGCCATGTTAATATCTGTTGCAAAAGTGCATGTGGCTGTTAAGTGCTGAAACTTGTTGTGAGATGTTGTTTTGACTTGCTCATTGCTATTGATGTGTTTGTCTTCATGTCACATGTCAATATGTTTTAGAAGATCATTCACATGGTCTTTGCTGTGGTGCAATCCACTTTCCATGATATGCCTTGATGTGACTTAAACAAGCTTGTAAACATGCCATGCCAATGTTGCTGTTTTATACTTAGTGAAAAAACTGCTAAGTCTGGAATCTGTTAAACCTGATGCCATGTTTGCTTGATGCCTCACTCAAATCCATGCATGTTTTAGTATGTCAAATGATCATTCCTTGTTGTCCATGTTATGCTCTATCCATCCATGCCCTTATTTGGACACATGGCCTGCTGTAGCTTATTTATTTCTTGCTCTCAAGTTGCTATAAATTTAACTGTCAGGTTTTTATCAGCATGATCAATTTGGTGAAGCTTGTTGTTATTGATCCATGCCTCCTATGGAGTTGCTCCAATGGAGTTGTTTGATGTATACTATGTCTTTTACATGTCCATGATCTTTATATACTTAGTAGAGTTGATATGCTTGTTGTTTTGTGCCTTCGAAGGCAGCATCGTGATGATGTTTGGTTAATTGTGTTCCAGTAGGTTTTTGGGTGTGTTCTAAGTTCATGATTGTTAAGCATCATGTATATTTCACATCCATGTCATTTGTTTCCCTGTTTGGGTGCTGTAGCATGATTATTTCTTGCTCCAAAGATGCCATGTTGCTGTAAACTGCAGTTTTGCTTGAATATTGTTTTGCTTTCCATTTGCAAACCGTGCGTCCGTTTCCGGTGATCTTTATATCGATTTCAACCGAAATCTTCCCCTCTATCCAGTGGCTTGCTTGGTTTCCCAAGATAAGGCCTTTTCCATCATCTTCTCCTTAGGCTCAAGTGCTTCCACATGCATACGCACATCATACTCGCATCCCTTGCTATGACTTGCATCATGTTGATTGTGCATTGCACTGTGTTTGATGTTGTGACGTGTTGTGTTCTTGTGTTGAGTAGAGCCGGGAGCCGATTCGGAGTTCGAGGTTACTACTGAGGCTGAGTTTGAGGAGCAAGGTTACGACCCCACTGACGACTCAACAGGCACGATGACCATACCTAGATATCACTACTATCTTTGCCTATGCTAGATGTCTCGCTCTTTGGATATTGCCTCGATGCCTATGTCTATTTGTCAGCCTCCTATTGTCGCCATGAAACTCTCTAACCACCCACCTAGCAAACCGTTGTTTGGCTACGTAAGCTTCGCTCAGCCCCTCTTATAGCGTTGTTAGTTGCAGGTGAAGATTTGAAGATTCTTGCTTCATGATGATGTTATTGTTGGGATATCACAATATATAAACTGTTAAACTAAATCATCTATATATTGGTAATTGGTGGAAGGCTAAGCCTCTTGCTTGGTGTTTTGTTCCACTCATGCCATCCTAGGAACCGTTAAACCGGTGTTATGTTCCTTGATTTTGCGTCCCTAACACGGTTGGGGTTTATGGGCCCCCCTCGATAACTCACTTAGTGCTAAAGCTTTTCCAGCAAGGCCCGACTTTGGTTTTACATTTTCCTAATGTAACGCCCCGGACACACCCGCCGGTGGTCGTTACTCCTGGCGGGATCTAGACTGGCCTCACATATCAATACTAGTCTTTTCTGCGCATTTTGTCCTCACTCGTGCGCACCCGGGAGCAACTTCCCGGTCGGTCACCAATCCTGAAACTAGTCCAAGCTGAGCACGCTTAACTTTGGAGTTCTATCCGAATGGGCTCCCGGAAAAGAAGGAATTCCTTATTGATATGAGTAGTCTATCATCCCTAATAAGCCAGGCCATCACATACACCCTCACTCAGAGGAACCGACGTCCTCGTCGGGCCACATGAACGTTCCCTCTTGGCACAACCGTCTGTGCTTCCAGGACAGCACATGTGCCATGCCGTGTGCCACGACGGGTCACAAACGTCATGCACAACATGACTGCAAACTGTCCGCAAACATCCGTGTAACCGCGAGGGTCGGCTCTGATACCAACTTGTAACGCCCCGGACACACCCGCCGGTGGTCGTTACTCCTGGCGGGATCTAGACTGGCCTCACATATCAATACTAGTCTTTTCTGCGCATTTTGTCCTCACTCGTGCGCACCCGGGAGCAACTTCCCAGACGGTCACCCATCCTGAAACTAGTCCAAGCTGAGCACGCTTAACTTTGGAGTTCTATCCGAATGGGCTCCTGGAAAAGAAGGAATTCCTTATTGATATGAGTAGTCTATCATCCCTAATAAGCCAGGCCATCACACCTAATCACTAAAACTTGCATAGGGCGTTGCAAACCCGAGGACTTAATTAACAACCTGGGCCAGTGCTCCTCATGATTCTTGGTCCAAACTGGGGGTTCTGCGGGGCCACCTTGGGGAAACCCGAGGTATTTGGTATAACCTGTAGAATCGCCCATCCGGTCGTTGCCTGAGACGAGATACGCGCGGCTACTATCAGGGTGTCGGCACGCCGGGAGGTCTTGCTGGATTAGTTTTACCTTCGTCGAAATATCTTGAGCACAGGATTCCGAGAATACTCGGGTCTTCCCACCTTGGAGTTGCGACTCCGCAGATCGTGAGCTTGTGATGGGCTAAGTTGGGACACCCCTGCAGGGTTTGATCTTTCAAAAGTCGTGCCCGCGGTTATGTGGCAGATGGGAATTCGTTAATATTCGGTTGTAAATAACTTGACACCATGTTCATAATAGACTACCAGCGTGAGTAACCGTGACGGTCTCTTTCCGAAGGGGTTCGAGAAGTGAACACGGTGGGTGTCGTGGAATTAACACGGCAGATGTCCGGTTTAACGGACTTAGTTGAGGAACCATCGCACGAGTTAGCTTGAAGGGGTTAAAAGCACACAAAGGACATAGAGTTTTTATACTAGTTCAGCCCCTTCGATGAAGGTAAAAGCCTACGTCTAGTTTGGTTTGGTATTGCTTGGACGTCGATGAACAGGGAGCGGATTGCTTGCCTGTGTCTCGACGGGTTGTTTCTTGTCCTTGAACCGTCGCCGGGTCGTCCCTTTATATAGAGGCAACGCCCAGTCCGGTTTACAAAGTCCCGAGGCCGGCTCATACTTGTGTCCGCCTCGATCCCTGCTCTTTCTTCCTTGTCTCTCAAGTTACACGATCGGGCGGTTTACAAATTGTAACTCTATACATGGGCCCTAAGCCTTCATGGGCCGTAACCTCTACTGGGTTTTACAATTATACAACTATATTATCATAATCCGGTTTACACTAGCCGGTTTATACCTGCTAGTAATATCCCTGACATTAGGCCCCAGAATGATTTGAACTTGTTCATATCAATCCTTCCAATCTTGCATAATCTTCTTTCTTGTATCTTCTCAGTTTTGTAAACCGGCGATGACGTCATCTTTGGAAATCACTTAATTCGACCGTGACATCACTTCCGCATTTAACGCGCGCAGCTGTCTGTCATTTTTGTTTAAAGGACATCCCGAAAATCGAGGCGACAGGGAATCTTTATCCAATCTCTCTCTTCCTCAAATCTCGCGCCTGCCGTTTCGTCTCCCCCCTTTATAAATACGGTTGCATCTCCTTTTCATCTCCTTCCGCTCGTCTTCTTCCTCTGTCGCTCGAACTCAAACCTCTGCCGTCGTCCGTCAAGCTCGTCGTTGCCGGCCGCTGCATCAACCTGAGCGCGATCAGATAACTCCGCCGCCGCTTTCTGCTACTTCAGGTATTCTTTCCTCCCTTGGTGTAGATCTGTAGCCTTTAGGGCTCTTCCTACGCCTCCGCCATTAAACCTAGAGGAAGCTTCATCTGTTCGTCCTAGACGCCATGTTCAAAGTAGTCTCAACCTTTAGATTTTGTCTTTGAGATTTGCTTCTGCTCCGCTACTTTATGCTTAGTTTTTTAGCATTAGATTCATCCTTTAGATTCGCCTGCTCTGTATAAGCTCCCTGTAGTTCTTTCTGCACTAAATCTGCATAAGTTTTCTTTTTTCCTTACCGCTCAGATCTGTTTTACCTTAGCTTTCCGTAGAAAACTTGTTTCTTCCTCCTTATAGATATGTACTATATTCGCCGGTTTAACCAGTCATATATTGCTTCTGTAATGCATCAACGACGAAACGCGACGGTTTAGCTCCTCTCTTTTGTTGTCATGAACCGGTAGTAGTACGTTTCCTGCTTACTGCCGGGCTAGTAATATCATTAGTCCCTTGTCTAAACCGTCGCTGTGACCTTTACATATGTCTTTCGGTTTATACCACTGTATTCAAATAATCCGGAGTTTATACTTTATCCTTTCAGCATTTTCCTTCTGCTACTATGGCTGCCAAACAGTTTGTTTCCTGCAACTGGGTCCCTTCCGTCGTTACAGAAGTAGACTTAGTTAACGCTGCTGCCGTTGGCACTCTGGGTCCTCAAACAGTCCTAAAATGGCGAGCCCCAGGGAATGAATGTCCCCCTACTCCCAAAGCAGGGGAAGTTATTGTCTTCTTTGACCACATGGCCCGAGGTTTTACTCCCCCCGGTTCGAAATTCTTCCGGGACGTGCTTGCCGCTTTTCAGCTTCACCCTCAGGACATAGGTCCAAACTCTATTTCAAACATCTGCGATTTTCAAGTTTTCTCAGAGGTGTATCTGCAAGAGGAGCCATCAGTCGACTTGTTCCGGGATTTTTTCCATTTGAACCGGCGAACTGAGTTTACTGGCGGTCCTCATCAAGAACTTGGCGGAGTCAGCATTCAGAAGAGATGAGACGCAATCTTTCCTCATGCCGCTCTCCATACACACCCCAAGGATTGGAACAAGTCTTGGTTTTACTGCCTTGACACATCACCTGAAGGAGAGAATCCACTGCCGGGTTATCGCGAGCATCGTCTTCCTGAGGATCACCCTTTGCCGCAGCATCTCAGTTCTTCAGAACGGCCCCGGTTTGCTTCTCAACTTGCCAAGCTCAAGGCCTTTATGGCCAATGGATTAACCGGGGTTGACTTTACACGTTGCTGGCTTTCTTGGAGTATCCTCCCTCTGAGTCCGCGCTCCAGTTTGATGTGTAAATATTCTGGAAAACCGGATGATCCTCAACGGTTTTCCAAGGAAAAGCTTTCTGAATCGGAAGTCATTGAATCTGCCAAGAAGATGCTCAACGTCTCTTTAGAAGAATGTAGCCAAATCGGATTGGCTCCGTACTATAAGAAGAATAAGCTGCCTGCGGTAAGTCTTAATCCCTTCTGCTCACTTTTTAATCCGCCCATTTAAACCGTATTCCAATTATCTTTCATCTTTTGAACAGGCCGACGATCCTTTCTGGAAAAGGAAGCCTCAGGAGAAGGCTGGCAAACAGCCGCGCCGGAAAACTTATGTTATCAAGAAGAAAAAGGCGGTTGCTGGCTCCGGTTCACATGCTGAAGAAGATGATCCGGACTCTGAGGTATGAGTTAATCCGGCTATGATTTGTTTACTTTTATCCAGACTTGTGTTAACGGTGTCTTTTCACAGGATTTGGCTGAAGGAGATAAAGCGGCAGAAGCTGAGGTAATTACTCTTTCTTCAGATTCAGAACCGCCTCCACCAAAAATTCGTCAGGTAGTCCGGAAATATCAATTTTCTCATCCTTATGCTCAACTGGACCCCAATTTTCTTTTGAAGAAACAGCAACATGAAGCCCTTCGCCGGACTACACGCCATAGCGGCCTTGTAGTTGAATCATCCGGAATATCTCTTACACCGGCTCGGAGGCGCCGCTCTGAGGTTATACTCTCTCCAACCCTTCTTCATCCCAAGGCCGGGCTTATACGCAAACCACTTAAACCGTCTGACCATAATTATCAGGAGACTCCTTTATCTTCTTCTGGTGAATCCACTGCCACACAAGTCCCGACTCTGAAGACTGTCCCTGGGTAAGTCCTTTACCTCATCCGGTTTACCTTTGCGTTTGCTTTTGTGATTCTGATTTATCTTCTAACTCCTTTCAGCAAGCCTAAGCCTAGCAAAAAGGCAAAGGCCAGCAAAACAGCTACTTAGACTGCCGCTGATGATCCGGCGGCTGATCCGGACACCACCATCCCTCCAGAGAATGAGCCTACAGGCCCGCTTGAAGATTTTGCTCCCATGGATCACACTTATACCACTGCTCCTGAAAATCCCAACATTGAAAACATCCATGAACCGGCGAGTCCTGCCCGGGCCAACCCTCCTCGGACTAGCCCGACTCCCGCTAGTCCGGTTCACACTGCTACTCCACCACCGGCAGCTGCTCCTTCTCCAGATGTTCAAGTAACCGGTACGGCTTACACCGCTCCTGCTGAGCCCACTGTTTTAGCTAAGCATACAGCTAAAGCAGAGAAACTGCATCAAGAAAAGGGCAAATGGAGCACAGAGTTGTCTAGTTTCGCCGACATGAGTGCCCAGGAGCTCTATTCCGGGTATTTGAACCGGCTTCATACTAGTCGAGACTATGAAGCGGGTTTGGTCAATATGATGAAGGACAAGTATGAGGTATCTCCCTTGCCTTTGTTTTTTGCCCTTTGTTTTGTTTCTGTCTATATCATGGTAGCCCCCAAGTTCCGGTTTAGCTATGTTGAGAAGGTGAACCGGTACTTCCAATTCGAGCAAATGATCTTACATTAGCCCCCAAGTGCCAGGGGTATAATTCGGTTTATGTGCCTGAGACTTGTCTGAATTTTTCCTTTGTTGCTTCAACCATCCATTAGCCCCCAAGTGTCAAGTATACAACTTGTTTGTGTGCTTGGGACTTGTTTTAAATTGCCACTCTTTGATACTTCAATCGTCCATTAGCCCCCAAGTGTCGAGTGTATAACTTGGTTATGCGCTTGAGACTTGTGTGAATTTTGCCCTTATTCCACTTGCTTTTCTTTGTAGGCTGATTTGAACCGGAGGGCTGAAGAAATCACTGAACTCCGGAATAGACTTGCCGAAACTGAATCTGCTGCTGCTAAGGCCAAGAAAGAATTGGTACTGAGCTTAACTACTGCTGAACAGCTGAAGAAATTTTTTGAAGAGGAGCGGACAACCTTTGAAGTGCAAAAGAGTGATCTGGAAAAAGGGCAAAGGATGCCGAGGAAGCCCTTAATCCGGTGACTGAAGAGTTAACCGGTTTAAAGCGGCAAATAGAACTGATGACTTCTGCTGTCTTCGGTAAGTGCTTAATCTGTACTCATGCTTTCATCCTTTCAATCTGTATTCCGGTCCGGTTTAACTGTAATGATCCATATGTAGGGCGCCGCGTTACTCATCTTGGGGATGATTTATGGAAGAAACTCAAGGCGTCTTATACTCTGGTCGAGCAGCTGTATTCCGGCGCTCAAAGGATCATAAGCGCCATGTCTTTCAATAAACCGGCCCCCACTACTATCCAAGGCACACTAGAGAAGCTTTCTGTCTTGCCAGTACGCTTGGAGGAAGTGAAGAAGTTTGCAGCCCGAGCCGGTTCTCTCATGGCGCTTACCAGAGCCAAAGCGTGGGTTCCAGATTTTGATCCGGAAGAAGCCTTGAATGGGTATCCCAGCACTAAAGAAGACGGATCAGCTTTCACTGCCAAAGACCTGCACGCTTTGACTAAGGAAATGCGTCCGCTTGCTAGCAAGCTTGCTGCCGAAACAGACTTGACCAGGTATCATCCGGGGTATGATTTACAAAACGAGCGGGTGGATCTGCCGGTTTATGATACCGTGAATCTAATCCCACCAGTGCGCCCCCATACTTTCGCTCCAGATGTTGATCTGTCTGAACTTATTACGAAAGAGATGTACTTCCGCGCTTTAACGAAAATCGATTGGTGCGTCCCTGACTTTCAGCCGCTTCAAGAAGAGGAAGATGTTCCGGAACAAGTTGATCCCCAGCCGTCACAGCAGGAGGAAGCGTAGGCCATACAATTTAACTTTGTAGTTGCAGTCTCAATTTGCTGAAGGATTTTAATCCATTTCAGGCTTGCTATGCCTTTGTAATAGGATAGCATAAAACAGTGTTCGTCTTGATCCGGATATCCCAACTTCTTGCTTTGACGTTTGCCAATTTAAATCTGGCCTGATGTGGCTGATCTTGCATTTTATCTGTTTCTGCATGGATAACACTTAAAAGATGTCCTAGCGGTTTACCGCTGGACCAATTAAATTGCTCACAAAATACATCAAACAAGTGTTTGTTTGTACCAGAAATAACTTCATACCTGTGATCAAGTATGCTTGATATTCTTAATCCGGCAAAATTTGCAATTTTCTGATGGAGCCTTTGATAGACCCAATAATAATTCCGGGCTTTATAGAAGTTGCCGGTTTAGATCATGCTGGAGCTCTGTCCAGACTTTCGAAGATACGCGGTCAACTCTGGAGTTGTTCCACTCCGGATCAAAGAACCATAAAAACACAAATACCAGAAATACAAGTTTGCAAATAAAACCATGTAGTCGAGGCTTTTTGCGAGCTGCCAGGCTCCAAAGCAAGGTTTAGCCAAGCAATGGATTCGGATACGATCCATTGAGCTTATGGTTCGGATACGACCATATAAACTGGACCATAGGGGCTAAGCTAGGATTCGGATACGATCCTGCCCCCTACTGGCCTTAAAAATTTAGCCAAGCAATGGATTCGGATACGATCATACAAAGCCATGTTCTCTTTGGTTCGGATACGACCTATGTTTGAACAGAATGGCTTCATTAAGTTTGGGTATGTTCTCTTTGGTTCGGATCAGACCTATGTTTGAACAGTAAGCCCGTCAATAAGTTTGGGTATGTTCTCTTTGGTTCGGATACGACCTATGTTTGAACAGTAAGCCCGTCAATAAGTTTGGGTATGTTCTCTTTGGTTCAAATACGACCTATGTTTGAACAGGAATCCCTTCAGTAAGTTTGGGTATGTTCTCTTTGGTTCGAATACGACCTATGTTTGAACAGGAATCCCTTCAGTAAGTTTCGGTATGTTCTCTTTGGTTCGAATACGACCTATGTTTGAATAGGAATCCCTTTAGTAAGTTTGGGTATGTTCTCTTTGGTTCGAATACGACCTATGTTTGAATAGGAATCCCTTCAGTAGTCACTGCTCCAGAGTGCATATACGGCAATTGTCCTGCACAACCAGTTTAGACTGATCAAAGTGTTTTAAAATATGACATATAATAAGAAATGTATGGTTATCACCATAAGACACTTTGTATTGGAAAAAAGGCTGATCCCCCGGTTTACCGAGGGTGCTGGTTTATTCATTAAGCATAATATATACATAGGATACAGCAGAGCTCATGGCTCAGGTATAGTAGGGCCGCAAGAGGGCGATGTTCCACGGTCACTTTATCTCTTCCTCTGATGTCCGTGAGTCCTTGTGTTCTCGAACGTCCACCAGGTAATATGAACCGTTGTGCAGATTCTTGCTGACCACAAAGGGCCCTTCCGAAGGCGGGGATAGCTTGTGCATATCTGTTTGATCTTGGATGAGCCAGAGTACCAAATCTCCCTCCTGGAACGTCCTGGTATTGATCCGGCGGCTGTGATATCTGCGCAAGTCTTGTTGATAAATTGCAGACCGTGTTGCTGCTATATCACGCTCTTCATCCAACCGGTCCAAACTGTCCTGTCTCGCCTGCTCATTGACCGCTTCAACATAGGCCGTCACCCGTGGCGAATCATGACGGATATCACTTGGAAGGACTGCTTCAGCACCATACACCATAAAGAAAGGTGTATACCCTGTGGACCGGTTCGGTGTAGTATTGATGCTCCAGATAACAGAAGGTAACTCCTCAACCCAGCACCCTGGTGTTCTTTGCAGGGGAGTCATAAGCCGGGGTTTGATACCTCGCAAAATCTCCTGATTCGCTCTTTCAGCTTGACCATTGGATTGAGGGTGAGCCATAGAAGACACGTCCAGGCGGATATGCTCCCGTTGGCAAAACTCTTCCATCTCTCCTTTAGATAAATTGGTGTCGTTGTCTGTGATGATGCTGTGTGGAAAGCCAAACCGGAAAATAACCTTTTTGATGAATTTAACCGCTGTTGTCGCATCACACTTGCTCACAGGCTCTGCCTCAATCCATTTTGTAAACTTATCCACAACCACCAGTAGATGAGTTTTCTGATCTTGGGATCGTTTGAAGGGCCCAACCATATCAAGCCCCCAAGTCGCAAACGGCCAGGTTATTGGTATCATCCGGAGCTCCTGTGCTGGAACAAGAGCACGTCGTGAAAACTTCTGACAAGCATCACACTTCCGGACTAGATCCGCCGCATCAGCATGGGCTGTCAACCAATAGAACCCATGTCGAAAAGCTTTAGCCACCAGTGATTTTGAACCGGCGTGATGGCCACAATCCCCTTCATGGATCTCACGAAGAATATCACAACCTTCCTCAGCTGACACACACCGCTGAAACGCTCCAGAAACGCTGCGATGATGAAGTTCTCCGTTTGCAATTGTCATGGACTTAGAGCGCCGGATTATCTGTCTTGCTTCGATCTCGTCGTTCGGCAGCTCTCCCCGGCTTAGATACGCCAAATATGGCAGCGTCCAATCTGGAATAACATGAAGTGCTGCAACTAGCTGTGCCTCTGGATCAGGGATAGCCAGGTCTTCCTCCGATGGTACTTGAATTGATGGACTGTGCAGCTCATCCAAAAAAGTATTCGGTGGTACCAGTTTACGCTGAGAACCCAGCCGGCTTAAAGCATTAGCCGCTTCATTTATTCGCCGGTCTATGTGATCCGCCTGATACCCTTTGCAATATCCTGCGACCGCTTCAACTTCTCGTCTGTAAGCTGCCATGAGAGGATCTCTTGCATCCCACTTACCGGATACTTGCTGTGCCACTAAATCTGAATCACCAAAACACTTGACCCGGCTCAAATTCATTTCCTTGGCCATCCGTAAACCATGAAGCAATGCTTCATACTCTGCTGCATTATTAGTACAAGGAAACAATAAATGGAGGACGTAACAAAACTTGTCCCCTCGCGGGGAAGTTAAAACAACTCCAGCCCCCGAGCCTTCTAATTGCCTTGAACCGTCAAAGTGAATTGTCCAGTATGTAAGATCCGGCTTCTCCTCTGGTGTTTGCAGTTCTGTCCAATCATTGATGAAATCCACCAATGCTTGAGATTTGATAGCGGTGCGTGGCACATATTTCAATTCGTGTGGGCTAAGCTCAATGGCCCACTTCGCTACTCTGCCCGTAGCTTCCCTGTTCTGGATTATATCCCCCAACGGTGCTGAACTAACAACAGTTATTGGGTGGCCTTGGAAATAATGTTTCAACTTCTGGTTTGCCATGAACACACCATATACCAGCTTCTGCCAATGCGGGTATCTTTGTTTGGACTCAATGAGAACTTCACTCACATAATAGACTGGACGTTGAACCGGGTATTCCTTTCCTGCGTCCTTGCGCTCAACCACGATTGCCACGCTGACTGCCCGTGCATTGGCGGCGACATATAACAGCAACGGCTCATTGTCAACAGGGGCAGCGAGGACCGGCGGCTCTGCCAGCTGCCGCTTCAAATCCTCAAACGCAGCGTTTGCCTCATCACTCCATATAAACAGGTCCATCTTTTTAAGCATCTGATAAAGCGGAATCGCCTTCTCCCCCAGACGGCTGATGAACCGGCTCAATGCTGTGATCCGGCCGACGATACGCTGAACATCATTAACGCAAGCCGGTTTAGTCAAAGATGTAATTTCCTTGATCTTTTCTGGATTGGCTTCTATTCCTCTGTTGGACACCAAAAATCCAAGGAGCTTGCCCGCCAGAACACCGAAAGCGCACTTCTCCGGATTAAGCATCATTTTATAGGCTCGAAGATTGTCAAAAGTCTCCTTGAGGTCCTCTATCAGCGTCTCCTCCTTCCTTGATTTTACCACAATATCATCCACATAGGCATGAACATTCCTCCCTATTTGCCCCTTAAGAAAATTCTGCACGCAATGCTGATAAGTTGCTTGGGCACTCTTGAGCCCAAAGGGCATAGAAACATAGCAAAAAGCACCAAAAGGTGTTATGAAGGACGTCTTCTCCTGATCTTTAACTGCCATCTTGATCTGGTGATACCCTGAATATGCATCCAAAAAACTTAGCCGTTCACATCCTATTGTAGCATCAATGATCTGATCAATACGAGGAAGAGCAAAAGGATCGGTTGGACAAGCTTTGTTTAGATCTGTGTAATCTACACACATTCTCCACTTTCCATTCTTCTTCAACACCAGCACCGGATTAGCCAACCACTCCGGGTGAAAAACCTTCAACTATGAACCCTGCGGCTAAAAGCCTGGCCACTTCTTCTCCTATAGCCTTGCGCCTTTCTTCGTTGAAGCGGCGCAGATACTGCTTGACCGGTTTAAACTTCGGATCAATGTTAAGACTGTGCTCGGCGAGTTCCCTCGGTATACCTGGCATGTCAGAAGGTTTCCATGCAAAGATATCCCAGTTCTCACGGATGAACTCGATGAGCGCGCTTTCCTATTTAGGATCAAGGTTAGCGCTGATAGTGAACTGTTTGGATGAATCGTCTGGCACAAAGTCAACTTGCTTGGTCTCTTCTGTCGATTTGAACTTCAACGCCGGATCATGCTCTGTAGTTGGCTTCTTCAACGTGGACATATCTGCCGGATCAACATTGTCCTTGTAAAACTTCAACTCCTCCGTAGCGCATACTGCTTCCGCGTAAGCAGCGTCTCCTTCTTCACACTCTAACGCAATCTTGCGACTTCCGTGAACCGTGATGGTTCCTTTGTGACCCGGCATCTTGAGCTGTAGGTAAACATAACACGGCCTGGCCATGAACTTAGCATAAACCGTCCTTCCAAACAGAGCGTGATAAGGGCTCCGGATCTTGACAACTTCAAAGGTTATCATCTCTGACCTGGAATCCTGTTCATCTCCAAAGGTAACTTCTAGGTCAATTTTTCCAACTGGGTAAGCTGATTTACCTGGCACTACCCCATGAAACACCGTGTTTGACTGTCTTAGCTTCTTATCCGTCGGCCCCATACGACGAAAAGTCTCGTAATATAAGATATTGATGCTGCTGCCGCCGTCCATGAGCACTTTAGTGAATTTGTAGCTACCCACCTGTGGTGCCACTACTAAAGCCAAATGGCCCGGATTGTCTACTCTCTGTGGATGATCCTCTCGGCTCCACACGATAGGTTGCTCTGACCAGCGCAGGAACTGTGGTGTTGCCGGTTCAACCGCATGGACTGCCCGCTTTAATACCTTCTGATCTTGTTTACACAAACTCGTAGTGAACACATGATACTGTCCGCTACTCAGCTCCTTCGAATTACTCTGATATCCGGACTGCTGCTGCTGACGCTGCTGATTGCCTTGGTTATTGTGATTACCCTGGCCCGACTGTTGGTTGTTTTGGCTGTTGTAGCCACCCTGACCATGCTGCTGATTGCCTTGGTTACTGTAACCGCCCTGACCGTACTGATTATTGCCTTGGTTATTATAACCACTGTTGTTGCCACGATATCCTTATCCGGAGCCGTTCCCCTGGTGACCCGGACCGTAAAACCTGGGGCCTGATCCGCCACCAGGTGGCCTGTTGTTAGGTCTGAACCGGCTCATGGCTTCCATCATGGCCTTGCATTCTCCTATAGTGTGTTTAGCTGGACGTCCTCCTGATCCGTGTTTCGGGCAAGGCTCATTCAATTCTTGCTCCCAGGTAGCGGGCCCTCCGCCGGTTTGTGGAGGCGGCTTACCCTTATTGCGCGGAAAGCCCCCTTGAACTTGGGTATTGGCCACGAAATCGGAGCCACCCTCCGCTTTTCGCTTGCCTAAGAAGCTTGTACCGACCGGACCAGCCTGCGCCGGTTTACCAAATTTATTTGCCTTTCCAGATTTATCTCCATCTGCTTCTGGATATTTAGTGTTGTCTGAGTCTTCGTACTTCACCGGAGCGCTCATGAGAGTTCCCATGTCATTACAATCCCGTTTGAGCCGTCCCAGTTTTAACTTCAGAGACTCGAACCGGCAATTGTTTTCTAGTGTCACTATTGCCGTACTGGGATTGATACCGTTCGAAGAGTGCAAGATTTCTGATACTCGCCGCACCCATGCACTTGTAGACTCCTGTTCTCCTTGTATACAGGCTGCCAGATCCACCACTGACATTGGCTACTTGCATGTATCCTTGAAATTTTTGATAAACTGGCGACGTAATTCTCCCCATGATCCGATGGAGTTAGGTGGTAAGCCTTTTAGCCAGATCCGGGCTGTACCCTCAAGCATCATGGTGAAGTACTTTGCGCAAGCCGCTTCATCTACGTCCAACATCTCCATTGCCATCTCGTAACTCTCCACCCAAGCTTCCGGAGCCAAATCTGCTGTGTAATTAGGCACCTTACGTGGACCTTTAAAATCCTTGGGCAACTTCACGCTCCGTAAAGCGGGAATAAGACACTGCACTCCAAAGGAGCTCGACGTGCCCCCTGTTTCTGCTGTTGTCGTGTGAACCGGCGTCGTTTGGTGGACCTCCTCGCGGGCCGCAGATCTAACCCGGTCTTGTGCCCCCTGAGCTTGTGCCTCTGCGCCTGCCGGATTATCTTGTCTGTGACGGTGTCGCCTCCGTTCACTACTAGACACCTCCGGTTCTTCCCAATGCCTAGTATAACTCCGGCTATGGCGGGGTGTCGAATGGAGCCTCTCCCTGCTATGAGAGTATGCTTGCTACTGTGTTAACACCGTGTTGAGCAGATCCTTAACCCTGCGTGCCTCCATTGCCACGGGGGACGTCCCCTCAATGGGTAAAGCGGCCAAGCGTGAAGCGGCAGCAACATTGTTATCCAAAGGGTTTGAGTAATGACCCGGAGGAGTGGGGATATGAGGTGTGGACGTAATCCGGCGATCTTGCTCCGCTGTGGGCTCATGGACCGGTTCCCCTCTCACCGGAGCCGTCCTCCGGTTTACCTCCGGGTCATTGCTAGCTCCTGCTCCTGGCGTCCCGAAGAGATTCAATGCCTCATAAACCGGCGGCAAACGAGACTGGTGCCTTCTATCCCTCACCGCCTGTACTGAGGCCTGATCCATCCTTAACTGAAAAGCTTGGGAGTCCAGCTCTGCCTGTCTTGTTGCTATCATAGCTTTCTCTGCCTTCAGGTCCTCTCTTGCTTGCTCGATCCGGCCCCTCAGCTGCTGAATTTCTGCATCATGCTGCGCCTTGTCTGCGGGAGCCACCACTGCTACTGCCCGTGCTGTCAACTCCTCTACCAAGGTTGATAGAGCGTCAGCGGCCGAGGGAGCTTGCCCACTCCCCCCTGCTCCGGCTGTGAGCGCTCCGGTCACCGTGGGCTGTGGTGTATGCTGTGATCCGGCCATAAACACAGCCACCCGGTTTGGCAGATCAAAGGGGCCCGGAATACTGTCTCCGTCGGACACACCCTCAGACCGGCCATCCCGCAACAGATACATGGATCCAGTCTCTCCGGATGAGGATCCATCATCGGAATAGACAACTATCTCGCCACCCGAATCCGATCCGTCCTCGGCTTGGACTCCGTGTATTGCTCCAACGAAAACACGCTTCATGGCAGGCTGAATCCGGGCCGATCTCGCACGCTGAGCCGGCTCGACGATGTCGGAGAAGACGTCCGGCTCAGGTCCCGGTTCACCAATCTTGCCAATGAAGACGTGGATGCCACCGAAGGGAACCCGGTATCCGTATTCGATTGAATCGGTCTCCAGTCCCCAGCCTGCGTCGTCGATGTAGATCCGGCCGCGGCGACTCTTGGTCATCCGGCCGACCGCGTAACCCTTGAGCCCTTCAAAGCTGCCCTTCAAGAACTCGAAACCATCGTGCGGAGGCCCCACGGTGGGCGCCAACTGTCGTGGAATTAACACGACAGATGTCCGGTTTAACGGACTTAGTTGAGGAACCATCGCACGGGTTAGCTTGAAGGGGTTAAAAGCACACAAAGGACACAAGTTTTTATACTAGTTCGGCCCCTTCGATGAAGGTAAAAGCCTACGTCTAGATTGGTTTGGTATTGCTTGGACGTCGATGAACAGGGAGCGGATTGCTTGCATGTGTCTCGACGGGTTGTTTCTTGTCCTTGAACCATCGCCGGGTCGTCCCTTTATATAGAGGCGACACCCAGTCCGGTTTACAGAGTCCCGAGGCCGGCTCATACTTGTGTCCGCCTCGGTCCCTGCACTTTCTTCGTTGTCTCTCAAATTACACGATCGGGCGGTTTACAAACTGTAACTCTATACATGGGCCCTAAGCCTTCATGGGCCGTAACCTCTACTGGGTTTTACAATTATACAACTATATTATCATAATCCGGTTTACACTAGCCGGTTTATACCTGCTAGTAATATCCCTGACAGTGGGGTTATGCTTGACGTGCTTAGTTAGGATCACTTCGTGATCACTTTGACGATCGTTGGCATTTTCTCTTCTCGCTCTAAATATGTAAGGTAGTGCTATTGCTGCTGCAACCTTGTTTTAAGCCTTTTCCACACCTAAGACTTTGATAGTATTGCTGCCCGGGAACGGAATTGCTGAGTCCTCCATGGCTTACAGATTCTACACAACACCAGATGCAGGTACCGATGAGAACTACACAGGAGATGGCATATAGTTGTATTGGGAGTTCGATGAAGAGCGTGGGCAATACTACGTGTCTTATCCCGACGATCAGTAGTGGCTTCTACTAGGGCGATCAGGCCTTGTGTTGCTTTATTTATGGTATCTCTCATTTGGATCTTCGTCCGTAGTCGGACTCTGATGTTATTTGGATGATGATTGTTTATGTAATACAGTGTGTGACGTGGCGAGTGTAAGCCAACTACTCTTTTACACTTTCATCCCTACTTTTACATGAGTTGTGAAAAGATACCATACTTGAGATCATTATAGTATGTGATTATACCTTTAAGTCGTGCCTCGACACGTGGGAGGTATAGTCACATACTGGGCATTACAACTTTCTTCCACCTTTTGTCTATCACCACCTTATATTCCACCCATAGTGCTATGTCCATGGCTCATGCTCATGTATTGCGTGAAAGTTCAAAAGGTTTGAGAATACTAAAGTATGAAACAATTGCTTGGCTAAAACCGAGGTTGTGCATGAGTTAAATACTTTGTGTGGTGAAGATAGAGCATAGCCAGACCATATGATTTTGTAGGGATAACTTTCTTTGGCCATGTTATTTTGAAGAGACATGACTGCTTTATTAGTATGCTTGAAGTATTATCGTCCTAATGTCAAATGATAGACTATTGCTTTGAATCACTCGTGTCTTAATATTCATGCCATGATTAGATTACATGATCAAGATTATGCTAGGTAGCATTCCACATCAAAAATTATCTTTTTTATCATTTACCTACTCGAGGACGAGCAGGAATTAAGCTTGGGGATGCTGATACGTCTCCGTCGTATCTATAAGTTTTTATTGTTCCATGCCAATATTCTACAACTTTCATATACTTTTGGCAACTTTTTATACTATTTTTTGGGACTAACATATCAATCCAGTGCCCAGTGCCAGTTCCCGTTTGTTGCATGTTTTTTTGTTTCGCTGAATATCCATATCAAATGGAGTCCAAACGGAATAAAAACGGACGGAGATTTTTTTTGGATTATATGTGAATTTTGGGAAGCGAAACTAACACGAGACGATGCCCGAGTGGGCCACGAGGGTGGGGGCGCGCCCTGGGCCCCCTGCCCAGGGCGCGCCCTGGGCCCTCGTGGCCACACCGTAAGGCGGTTGATGCCCTTCTTTCGCCGCAAGAAAGCTAATTTTCGGATAAAAATCGTGTCAAAAGATGAGCCCAATCAAAGTTACAGATCTCCGGGAATTTAAGAAACTGTGAAGGGCCAGAATTTGGGAACGCAGAAATAGAGAGAGACAGAGAGACGGATCCAATCTCGAAGGGGCTCTCGCCCCTCCGCCGCCATGGAGGCCATGGACCAGAGGGGAAACCCTTCTCCCACCTAGGGAGAAGGTCAAGGAAAAGAAGAAGGAGGGGGGCTCTCTCCCCCTCACTTCCGGTGGCACCGGAGTGCCACCGGGGCCATCATCGTGTGATGGCGATCTACACCAACACCTCCGTCATCTTCACCAACATCTCCATCACCTTCCCCCATCTATCTACAGCGGTCCACTCTCCCGCAACCCATTGTACCCTCTACTTGAACATGGTGCTTTATGCTTCATATTATTATCCAATGATGTATTGACATCCTATGATGTCTTAGTAGATTATCGTTGTCCTATCATTGATTGGTGAATTGCTATGATTGATTTAAATTGCTTGTGGTTATGTTGCTGTCGTTTGGTGCCCATCATATGAGCGCGCGCATGGATCACACCATAGGGTTAGTTGTATGTTGATAGGACTACGTATTGGAGGGCAAGAGTGACATAAGCTTCAACCTAGCGTAGAAATTGATGCATACGGGATTGAAGGGGGGCCAATATATCTTAATGCTATGGTTGGGTTTTACCTTAATGAATGTTAGTAGTTGCAGATGCTTGCTAATAGTTCCAATCATAAGTGCATAGAATTCCAAGTAAGGGATGACATGCTAGCAGTGGCCTCTCCCACATAAAACTTGTTATCGGTCTAGTAACGTAGTCAATTGCTTAGGGGCAATTTCACAACTCCTACCACCACTTTTCCACACTCTCTATCACTAACTTTATTGCTTATTTATCTTAACAGCCCCTAGTTTTATTTACGTGCTCTTTATATTCTTGCAAACCTATCCCACAAAAACTACAAAGTACTTCTAGTTTCATACTTGTTCTAGGTAAAGTAAACGTCAAGCATGCATAGAGTTGTATTGGTGGTCGATGGAACTTGAGGGAATATTTGTTCTGCCTTTAGCTCCTCGTTGGGTTCGACACTCTTACTTATCGAAAGAGGCTACAACTGATCCCCTACACTTGTGGGTTATCAAGAATCTTTACCTTTGTAATCAAGTTCGTGAGCTATATAAGTTGAGTCAAGGGCTTGATTCTCTCGCTATGGTCATGAGAGAATAAAAGAAAATATAAAAAGTATCAAAGAGATCATATTGATCTTATAGAAGGTAATGACTTTACATATAAAGAGTATGATGAATAAAAGTTGTTGAGAGTTGACAAACATAGTTTTGGTCATCGTTGCAATTAATAAGAAGTAATAAAAAAGAGAGGTTTCACATACAAATATACTATCTTGGACATCTTTTATGATTGTGAGCACTCGTTAAAATATGACATGCTAAAGAGTTGATGTTGGACAAGGAAGACAACATAATGGGTTATGTTTTCTTATATCCGAAATAAAGTATATTGTCATGGATCATCCAACATGTTGAGCTTGCCTTTCCCCCTCGTGCTAGCAAAACTCCTTGCACCAAGTGGAGATACTACTTGTGCTTCCATACATCCTTAAACCCAGTTTTTCCATGAGAGTCCACCATACCTACCTATGGATTGAGTAAGATCCTTTAAGTAAGTTGTCATTGTTGCAAACTCTCTAAAATATGTATGATTTATTAGTGTGGAGAAAATAAGCTTTATACGATCTTGTGATATGGAAGTAATAAAAGCGACAGACTGCATAATAAAGGTCCCTATCACAAGTGGCAATATAAAGTGACGTTCTTTTGCGCTAAGATTTTGTACGTCCAACCATAAAAGCACATGAAAACCTCTGCTTCCCTCTACGAAGGGCCTATCTATTATTCTTGACTTATAAGAATCAAGGTGATTTCCACCTTTTGTTTTTACATTTTATCTTTTGGCAAGCACATTGTGTTGGAAAGATCCTGACATATATACCCAATTGGATGTAAGTTATCATGGTCCATTACTGTTGACATTACCCAAGAGGTAAAAGGTTGGGAGGCAATACCATAAGCCCCTATCTTTCTCTGTGTCTGATTAAAACTCCATACCCATAAGTATTGCATGAGTGTTAGCAATTATGAAAGACTAGATGATAGTTGAGTATGTGGACTTGCTGAAAAGCTCTTATATTGACTCTTTCCGATGTTAGGATAAATTGCAATTGCTTCAATGACTGAGATCATAGTTTGTTGGTTTTCAATGAAGTTTCTGATTCATACTTGACATTGTGAATGAATTGTTACTTTAGCAAAAGAGTCATATGACAATATATATGTGTGTTGCTGTTATGAGAATGATCATGATGCCCTCATGTCCGTATTTTATTTTTATCGACACCTCTATCTCTAAACATGTGGACATATTTTTCGATATCGGCTTTCGCTTGAGGACAAGCGAGGTTTAAGCTTGGGGGAGTTGATACGTCCATTTTGCATCATGCTTTTATGTTGATATTTATTGCACTTTGGGTTGTTATTACACGTTATGTCACAATACTTATGCCTTTTCTCTCTTATTTTACAAGGTTTACATGAAGAGGGAGAATGTCGACAGCTGGAATTCTAGATTGGAAGAGGAGCAAACATTGGAGACCTATTCTGCACAACTCAAAAAGCTCCGAAACTCCACGAAACACCATTTCAGAAAATATAAAAAATATTTGGCGAAAGAGATCTGCCAAGGGGGCCACCACCTGTCCACGAGGGTGGGGGCTCGCCCCCTGCCTCGTGGGCCAGCCGGTGACCCCCCGATGCCCATCTTCTCCTATATGAGGTGTTTTGACCTGGAAAAAAAATCATAAGGAGGCTTTCGGGACCAGATGCCGCCGTCTCGAGGCGGAACCTTGGCAGAACCAATCTAGGGCTCCGGCAGAGTTGTTCTGCCAGGGATACTTCCCTCTGGGAGGGGGAAATCGTCACTGTCGTCATCACCAACAACTCTCCCATCTTGGGGAGGGTTATCTTCATCAACATCTTCACCAGCACCATCTCCTCTCAAACCCTAGTTCATCTCTTGTATCCAATCTTTGTACCAAAACCTCAGATTGGTACCTGTAGGTTGCCAGTAGTGTTGATTACTCCTTGTAGTTGATGTTAGTTGGTTTAGTTGGTGGAAGATCATATGTTCAGATCCATTATGCATATTAATACTCCTGTGATTATGAACATGAATATGCTTTGTGAGTAGTTACGTTTGTTCCTGAAGACATGGGAGAAGTCTTGCTATAAGTAGTCATGTGAATTTGGTATTCGTTCGATATTTTGATGAGATGTATGTTGTCTTTCCTCTAGTGGTGTCATGTGAACGTCGACTACATGACACTTAACCATTGTTTGGGCCTAGGGGAAGGCATTGGGAAGTAATAAGTAGATGATGGGTTGCTAGAGTAACAGAAGCTTAAACCCTAGTTCGTTGCTTCGTAGGGGGCTGATTTGGATCTACTTGTTCCATGCTATGGTTAGGTTTACCTTAATACTTCTTTTGTAGTTGTGGATGCTTGCATTAGAGGTTAATCATAAGTGGGATGCTTGTCCAAGTAAGGGCAGCACCCAAGCACCAGTCCACCCACATACCAAATTATCAAAGTAACGAACGTGAATCATATGAACGTGATGAAAACTAGCTTGACGATAATTCCCATGTCTCCTCGGGAGCGCTTTCCTTTATATAAGAGTTTGTCCAGGCTTGTACTTTGCTACAAAAAGGATTATGCCATCTTGCTGCACCTTATTTACTTTTACTATTTGTCACTTGTTACCAATTACCTTATCACAAAACTATCTGTTACCGATAATTTCAGTGCTTGCAGAAAATACCTTACGAAAAACTGCCTATCATTTCCTTCTGCTCCTCGTTGGGTTCGACACTCCTAATTATGGAAAGGACTATGATAGATCCCCTGCACTTGTGGGTCATCACCCCCCGGACCGCCTCTTTACTCTATAAATACCCCCAATATTCCAGAAACCCTAGTAGAGTCGACGAAAATAAATTCCAGCCGCCGCAAGTTCCAAAACCACCAGATCCAATCTAGACACCATCTCGGAGGGGTGCATCATGTCCATTGGTGCCTCTCTGATGATGCGTGACTTGTTCTTTGTAGACCTTCGGGTCTGTAGTTAGTAGCTAGATGGCTTCCTCTCTCTCGTTTGATTCTCGATGCAATGGTCTCTTGGAGATCCATATGATGTAACTCTTTTTGCGGTGTGTTTGTTGGGATCCGATGAACTTTGAGTTTATGATCAGGTCTATCTTTTTATATCCATGAAAGTTATTTGAGTCTTCTTTGATCTCTTATATGCATGATTGCTTATAGCCTCGTATTTCTTCTCCGGTATTTGGGTTTTGTTTGTCCAACTTGATCTATTTATCTTGCAATGGGAAGAGGTGCTTTGTGATGGGCTCGATCTTACGGTGATTGAACCCAGTGATAGAAGGGGGGCCGACACATATGAATCATTGCCATTAAGGATAACAAGATGGGGTCTATTTCTACGTAAATAGATCTTGTCTACATCATGTCATCGTTCTTATTGCGTTACTCTGTTTTCCATGAACTTAATACACTAGATGCATGTTGGATAGCGGTCGATGTGTGGAGTAATAGTAGTAGATGCACGCAGGAGTCGGTCTACTAATTTTGGATGTCATGCCTATATAATGATCATTGCCTGGATATCGTTATGATTATTTGAAGTTCTATCAATTTCTCAACAGTAATTCGTTTACCCACTGTTTGTTATTTTTCTCGAGAGAAGCCACTAGTGAAACCTACGGCCCCCAGGTCTCTTCTTTAGTATATTTGCCTTTGCGATCTATTTTCATTTGCTATTATTTTTAGATCTATTAAACCAAAAATACAAAAATATCTTGCTGCCCTTTATATTATTTGTCGTTCTATTTATCAATATTTACAACTCTCTCATGTCTGTTTGCCAATTTTTGGCACCGTTACCCGAGAGGGATTGACAACCCCTTTTACACGTCGGGTTGCGAGTATTTGTTATTTGTGTGCAGGTGCTATTTACGTAGTGTTGCGTGATTCTTCTACTGGTTCGATAACCCTGGCCTCATCACTGAGGGAAATACCTACCATTGTTGTGCTGCATCATCCCTTCCTCTTGGGGAAATATTGACGTAGTTCTAGCAAACATCAGCTCTACATTCACATACAACGGGTGCAAGACAGTTTTGCACATGTAGAATACTTTGGTTAAACTTGACGAGCCTAGCATGTACAGACATGGCCTCGGAACACTTGAGACCGAAAGGTCGAACGTGAATCATATAGTAGATATGATCAACATAGAGATGTTCACCATTGAAAACTACTCCATCTCACATGATGATCGGACATGGTTTAGTTGATTTGGATCACGTATCATTTAGATGACTTGAGGGATGTCTATCTAAGTGGGAGTTATTTAGTAATGTGATTAATTGAACTTAATTTATCATGAACTTAGTCCTGATAGATTTTGCATATCTATGTTGTAGATCATTAGCCCGTGCTACCGTTCCCTTGAATTTTAATGCGTTCCTAGAGAAAGCTAAGTTGAAAGATGATGGTAGAAACTACACAAACTGGGTCCATAACTTTAGGATTATCCTTATTCTTGCACAGAAGAATTATGTCATTGATGCACCGCTAGGTGAAAGGCCTGCTGCAGGAGCAGATGCTGATGTTTTGGACGTCTGGTAAGTCGATCTGATGACTACTCAATAGTTCAGTGTGCCATGCTTTACATCTTACAATCGGGACTTCAAAGACATTTTGAACATCATGGAACATATGAGATGTTCCAAGAATTGAAGTTGATATTTCAAGCAAATGCCCGAGTTGAGAGATATGAAGTCTCCAACAAGTTCTATAGATGCAATATGGAGGAGAATAGTTATGTTAGTGAACACATACTCAGAATGTCTGGATATCACAATCACTTGACTCAGCTAGGAGTTAATCTTCCATATGATAGTGTCATTGACAGAGTTCTCCAATCACTACCACCAAGCTACAAAGGCTTCATGATGAACTATAATATGCAAGGGATGGAGAAGACAATTCCCGAGCTCTTCGCAATTCTCAAAGTTGCGGAGGTAGAAATCAAAAAGGAGCATAAAGTGTTGATGGTTAACAAGACCACTAGTTTCAAGAAAAAGGGCAAGGGAAAGCAGGGGAACTTCAAGAAGAATGGTAAGCAAGTTGCAACTCCTGGGAAGAAACCCAAGCCTGAAACCGAGTGCTTCTACTGCAAAGGGACTGGTCACTGGAAGCGGAACTGCCCCAAGTATTTGGCGGATAAGAAGGATGGCAAAGTAAACAAAGGTATATTCGATATACATGTTATTGATGTGTACCTTACTAATGCTCGTAGTAGTGCCTGGGTATTTGATACTGGTTCGTTTGCTCATATTTGTAACTCGAAACAGGGGCTACAAATTAAACAAAGATTGGCTAAGTGTGAGGTGACAATGCGCGTGGGAAACCGTTCCGAAGTCGATGTGATCGCCGTCGGCATGCTACCTCTACATCTACCTTTGGGATTAGTTTTATACTTGAATAATTGTTATTTGGCGCCATCATTCAGCATGAACATTATATCTGGATCTTGTTTGATGCGAGACGGTTATTCATTTAAATCAGAGAATAATGGTTGTTCTGTTTTTATGAGTAATATCTTTTATGGTCATGCACCCTTGAAGAGTGGTCTATTTTTGTTGAATCTTGATTGTGGTGATACACATATTCATAATATTGGTGCCAAAAGATGCAAAGTTGATAATGATAGTGCAACATATTTGTGGCACTACCGTTTAGGTCATATTGGTGTAAAACACATGAAGAAACTCCATACAAATGGGATTTTGGAATCACTTGATTATGAATCTTTTCATACTTGTGAACCATGCCTCATGGGCAAGATGACTAAAAATCCGTTCTTCGGAACAATGGAGCGAGCTAATGACTTATTGGAAATAATACATACTGATGTATGTGGTCCGATGAGTATTGAGGCTCACGGCGGGTATCATTACTTCATAACCTTCGCAGATGATTTGAGCAAATATGGGTATATCTACTTAATGAAACATAAGTCTAAAACATTTGAAAAGTTCAAAGAATTTCAGAGTGAAGTGGAGATTCATCATAACAAGATAATAAAGTTTCTACGATCTGATCGTGGAGGTGAATATTTGAGTTACGAGTTTGGCCTTCATTTAAAACAATGTGGAATCGTTTCGCGACTCACGCCACCTGGAACACCACAGCGTAATAGTGTATCCGAACATCGTAATCATACTTTATTAGATATGGTATGATCTATGATGTCTCTTACCAATTTACCACTATCGTTTTGGGGTTATGCATGAGAGACAGCTGCATTCACTTAAATAGGGCACCGTCTAAATCTGTTGAGATGACACCATATGAACTATGGTTTGGCAAGAAACCTAAGCCATCGTTTCTTAAAGTTTGGGCTTGCGATGCTTATGTGAAAAAGCTTCAGCTTGGTAATCTCGAAACCAAATCGGAGAAGTGTGTCTTCTTAGGATAACCAGAAGAAACTGCTGGGTACACCTTCTACCATTGATTTGAAGGCAAGATCTTTGTTGTTAAGAATGGGTCCTTTCTAGAGAAGTATTTTCTCTCGAAAGAAGTGAGTGGGAGGAAAGTAGAACTTGATGGGGTAATTGTACATTCTCTCGAATTGGAAAGTAGCTCTTCATAGAAAACCGTTCCCATGATGCCTACACCAACAAGACAGGAAGCTAATGATGATGATAATGAAACTTCAGATCAAGTTACTACAGAACCTCGTATGTCAACCAGAGCACGATCCGCACTAGAGTGTGTGACGCCCGAAAACCGACGTCCCAGAAGATTCCAGATGTTCCGGGTTCTTCCATGTGTTTCATTTGTGCTTGTGTTATTTATTTTGCATTGCATCTTGTCATCATGCCATCATGTCATATTTCTTTTGCATCTCAACCAAATAAATTGCAAAGATCTTTTGATCTATTTAAATCGAGGGAAGAGTGTCTTCTCTTTATAACATATCCTCCTAATATTATGGAGCTATTATAAATAAATATTCCATTTGTTGGAATTAACCCAAACACACTTGCATATATTCCCCATGCCTTTTTTACTTCAAGTTTCTCCGTAAAAACCTTGTCTATACTTCTTTTCCCGTTTATCGAGGTTCCTCCAAATACCTCAACATTTTTGGGCACTTTAAAAACATGTCCTAGTTCAAACCTTTCGAATTAAATTCAAAGGAATTTGAATTTAATCTTTCAATCTTGGCCATTCCTAATTTCTTGCATCAACACATTTTTGTGTGAGTCCAAGATATTTATCCTCTTGCTCGAATTCTTTCACTAAACCTCTCCATATTTTCTTCTATCTATCTTTTTTCGTTTATTTTCTTTTCTCTTTCATTTCTTTCTTCTAAGGATTATTAGAGAGAGGGAAAAGAGAAGTCTAGCTGGCCCATCTGACCCAACCAGCTTCCTAAGGCCTGCTGCCCCCTCGGCCCACTGGCCCATTGGCCCAGCTGCACCTAACCTAGCCCGCTCCTCACCCCTCGCTCCTCCCCTCCTTCCCCTGGCGCCGCCGCCACTCACACCCATCGCAGGCAGGCCTCGACCCCGCGCCCCCGCACCTCCTCATCGATCCCCTCGCTCGTTCCCTCCTCGCACAGCCGCTCCATCGATCCTCCATCGCCCTACGTCCGCCACCCTCTGCTCCTCCTCCATCGCCCCGCATCCCAGTCGTCCAGCCGCCCTCGTGGTGGATGCGCCCTGCAGGAGCCCGCCGGACCCCCCCTCGTGCTGCCACAGGGAGGACCCCCCCACTGGGCGCCACTCACTCCGCAGCTAGCTCGCCGGAGCCAGTGCCAGCCTACTCCGCTCCTCCCGGCTGGCCAGGAGCAGCCGGCCCGCCCCGGCCTCGTCAGTTCCTCCTCCCCCCTTTCGGCACGCCGTTGCAGGCCGAAGCCCGGCTGGCCAGGAGCTCCACCACCTCGCCCCAAGCGCCCTACTTCGTCTCCAGCGCCGCCTCATTGTTCCTCCGCCCAAGTCAGCCCAGCCTCTGCGTCCAGCACGCCAGGCCCCGCCGGGGTTGCTGCTGCTCCCGCCGGTCATGGCGCTGCCATGATGCCTACGCCTCTTTTGCTTGCTTCCGTGCCCCGTCGACCTTGCCTTCGTCCAGCTCCTTGCTGCCATGACGCCAAGTTCATCGAACGAGGGACCCCAAGACCGCCGAGTACACCTTCGGGTTCGTCAAGTTCAACCACGTCGTCTACGAACGGCTACGACGACTTGTACATCTACGGGCGTGTACGAGGAACCGTGGGTCACAAACACCGTGAACGACTACTACCGTCGTCGTGTACCACTACCGTCGCCAAGACCAAGATGACGCCAAATGACAAGACGATCGTGAACGACTACCGTTACCCCTCCAAGTTCGTCTACCGCCGCCGTGGAATCGCCAAGACGACAAGTACCACGACTACGAACGGAACGACTACTTCCTCTACGACCCGTGTACCACTACTTCCTCTACGACTCGAACCGCTTCGAGAACGAACGTTCCGAAGGTATAACCCCGAGACGATGACCCGTGGACGAATGCATGTGTTGTATGAGATGTCTCCCTTGTGTGCACCGTGCCCGTTTTGTCTTTTGTCATGCTCCTCGGTTGCCTCGTCGCCGACTCGTGGGAACCCAGTGACGGGATCACCCCACCTTTCATCTTGTTTCGCTCGCTCACGCCACATTTTCTTTTGCACCGGTCTCTCAACGAGTTACCGAAACCGAGATGTTGCCGTTGCATCATTTTCGGATCGTTGCCGTGGCACCCTTTCCTTTCACCACGGTGACAATACTTCATGTCTCTTCATGTTAACTTTTACTAAAAATTGCATAAAACTTGATCATGTCATCCGCATCATGATAACAACCTTTGAATGTTTAATTGTTGTTGCTTAAATAATTGGTAAACATGCATATGGGGATTTTTCCGGAATTGTTGTTGTTATTTCCGGCCTCATTTAAAATGCCTAAATAGTGTAGTTTTATTATGCATCATACCTTGCCATGTTTTGCATATTGACATGTTGCTTGTGTTGTTTTTTCTGTGCTTCTTACCTTGCCATGTTTTGCTTCCTGTGTAGACATGTGTTGCATCATACTTGTTTGTGCATATTGTCATGTATCGTGTGGTGTGTTTACCGTGTTGCTTGTTTCTTTCCGGTTTGCTTCCCTCGTTAGCTTTGGGTTCGTTCCGGAGTTGTGAGGTTTGTTCGACTACTTCATGGACCCGTTCTTCTCCCTTGCGGAATCCCATGCAAGATGATCATACCCTTGGATACCTTTACTACCATTGCCATGCTTAGTTGTCTCGATGCTATCGTTACATGTCGCGCTACCCATCTTTTATGTCAGCCTCTCCTTGTTGCCATGAAACCTCTAACCTTTGACACCTTCCTATCAAAACCATTGTTTGACTATGTTACCCGCTTGCTCAGCCCCTCTTATAGCGTTGTTAGTTGCAGGTGAAGATGAAGTTCGTTCCAGGAGGGACCTTGTTGTTGGAATATCACAATATCTATTATTATTATTAACACACCTATATACTGGGCATGGGTGGAAGGCTTGGCCTTTTGCTCGGTGTTTTGTTCCACTCATGCCACCTTAGGCGCCGATAAACCGGCATTATGTTCCTTGATTTTGCGTTCCTTACACGATGGGTATATGGGGACCCCTTGACACTTCGACTTTGAATAAAACTCCTCCAGCAAGGCCCAACATTGGTTTTAATTTGCCTCATAATAATAACTTAATTAATTTTAATTAAATTTGCGTAGGGGGTCACACCCTCGGGTACTCTTTTCTACATAGCAGGGGGGCCAGTGCTGATGGTGTTGGTCCCAAACGGGGGTCCTGCGGGGCCACCACGGGGAAACTCGAGGTTTGGTTTTACCTGTAGCATCGCCCATCCGGTTGTGGCCTGAGACGAGATACGCGCGGCTACTATCAGGGTGTCGGCACGCCGGGAGGTCTTGACAGAGGATCCGAAGTAAAACACACAACTGTGTGAGTAACCGTGACTGTCTCTTATCACTTTGAGAAGAGAACACGGTGGGGTTATGTTTGACTCATAGGTAGTTCAGGATCTTTAGCGATCATTACTAGTTTGCGACCGTTTGCGTAGATGCTCATCTTATTCTTGTACTCGTAAACTAGCCACCATATTATGCTTAGCCGCTGCTGCAACCTCACCACTTTACCTCTTCCTACCCATAAAGCTTTGCTAGTCTTGATACCCATGGTTATGGGATTGCTGAGTCCTCGTGGCTCACCATTACTACAACACCAGATGCAGGTTCAACCGAGTTTGATGCAGGAGCTGGTTCAAGTACTTCACTGGGAGAATGATGAAGAGCATAGTCGTATGCTTGTGACGTGTTTCGACGATCAGTAGTGGTTTCTACTAGGGGCGATTCGGACCTGTGGCTTTATGTTGTTTTTGGTATCTTCTTTTGGATCTTCACCCGTAGTCGGGTTGTGATGTTTTGAATGATGATTTGCTTATGTAATGTATTGTGTGAAGTGGCGAGTGTAAGCCAACTATCTCCTTTTTGCAATTTCATCCCTATTTTTACATGAGTCGTGCAAAGATACCAAACCTGAGATCATTCCAGAATGGGCTTATACCTTTAAGTCATGCCTCGACACGTAGGAGGTATAGTCCCATCATGGGCATTACAAGTTGGTATTCAGAGCCTTCTCCGACCTAGGAGCCCCCACTGATTGATCGAATCATTGACGGTTGAGTCTAGGCACACACTTGAAATTGTTTTGAGTCCTATATATATCGGAGAGTAGGATTTCGTTTGCTCCTCATCCCTTTATCACTCTGGTGAGAACTCCCGACGATTACTTTTGTCTCTTCTACTCTCAAAAATTCACCAATTTTTTTTTAGGATCACGCGAGCATTGTTTGGATTGTTCTGATGTCTTTGTGACGAGAACATTGTTCTCGATGCCTCCTGTCATTTAGGGGTTGTGGCAGTGTCCCGGAGAGTTGAGCTCCGAGGTGTTGTTGTCACAAATATATCGCATCAGTTCTGGAATACTTAAGACGGCCGACATCGAAAACTCTCCTATGCGGTTAGTGGCAAGATAACCCCGACATCACCCAGTACTGGGGAGGTAGTTCGGGAGTATTGCCATAGCTTGTATAGTAGATGTGTTTCGAAGGTCCGAGGTAAACGGTTTCCGGAAATAACTGGTTATGTGTTGAAGGATGGATACAGCTGGATGTAGGATTAGAGTTGAGTGCGCGGTGCTTCCCCTGTATCCCCAACACCTGATTGCATAACTGGAAACTTTCGGAAATTAATAGGTGGCTTCATCTAGTAGCTCGTAGGCATTCTTCCAACGAATGCATGATATGAAGTTTGGGGTTCTACATTGAGTGAAGTGGTTTTATGGGCGTTGTTCCGATCGGGAGTTGCATCTTAAAGGGTCCTTGGCTATGCTGATCCGGGGATTGCAAAACCCTTTTGTAACACGTTCCATGAGCTCTCAGCACGAACATGTGGGACGAAGCTTCTATCTTGTATTTTTTCTATCCGCTCCTTGTTGTTTTATTTACCTTTTGTTCTCCCAAGTGGCTTCTCGACAACTGATGTACCTGCGGAATTCATTTGTCCAATTCTCTGTTCGGATGATATTGTGAAGTTATGTTGCAACATATCTATTTTGATTCTGGTATTCGAGTTGCTTCGATGTCAAGTGTTGATTCCATACCTTTCCTAATCGGTGTTCTCATATTTCTATGGGAGTGCTAATCCTTCTTAATCATCAAGACTGTCATGTTAAATTCTTCTCAACCGGCGTCCTTTGCTTCAAGTTAATCCGATCTTTTCATCATCTGCGAGATCTACTCTCAATCATTTTCAACCGGTGTGCCTTCTCTTCAAGTTATTCCATACGGACGCCGTCGAGAAATCTGACGATTTGTCTGTTTCATTCATCTCAACTTGTCTTTGTTTTCCCCACCCTCCCACCCTTTTTCTTCTTGGAGCCAGAAATTCTCAAATGAAATATCCATTTTATTCATGTGATATTTCTTCATTCTTTTCCTTCTCTGTTCTTATCCGGTGGTTTTTAGTGAAGATGCTCGAGAGCTTCAAGTTCATCATTCTCCGTTCTCGTTTCTTCTCCGGTGGAATAAATTCAAGCTTCGGTCATGATCATATCTATTCCTTTTGTTTCACATGTTTTCCCATGTTGAAATTTCTTATCCAAAGCTCTCTTATTTTATTCAACTCTCTCTATGTTCATATCCGGAGTGTTGAAGATACCTCAGAAGATTCATAATTCCATTCTTAATCCATTCAAACTATTTTGAGATTGTCATCTTATTCAAGCCATTTAATTCAACCGGTGCAATATCTCTTAAGCAATCTTTTTCAATGGTGATTTCTTTAGTGGGCCATAACCCACAGGTCTTTCTCTAGGATCTTACCTGACTCTTCCAATTTTTTCGGAGTTATACTCAAATTCTTTTCAAAGTGTGACGTAAGAATGATTTCCATTAGTCACATGCCTTCTCCAAGCTTGTTTTCAATTATTTCCATCTTTTGCTCCACCTTCCTCTTGTCATTCGTCCGGAGTATCTTGAAATTCTTAATGGCATTTCTCGTCTTCACTCTCAACATTTGAAGACCGGAGAAGAGTTTCTCTTAAATTTTGACCCGTTCTCTTGATGAGTTGTGGTTCTAGCTTCATGCCATCCTCATTATTGTTCCGATTGTGAGGAATTCTTTTTATACCCGTCCGAAGCATTTCATGAATTCTTTCCATTGTGATCCTTTGAAGGCCATCATTTTAGAAGATTTCCTCGTTCTCAGTTTTCAACTTCGTTCTCCAAATATTCTTCATTGATGCCTCTTCTTTCGTCCCCATATTTTTACGGTGGTTCTTTCAAGATTACTCTTCCTTGTTATCGTATCAATTCATTTGTTCTTTTCATTATCCTACCGGTGATTCGTTGATTACTTTCTCAAGTTTGTCCGAGATCTCTCTTTAATTCTTTCCAACGAGAATAAGTAGTATGCCAAATCCTTTGGTTGTCATCAATTTAAATTGGTGAAGGATAAGCATAACATAATTCTTATTCTTATTTCATCCAAGTGGATTAATCCCTTTGTTAGAGTTTATTCATTAGGAATAAATTCTAGGTTTCAAGTTGTTCATCTTGTTTCCGGAGTTCCAAGTTATTTCAATTATACCATTCCAAAGCTCCATCTAATTCATCGCAGGCCTTGAATCTTATTCTTTTCATCTTTCACTTCTCATGCTTTCATTACCGGAGTTTTCATGGTGGTTCATCAAGATTTAATTCATCCTCGAAGTCTTCATCAAGATTCTTGTTGGAGCTCAAGTATTCTTCTTCATGCATTCCAAGTGCAATTCTTTCTACCTTATTGTTGAGATGGTGGTATGCCATTTTTGACAATTTCCCTTCATGTTTCATGATTCACAAGTTGTCAGGAATGAGATATTTAAACCCATCATTTTCTTTGTTCAGGAGATCTTTCCAACCATTCAATTTATTTGTTGGAGTAATCTTGGGTTGTATTTCACCTAAAAGCTTTCCCTAAGGATTGTTGCTACGTGTGGTGCTTCTAAATGACCCAAGTTCTTCATTTATCCTCTCGATGAAATAACTCTTTCGTCTCCTTGCTTACCTCTATCAAATCAATTGTTTTCGTTAGTGGCAGCATGTCACCTCATAGTTTTGAGATGTTTTACATAAGCCCACAATGAGCTTATTCTTTTCGTTGTTGATTTTCCAACAACTCCGTTCAACCCTTCTTCGTAAGGATGTTTTTCATATTCATTCGTGGGGGAAGTTGTCATTTTCTTCTCCGTTCTTTTCTTTCCACCGACCTAGCATATATTCTTTCATTCCGGAGGCATTGTGATATTGCCCTCTTTGTCCCATAATCTCGTTTTGTCAAGATCATATTCTTCCCTTGCTTGTCTATTTAACTGGAGTGTTGTGTTCTCCATTCAATTCAATCATCTTACCAAGTTTTGCCTCTCTTTCAACCGGAGTGCTGTCTGAAATCCTTCTTAACCTTGTGCCATTCTTTTAAGTGTTTCAGAGGCAGTGTTTTGTTGATTTCATCAAGTATCTTCCCATCTCCTCAAGTTCATGTTCAATTCCTTCCATTTTCAGACGGAGTGTTGTCCAAATTATTTCGTTCTTATTCCTTCTCAATCTTGGTTAACTGGAGTGGTTTAAATTCTTCCATGATCCGTGAGCTCTTGTTCATGTCTTTCAACTTTCAAGGTTCTCATAATGTTCCTTGTTCCTCTTTTCTAACGGAGTTTTCATATTCGTTCATCTCCGTTGTATTCTTCTTTCATTTTGGTCAACCTCTCAGGTTCGTGGTTTCACTCGTCTGTCAAAGAAGCAACTTTGTTTTACCTCTTCTTTTCCGTTTCTACCCGGTGCCATCTCTAGGATCTCGAATCGAGATCATCTGTTAGTGTGGGAGAGTTGTGACGCCCGAAGACCGACGTCCCAGAAGATTCCAGATGTTCCGGGTTCTTCCGTGTGTTTCATTTGTGCTTGTGTTATTTATTTTACATTGCATCTTGTCATCATGCCATCATGTCATATTTCTTTTGCATCTCAACCAAATAAATTGCAAAGATCTTTTGATCTATTTAAATCGAGGGAAGAGTGTCTTCTCTTTATAACATATCCTCCTAATATTATGGAGCTATTATAAATAAATATTCCATTTGTTGGAATTAACCCAAACACACTTGCATATATTCCCCATGCCTTTTCTACTTCAAGTTTCTCCGTAAAAACCTTGTCTATAATTCTTTTCCCGTTTATCGAGGTTCCTCCAAATACCTCAACATTTTTGGGCACTTTAAAAACATGTCCTAGTTCAAACCTTTCGAATTAAATTCAAAGGAATTTGAATTTAATCTTTCAATCTTGGCCATTCCTAATTTCTTGCATCAACACATTTTTGTGTGAGTCCAAGATATTTATCCTCTTGCTCGAATTCTTTCACTAAACCTCTCCATCTTTTCTTCTATCTATCTTTTTTCGTTTATTTTCTTTTCTCTTTCATTTCTTTCTTCTAAGGAGTATTAGAGAGAGGGAGAAGAGAAGTCTAGCTGGCCCATCTGACCCAACCAGCCTCCAAAGGCCTGCTGCCCCCTCGGCCCACTGGCCCATTGGCCCAGCTGAACCTAACCTAGCCCGCTCCTCACCCCTCACTCCTCCCCTCCTTCCCCTGGCGCCGCCGCCACTCACACCCATCGCAGGCAGGCCTCGACCCCGCGCCCCCGCACCTCCTCATCGATCCCCTCGCTTGTTCCCTCCTCGCACAGCCGCTCCATCGATCCTCCATCGCCCTGCGTCCGCCGCCCTCTGCTCCTCCTCCATCGCGCCGCATCCCCGTCGTCCAGCCGCCCTCGTGGTGGATGCGCCCTGCAGGAGCCCGCCGGACTCCCCCTCGTGCTTCCACAGGGAGGACCCCCCCACTGGGCGCCACTCACTCCGCAGCTAGCTCGCCGGAGCCAGCGCCAGCCTGCTCCGCTCCTCCCGGCTGGCCAGGAGCAGCCGGCCCGCCCCGGCCTCGTCAGTTCCTCCTTCCCCCTTTCGGCACGCCGTTGCAGGCCGAAGCCCGGCTGGCCAGGAGCTCCACCACCTCGCCCGAAGCGCCCTGCTTCGTCTCCAGCGCCGCCTCGTTGTTCCTCCGCCCAAGCCGGCCCAGCCTCTGCGTCCAGCACGCCAGGCCCCGCCGGGGTTGCTGCTGCTCCCGCCGGTCATGGCGCTGCCATGATGCCTACGCCTCTTTTGCTTGCTTCCCTGCCCCGTCGACCTTGCCTTCGTCCAGCTCCTTGCTGCCATGACGCCAAGTTCATCGAACGAGGGACCCCAAGACCGCCGAGTACACCTTCGGGTTCGTCAAGTTCAACCACGTCGTCTACGAACGGCTACGACGACTTGTACATCTACGGGCGCGTACGAGGAACCGTGGGTCACAAGCACCGTGAACGACTACTACCGTCACCGTGTACCACTATGGTCGCCAAGACCAAGATGACGCCAAATGACAAGACGATCGTGAACGACTACCGTTAACCCTCCAAGTTCGTCTACCGCCGCCGTGGAATCGCCAAGACGACAAGTACCACGACTACGAACGGAACGACTACTTCCTCTACGACCCGTGTACCACTACTTCCTCTACGACTCGAACCGCTTCGAGAACGAACGTTCCGAAGGTATAACCCCGAGACGATGACCCGTGGACGAATGCATGTGTTGTATGAGATGTTTCCCTTGTGTGCACTGTGCCCGTTTTGTCTTTTGTCATGCTCCTCGGTTGCCTCGTCACCGACTCGTGGGAACCCGGTGACGGGATCACCCCACCTTTCATCTTGTTTCGCTCGCTCACGCCACCTTTTCTTTTGCACCGGTCTCTCAACGAGTTACCGGAACCGAGATGTTGCCGTTGCACCATTTTCGGATCGTTGCCGTGGCACCCTTTCCTTTCACCACGGTGACAATACTTCATGTCTCTTCATGTTAACTTTTACTAAAAATTGCATAAAACTTGATCATGTCATCCACATCATGATAACAACCTTTGAATGTTTAATTGTTGTTGCTTAAATAATTGCTAAACATGCATATGGGGATTTTTCCGGAATTGTTGTTGTTATTTCCGGCCTCATTTAAAATGCCTAAATAGTGTAGTTTTATTATGCATCATACCTTGCCATGTTTTGCATATTGACATGTTGCTTGTGTTGTTTTTTCTGTGCTTCTTACCTTGCCATGTTTTGCTTCCTGTGTAGACTTGTGTTGCATCATACTTGTTTGTGCATATTGTCATGTACCGTGTGGTGTGTTTACCGTGTTGCTTGTTTCTTTCCGGTTTGCTTCCCTCGTTAGCTTCGGGTTCGTTCCGGAGTTGTGAGGTTTGTTCGACTACTTCATGGACCCGTTCTTCTCCCTTGCGGAATCCCAGGCAAGATGATCATACCCTTGGATACCTTTACTACCATTGCCATGCTTAGTTGTCTCGATGCTATCGTTACATGTCGCGCTACCCATCTTTTATGTCAGCCTCTCCTTGTTGCCATGAAACCTCTGACCTTTGACACCTTCCTAGCAAAACCATTGTCTGGCTATGTTACCCGCTTGCTCAGCCCCTCTTATAGCGTTGTTAGTTGCAGGTGAAGATGAAGTTCGTTCCAGGAGGGAACTTGTTGTCGGAATATCACAATATCTATTATTATTATTAACACACCTATATACTGCGCATGGGTGGAAGGCTTGGCCTTTTTCTCGGTGTTTTGTTCCACTCATGCCACCTTAGGCGCCGATAAACCGGCATTATGTTCCTTTATTTTGCATTCCTTACACGATGGGTATATGGGGACCCCTTGACACTTCGACTTTGAATAAAACTTCTCCAGCAAGGCCCAACATTGGTTTTAATTTGCCTCATAATACTAACTTAATTAATTTTAATTAAATTTGCATAGGGGGTCGCACCCTCGGGTTCTCTTTTCTACATAGCATGGGGGAGGCCAGTGCTGATGGTGTTGGTCCCAAACGGGGGTCCTGCAGGGCCACCACGGGGAAAATCGAGGTTTGGTTTTACCTGTAGCATCGCCCATCTGGTTGTGGCCTGAGACGAGATACGCGCGGCTACTATCAGGGTGTCGGCACGCCGGGAGGTCTTGCTGGACTTGTTTTACCATTGTCGAAATGTCTTGTGCACCGGGATGCCGAGCCTGATCGGATTTCCCTAAGATAAGGGGTGATGATATTATATTTATCACTTCAGCTAATCGTGAGAGCTTGTGATGGGCTAAGTTGGGACACCCCTGCAGGGTTATGATCTTTCGAAAGCCGTGCCCGCGGTTATGTGGCAGATTGGAATTTGTTAATGTCCGGTTGTAGAAAACTTGACAGAGGATCCGAAGTAAAACACACAACTGTGTGAGTAACCGTGACTGCCTCTTTTCACTTTGAGAAGAGAACACGGTGGGGTTATGTTTGACTCATAGGTAGTTCAGGATCTTTAGCGATCATTACTAGTTTGCGACCGTTTGCGTAGATGCTCATCTTATTCTTGTACTCGTAAACTAGCCACCATATTATGCTTAGCCGCTGCTGCAACCTCACCACTTTACCTCTTCCTACCCATAAAGCTTTGCTAGTCTTGATACCCATGGTTATGGGATTGCTGAGTCCTCGTGGCTCACCGTTACTACAACACCAGATGCAGGTTCAGCCGAGTTTGATGCAGGAGCTGGTTCAAGTACTTCACTGGGAGTTCGATGAAGAGCATAGCCGTATGCTTGTGACGTGTTTCGACGATCAGTAGTGGTTTCTACTAGGGGCGATTCGGACCTGTGGCTTTATGTTGTTTTTGGTATCTTCTTTTGGATCTTCACCCGTAGTCGGGTTGTGATGTTTTGAATGATGATTTGCTTATGTAATGTATTGTGTGAAGTGGCGATGTAAGCCAACTATCTCCTTTTTGCAATTTCATCCCTGTTTTTACATGAGTCGTGCAAAGATACCAAACTTGAGATCATTCCAGAATGGGCTTATACCTTTAAGTCGTGCCTCGACACGTAGGAGGTATAGTCCCATCCTGGGCATTACAGAGTGGCATGGCAATCCTGTTCTGGAAGTCATGTTACTAGACCATGATGAACCTACAAACTATGAAGAAGCTATGATGAGCCCAGATTCCAATAGATGGCTTGAGGCCATGAAATCTGAGATAGGATCCATGTATGAGAACAAAGTGTGGACTTTGGTGGACTTGCCCGATGATCAGCGAGCCATAGAAAATAAATGGATCTTCAAGAAGAAGACTGACGCTGATGGTAATGTTACTGTCTACAAAGCTCGACTTGTCGCAAAAGGTTTTCGACAAGTTCAAGGAGTTGACTACAGTGAGACTTTCTCACCCGTAGCGATGCTTAAGTCTGCCCGAATCATGTTAGCAATTGCCGCATTTTATGATTATGAAATCTGGCAAATGGACATCAAAACTACATTCCTTAATGGATTTCTTAAAGAAGAGTTGTATATGATGCAACCAGAAGGTTTTCTCGATCCTAAAGGTGCTAGCAAAGTGTGCAAGCTCCTACGATCCATCTATGGACTGGTGCAAGCATCTCGAAGTTGGAATGTACGCTTTGATGAGGTGATCAAAGCATATGGTGTAATACAGACTTTTGGGGAAGCCTGTATTTACAAGAAAGTGAGTGGGAGCTCTATAGCATTTCTGATATTATATGTGGATGACATATTGTTGATTGGAAATGATGTAGAATTTCTGGATAGCATAAAAGGATACTTGAATAACAATTTTTCAATGAAAGACCTCGGTGAAGCTGCTTATATGTTAGGCATCAAGATCTATAGAGATAGATCAAGACGCTTGATAGGACTTTCACAAAGCACATACCTTGATAAAGTTTTGAATAAGTTCAAAATGGATCAGTCAAAGAAAGGGTTCTTGCGTGTGTTACAAGCTGTGAAGTTGAGTAAAACTCAATGCTCGACCACTAAGAAGATAGAGAGAAAATGAAAGTCATTCCCTATGTCTCAGCCATAGGTTCTATCATGTATGCAATGATGTGTACCAGACCTTATGTGTGCCTTGCTATAAGTCTAGCAGGGAGGTACCAAAGTAATCTAGGAGTGGAACACTGGACAGCGGTCAAGAACATCTTGAAGTACCTGAAAAGGACCAAGGATATGTTCCTTGTTTATGGAGGTGACAAAGAGCTCATCGTAAATGGTTACGTCGATGCTAGCTTTGACACTGATCCGGATGACTCTAAGTCACAAACCAGATACGTATTTTTATTGAATGGTGGAGCTATCAGTTGGTGCAGTTCCAAGCAAAGCGTCGTGGTGGGATCTACGTGTGAAGCGGAGTACATAGCTGCTTCAGAAGCAGAAAATAAAGGAGTCTGGATGAAGGAGTTCATATCCGATCTAGGTGTAATACCTAGTGCATTGGGTCCAATGAAAATATTTTGTGACAACACTGGGGTAATTGCCTTGGCGAAGGAATCCAAGTTTCACAAAAGAACCAAACACATCAAGAGACGCTTCAACTCCATCCACGATCAAGTCAAGGAGGGAGACATAGAGATTTGCAAAATACATACAAATCTAAATGTAGCAGACCCGTTGACTAAGCCTCTTCCACGAGCAAAACATGATCAGCACCAAGACTCCATGGGTGTTAGAATCATTACTATGTAATCTAGATTGTTGACTCTAGTGCAAGTGGGAGACTGAAGGAAATATGCCCTAGAGGCAATAATAACGTTGTTATTTTATATTTCCATATTTCATGGTAAATGTTTATTATTCATGCTAGAATTGTATTAACCGGAAACTTGATACATGTGTGGATACATAGACAAAATACCAAGTCCCTAGTAAGCCTCCACTAGACTAGCTCGTTAATCAAAGATGGTTAAGTTTCCTGACCATAGACATGTGTTGTCATTTGATGAATGGGATCACATCATTAGGAGAATGATGTGATGGACATGACCCATCCGTTAGCTTAGCATATTGATCGTTCAGTTTTATTGTTATTGCTTTCTTCATGTCAAATACATGTTCCTCCGACTATGAGATTATGCAACTCCCGGATACCGGAGGAATACCTTGTGTGCTATCAAACATCACAACATAACTAGGTGATTATAAAGATGCTCTACAGGTATCTCCGAAGGTGTTTGTTGGGTTGGCATAGATCAATATTAGGATTTGTCACTCCGAGTATCCGAGAGGTATCTCTGGGCCTCTCGGTAATGCACATCATAAGAAGCCTCGCAAGCAATGTGACTAATGAGTTAGTTGTGGGATCATGCATTATAGAACGAGTAAAGAGACTTGCCGGTAACAAGATTAAACTAGGTATGAAGATACCGACGATCGAATCTCGGGCAAGTAACATACCGATGACAAAGGGAATAATGTATGTTGTCATTACGGTACGACCGCTAAACATCTCCGTAGAATATGTAGGAGCCAATATGAGCATCCAGGTTCCGCTATTGATTATTGACCGGAGAGTTGTCTCGGTCATGTCTACATAGTTCTCGAACCCGTAGGGTCCGCACGCTTAACGTTCGATGATGATTTTGTATTATATGAGTTATGTGATTGATGACCGAATGTTGTTCGGAGTCCCGGATGAGATCATGGACATGACGAGGAGTCTCTAAATGGTCGAGAGGTAAAGATTTATACATAGGACGATGATACTCGGACAACGGAAGTGTTCCAAGGGTACCGGGTACATATTGGGTCACCGGAAAGGAGCTCCGGGCACCCCCGACAAAGATATGGGCCTTATGGGCCAAGCGTGGGACAGACCAGCCCCTAGTGGGCTGGTGCGCCCCCATATAGGCCGAATAGGAGGATAAGGAAGGAGGGGAAGGAAGAAGGAAGGGGGAGGATTCGGCCTCCCCCCTTT